>CM063718.1:9094645-9694645 GCA_032441835.1 Slavum lentiscoides | reverse complement strand
TAAACGCATTTTTTGCCACGTTAGGCGATGTTAGCTTTCGGCTATATATAAGCCGTTATTCCTTTAGGCGAAAATTACGTAAAAAAAAATATATATATATAATTATAAAATATAATGTTGCTGGTATAATAAAAATAAATTAATAATAAATGTAGATTCACAGCAATATAATTACCGTAACAATAGTAATAAATGACTTCGATCCAACAATACTTGAATGATAAACAATAAATAATATAGGTATGAATATAAAAGTATTATAAACTATTTATTAAATTGCGAAAATTTTGAATAAATTGTGCATAATGCAAAGGTAATTTGAACAGAGGTACTCAGTACTCACAATAGTAATAATAATGAACACGTAGACTGGTCAGCCGAAATTTAACATAATTATATAAAAAAATAAAATACGTAAAATTTCATAAATATTCAAGCTATGTACAATTTCCGACTATTCGACAGCGTATTTTCGAACAGGAAAATATTTCACATACAGTGCACAACGACGAATTATATAATGACCTTTTTTTAGGAAATTAAATTTTCGGTTAATATATTAAAATAACCGTAAACAAATCATTTATGCTGAATAATGCAAATATTTTGTATTTTATTATTTTTCTCAGAAAATAATTAATTTATGAGAAATTTTGTAAATACATTTTTTGTAGATAATAATGTCTTAAATTTACATCCTATACATTTTTATATCGAGTACAATCATTTTGGAATTAAACTCGAAAAACCATAAAACTACTATTTTTTTCTATAGTTTAAATTTAATGCAGCCCGAGAAATTTAACACTTTATTTTCCTATATAGTAATGACTAATGATCAAAATGCGGGTCACTAGGCAGATAATATTTAAAATTTAAATAAATAAAAAATTTAATTTATATATATATATATATATATATATATATATATATATGGGTGGTCCTTATTTATAAAGGTGGATTTTTAAAAAATATTTTCCGCCTAGTAACTCCCATTTTGATCATTACTCTAAGAAAGTAAAGTATTAAATTTCCCGTGCTGCATTATAGTTGAACTGTAGAAAAAAATGGTAGTTTTCTGGTTTTTCGAGTTTAATTCAAACCAATATATATATATATATATATATATATATATATTCCTATAACGGTTTTACACTTTCAAATGCAACCGTGGCCAGGTGAATATGCTATATTAGATTTGCAAGAAATATATGGAAATATATTTTTATATCGCTCTAACAGGGTTACACACTTATAAAATGATTCAACCGTGGTGGAGCGCGTAACAGTTTTTACATAAATCGTTATAAGTTCGTTTGAATAAAAAAATATTTTAATGATATATAAATGAAATTTCTTGTCTCTAAATAAATAACAAGTAAAAGGCAATACGTTTCAATACGTAATAATTTTGAAATTAATTTTTTTATCAGTAAAATAAGTTTTTAAAAATAAATTTTGTAACAAAACATTTGTTTGTTCATTAAAACCTATTTAATAATTTCTGATAATACTAACGTTAAAAATAAAGCTGATGTTTACTGCGAGGCCATGTGTGAAAACTAGTTTTTATTAAAAGTTTAGTACCTATAAACACGGTGGAAACAGAATATTCGGATTTATATTAAAGTTATTAGTGAGAACTATGTGTACCGTGTATATTCAGTGAAAACGCGTTATTTCGAACACTTTTAAGCACAAATAATTTTAACTGATAAACCAGTAAATAATAATAAAAATGAATTCTGGTATTTACAGCAATATTTATGCGTTGAATCGCTTGTATAAAACGTAATAATATTGAACGGCCGTTGGTTATCATTTATTTACGCGATCTAAAATAATAATATTATTGACCGGTTAATTAAAAAAAAAAAAAATTATTGGGCCATTTCATGAATTGAGTAATTTCACAACTGGGGCGGAACACATACACGTATAAAATATTATATACTTATCTGGTGGCACCTCACAAGCGTCGGGACCATAATTCACCCAAACAGTAGCTACGTTCGCTCTAACAGTCGGGTACTCGTCTTTATTTTTACCCCAACCTAATACGATGCATTTCAGTTTGGTCTCATTTGCGAAAAGTTCGGGGTATCCCGAAATCACTGCGAATCTGGTAATGTTTTTGAATGGTTTGTTTATCTGTCGGTAAAAAAGAAGACAAATTGTAGTTAAAACTGTACAATATGTACAAGTAAAGATCTGCGTTAAGTTATTATTACTTGTTTTACAAGATTCTCTCTGCAGCTATCTAGGATGATATTTTTTTTATATGATGGACAACCGATTATTCGCTAAGATTTTATACAAATTTTATTTCTCTGTTTTTTTATTCATTGTTACATATTTAAAAAATTTACAGGCCAATTAAAAAATTATATCTCCACTCACAATATACTAAACCTAAAAGGTATAAACTTTTAATTTCCCTATGGGAACTCATTCATTTTTTCTACAATAAATCTAAAATAAATAAATAAAATTGATTTTTCATTTTTAAGTTCCTTTTATTTAAGTGAATATTAAATCATTTATCTATTTCGTCGTGGGTGATATTTTTTTTACATATAAATGACATTTTACTAGAAATGAAATTGATTACATTAGATTTCTTCCAGTTATTTTAATCACAACAATATTATTTTATTTACTAAATTTTAAACTTTTAAATGGTCATATATTTATTAAAGTTTTGAACAAAAATTAATATTTCGATCACTAAAATTAAAAAAAAAAAATAACAACAACAATAATAATAATAATAATAATAATAATAATAATAATAATAATAATAATAATAATAATAATAATAATAATAATAATAAAAGATTAAAATAAAATATACACTACTAGTACCTATTCAAAAATCTAATTGTTTATAAGTAAAAAAATTATTTTTTCATTTTGGCACATTTGCATGATTTTAAAATGGATAATTGTTATAACGCAATAGCTCGTCAAAAATATAGAAACATGTAAGTAATGTTTTCATTTTGTTGAAATTCCATTTTATCATTACGTAATAATTAAAGGACATAATAGGGCATACGTTGAGGCATGAAGATCAATTACATAGTTTAATGATTGAAGGAATGATAGGAAAAACATGATCAAGTGGAAGACTAAGAACGAAATACATCAGTCAAATAATGAATGATGCAGGAATAAATTCTTACAGAGAGCTTAAAGTTATGGCGAGTGACAGGAAAAAAATGGAGAGGGTATTTATATAAATTAATTTGTTAAAAACCAATCTCCGGTTTGAAAAAAAAAACATTAAAAAAAAAAAAATACACGCATAAAATGATACGTGATTCACTCCGTTTAGTATTATAATTGTATAGCTTACTATGTGTTTACTCAATGTATTTCTCGTGTAAAAGAATGTATAAGTATTTAAGTAATTATATAAATAATCATATTTTTTAATTCAAGTAAAATTAATAATTATATTGGATATTTTAAAATGTATAAATTTGAATAATTAATAAAATATTCATATATTTTAATACCGAATTTTGGTTAGAAATAAATTTAAGATATTAAAATTTTATTTCTGATTAATTATGGTCTTTTTGAATTTTAAACGTGACAATCGATTTTTATTTAATGGGATTTTTTGACTCTGTATATTTTGTTTAAATTACTATTTTATGTGTGTGATAATTCGAAAAATTCAACCAATTCAAAAAATCATCGCTTTCAATCTCCTTAAATAAATTAAAATATTTAGTATTCATCTTCATGTTTTGCTTTTCCTATCCTGTAATATTTCGGATCTCATTAATTGATGATTAAATTACATCGTCACGTTTCGACAATTTAAATTTATATATTAAACGCATAAATAGTAGACAACAGCTATAGAAATTTAATTAAATTTTTTAATGAAATCAATTCGTTAGCCAGCTGGATTCGATTGATTAAAAGAGTGTTGTATAGGAGGAGACGGAATTTGGTATGGAAGTTAACCTTAATTATATTTCACAAACCTTTAATAAACATAAATCTCCAACCAACGTAGTTCGATTAAATAACGAGTGCATAAACAATTTTACGACGTTTCGTTTTTCACCTGTAAAATTACGCGGATCATTTCGATATACCTAAAATAAAACAACACGCTATTATAAAATTAGTCTGAAATATAGTAGAAGAATTTCTTTCATTTTATTTTTTTATAAATATTGATTATATAAATTGCAAATTATTTTTCCCTTAAAAAAATTAAGTATACAAAGTATATTTTTCTTCATTTGAAAATAATTTTGAATATTACAATTTGTGAATATTTATATTGAGTTATTTATTATAATACATATACAACTTATACTCAGTGTTGAATTGAGGAGAGGGAATGTCATTCCTTCAATTTTCACCCATCACTTAATTTGTACGAAGCAGAACGCCTCCATTTTAAATATTCCCCCAATATCCGTCTATGACCATTATTGGCTCGCAAAAAAAAAAAAATACTATAAACTCATAATAATAATTCCGCTATTATTTCGGTTAATACTTCTCAACCATCCCTAACTTCTGCTAGATCCCCGGACATCGTCCCTTCGTCAATTATTCTCAATTACCCAACATGTCATATAATATTATGTTAGACAATATTATCACCTTTTTGGTGGTTGCATTTAGAATACAATGGGCAGCCGTCAACACGAACAACGGTGACACCAATGTACCGGTACAGAAGTGCGTTTCGCCATCAGTTTTATCCGTCCTTAAGCCGACTACGTACGGATATTCGTCTCGGCCGACCGGTTCGCCGTTCGCGATCCTCGCGACCCTTCGACTGTTATCGGACGGCTGTGATTTATCGATTATACGTCCAGTGATGATTATGACGAACGCTGCAGCGAGTGATAGAGAGATTAGCATCAGATTGATTTTTAGAAGTGAAAAACAGCTATAACAATAAATATCACACGATATTTATAATTCTTAACAACAAAACAATTGAGAATTAATAATATACGTAGAGATCCGGTCTCTACGTAAATTTCGTCTATACGAAAAGTCTAAAAACCAGGAAGACTCTTATAAAAAGTTTTGTATGGAGTATAGCGCTCTACGGGGCAGAAACGTGGACGATACTCAAAGCGGAAAGAAGAAGGATCGAAGCTTTTGAAACATGGTGCTGGAGAAGAACACTGAAAATTCTCTGGACAGAGAAAGTAAAAAATGAAGAAGTATACATAAAATGAACGAACGAAAAGTAATACGGAAAACAATTAGAGAAAGGAGGAAATAATTGATTGGACATATAATAAGAAACAATGAATGGATAACGACAATAATAGAAGGAAAAGCTGGAAGAGGTAGACTAAAAACACCATTTATGAAACAGATCATAAAAGACATAGGTAAAACCAACTACAAAGAACTAAAAGTAGCGGTGATGGATAGAGACGAGTGGAGATCCATCAAAGTCATTAAACCAATCTAAGGATTGAAAAAAAAAATAGTAGAGATCCGGAATTACAAAAAAAAAAAAGAATAAAATACAAATTATTTATTTGATTACAAATGTCAAATAAATACATTTTAATTTATTTTATCACAACCAAAAACACACCCGAAAATAACGAAATGTTTATTTGGAAATTGTTTCCGAAATTAAATTTGTTGTACAGAATGTTATACAAAATTATTTAATATCAATATTATACTATTTTTTTTATATTTACAATGTGTACTGAAGTGATAACGCAGTATGCCCATTTGAAAAATGTTATGATTTTTTTTTTTTTGAAATGCTAATTTTCGTCTTGACATCTAATATTAGCGATATTTTTAATATTGTTTTAAATCTTTCATTTATCTCATACGAATATACGTATAATATAATAGAAAATTAATAATAATGACGTACATTGTATGTTCCGTAATAAAATCATTACATACCCATAATTGTTACAAAGGCTGTCGTTACGAATGTGTATTACAGTGCATTTGCCTGTAAGGCTCGCGTTTGTAAATTCCTGACGGTGGCACGTAATCAAATATATTAAAGTTACGACGAATAAATGGCTATTATTTCTGATTTTGGTATAAATTATTTCTTTTTGGGTTATTGTTTTTGAACTGAGCTCCTGTCCAGCTAATTGTTCGAATTTTCTTTCCGTGCATTTATGACCGACAAAACTATAAACCGATAATAACACACACTTAAAACTAATCAAGAGCATAGAACGGGAGTTTAAAAAGTATGTTTACCATAATCTTTGGAATCGGGTGAGAAGAAATTATTTGGAGATGACCCATTTAGAAGAGCTAATTTTATTAATTTTTTTTATTTAGGTATTAATTTTATTAATAATTTAAGTTAATTATTTAATTATTGTAGGACGGGTATACAGAAAATCATTAAAATTTTTTATTATTTATAATAATAATAATAATAATAATAATAATAATAATAATAATAATAATAATCTTATATTTTGTCAACGTGAGGCAATTAGGAATGGTCTAAAACTAGAACTAAAATAATAATTACTGAAAAACACGTATGGTTATTGTATTTCTGGAATTACAAAGAAAAGAATTTTTTTTTAAACCGTTGTGTGAACAATTTTATATATATCTTTTAAAAAAAATGTTCTGTAATTTGTTTTACATTTAAATTTTTAAGAAACTATTGAGGAAATTAAAGGAAATGTTAAATAAAATACAGAATAAGTGCACGAATTCCTACGGGACAGTGAGGTCGATGGTGAAAACCTGAAACTTTGTGCTATACTCAGGAAAAAGTATAGATAAAAGAAACTCACATTATTGTGAAAATTATACATTAGGTAGTTATTTCGCTTAGAATAATAAAAAAAAAAAATTTACAAATATTAATTGTATTTTATTATAATTAAAAAGAATTATTTTGATTGTTTTGCTCACTTGAGGTGTTTGTTGATTAAAAATACAATAATTTAAATACCAACAGATATATTTTCATACATGTTGTTGGTATTAAATGATCAGGTGTCTATGGATTTGAAATTTTTGCCTTTTTTTTTTTTTTTGAAATAGACGATTTTAGCAAATTTAATGCACGTTTAATATTTCTATACGTTGGTTCAATGTAGATTTATATTGGTTTTACTAAAATTATATTATGAATTATGGTACAGAAAATAAAAAGCACGCGCATTATTTGTGTGAAGTTTCTCGACAAGAGAGGTAATTATTAGTTTAACGTCAAAAGCGACAATTTTTCTAGGACAACCTACGCCCTTCAAAGTTACCTGTATATATATATATATATATATACATCATCCAAAAACGTCCCCGCAATAAGGCTTTCAACATTCTATGGCATAAACTTTAGAGGGTTGACGACGACAAGTGCTTCATATCAGTTAGGTGGTTATGGGGTAGTTATTATAGTGCACGTAATTTATGACAACCAAACTATTAGATTTGTTAGTATAGTGTATTAATAATTTTGTCGGACGATTAAAATTTTTCCGTGTATTAATCACAGTGTTGTCAACATTTCTTTATATATGAAATCCGTTTATTACCTAATTCCTAATTTGAAGAAAAAATGTTTCTTATTTCTTCTCTCTAAAAAAAAAAAAATACGGATAATAGGTGAATAATAAACTGTATTAAATTTGTATCAAAATAGAGATACGTGTAAATTTGTGAAAAGTAATTAAACACAAAATAATATTTTGCTTGATGATAGAAATAATTTTCTTTTTAAACTTTATAGAATGAAAATATTATACGAACAAACTTAAGTGTATTTGAGTTTTAATTATAAATAAGTACGAAATATTAAGCATTTATTTTCGTACGAAAAATATTTAATTTTTAATTACTTTGAAGAATTCATTATCATTACGATTGGACAACGTAACATATATTCTATTAGATACTATTGTGAGATAATATTTTTTGATTTCGACGTGTTACGTTTTTAAACTAATTTTTCGGAAGAAGAATAATATTGTAATATTTCCGTTCTTATTTATTTAGTAAACAATGTGATCCGTTCCTTTTTTCGTTCTTTAAAAAAAGTATTTAAATAAAGACATCGTTCGTATATCCTAACATGCTCCTTAAAAACACTAAATTGTCATGAATAATAAAGTGTGAATAATGAAGTGTATTATTTGCTTTTAATGATACAAAATATAAATTTAAATAATTTCAAATTTTGTTTTAAAATAACACGTTTTTATATTCGGCGAGAAATGTGTAAGATCATTTGGAACAATACGCATTTATACGAATTAAATATTAATTTAAACAAATTTGTATTCCGACTCGTATGATAATAGAAAATTATTTAAACTCTAATCGTACGTTTGTGATTGAAAAAAACATTGTTAAAATATACCGTTTATAGGGTTTCATCAAATTTTCTTTTTGTGGAAAAAGCCAATCATAAATAATGAGTTTTCTAACAAAAAGTATAATATTTTCAGTTAATTTTGGATTGAATATTTAAAAAATAAATAATTGATTCGATTTTAACGCGCAGCCGACTGCGTTCAGCCGATTTTCCGTCTCCCGAAAAAATTTTGTCATTTGTAACATTTATAAGAATTTAGTTTATTCTCATTGAAACAATAGTGAAAAAGAAAAAAAAAGTGTACATGTATTAAAAATAGGTTTTGTAAATACGCGCTTTTCGAAAATTGTACGGTTTTCCGTTAATGTATTTGCACACTTTTCTCAAAGGAATACCTATTAAAATTACTCCTTAAAAATACCACTTATTCGCAACTATCAATATTGGAAAATGTTTACCGTATAAACGTAATGAACAATAAATGAAGCGCACTTTATTTTGAAAAAAAATAATAGCCGTCTCTCGTACGTTTTGTCCGCAGATAAGGAAATCGTTTTTATGAGTACTTTAAATTTGAAGGACGTAAAATATTATATATGTAGTGAAGGGCGGCGTAGCCATAAGGGAGCTATAGTTTCCCCACGGGTCGTTTTACTTTTTTTTTTTTTTTTTTTTTTTTAGCTATTTGTGCTATATTGATTGCAATTATTCAGTGATAGTTATAGTTCTGTTATATTCAGTGGTTGTAATTGTTGTAAAAACGTAAAATATAACACGATTATGTACACGTTTCTATGGTACCGTATTATTCAGTGGCGTAGATACGATCAGTTTTCCAAGGGGAGTTTGAAAGTAACTTTTAAAAAATCATTTAAATAACAATATTTTTTTAATACGTTTTTAAAAACGGAGTGAAAAAGTATAAAATAATTTCTCCGAACCCGTACGGATTTCCAATCCCAACGTTCTGCAGTGTGGTCCCTGATTATTTGTGATTGTGAATTTTCAATAGTTATGAAAATACTTGTAAGATTTAAAAAAAAGAAAAACGCGGGGCGCACGCAATCGAAAGTGAAAAAGAATATTTCAAAATTAAATTTTATATTATTTGGTATTTAATAAAACGTTTTTTTCACGAAAACGTTCAAATACGAAGTCTTTTACCGGTATCGAAACATTTTTGGCTTATAAGTGTATATTTATTTTTCATCCATATCAAACCGAATAGATTGTTATTGAAGGAAAAACGTACAAAAACATGAGTAATTACTGCATATAAAAACAAACGTGTGTATGTCGAGTATCCCTGTGGATCGTGCGGTTCATGGTGTGTAGGGAGCGCTGCGCGGAAAACTACAGGAAAAACGGCGAGAACTTGTCCGTATCCTGCAGTGTGCCTTCGGTATCGTTGCGGGTTAGTTGTCGGTATTCTGTTATTTCGTTTCATTACGCATTCGGTTACGCGATCGCGAATCGGGTTGTTATTTTAATTTTTTCGATTTTGATTTTTAAAATACAATAATGTTATAAAAACATTCACGCGACAATATGAGTGATAGGATTTACCGTTGTTAATGGACGCTGCGTTCGGCGGAAATAAAAAAAAAACAAATGGCAAGTACACTTACTGCATTAAGACATTCGGTTTTGGCAAAAATTGAAATAAATTTGGTGTCACAGTAATTGTATAGTAGGTAATTCATAAACAGTTTATATTGAAATTATGAAAAAAAAAAAAAAATCAATATTGAATTTTTCGAAAATTACTTTCGCACATAGATTATTTGTGATTTTGTGTTTTACGAGACTAGAAATATCTATTTTTTTTTTGCAGATAACGAAATGTTAAATGACTTATACAGTAGCCGGTTACGAGATATTTTATTATTTCGTTTTTTCATGATTATATTTTTGACATTTACAAATATAAATTAAAACGTTAAACGAAAATGTCGATGAAAATCGACGTTAAACGAATAACCGCCAGAAAATGGGATTTCGTCAATATCACGTATAGTTTTTTCGCAATAATTTCGAAAATAATCATTCTATTGTCTTAAAATTTTCAACAAAATTGTATTTTCGTACTATACAACTCTAAGGCTATTTTAAGGCAATTTCAGGCTATTTATAGCAATTTTTAGATTTTGAGGTTTTTCATTTACAGAACAGTTAGTTTTGAGTTTTTGACTTGAAATTTGGACACAACGTCAGACATACAATAATTTGATTTTGTACAGAAAATAGAAAAATTGTATTATACCGAAGCTCCGCTCAGAATCGTTTAATCGAATGCAATGATTTATCATTGCTTTCAAATTTATAATAAAAACAAAACCCTACAGTTTTTATCCAAGTAATTCACTTGAGCGATATCCACAACACCCCGCGGCTCGCTACCTTTTTTTATTATTGAATGTTGTAATATTTTATTACACATAAAATGTATAAATTATTATTTTTACCATGACGTCATATTTAAACAAGCTATTTACTCGTATATTCATTGAAGAAAACATTTTTTTCTCGTAAACTCTGCGGTGTTTATCCAAAATTTTCACCTCCGTTGAGTCGTACAATAATGTAATATGTAAAGCATGAAAATTCGGAAAAATTGAAAATTCAGCAGTATTTATTTTTTGGCTTTTGTTCCTTATGTGTATATATATATATACATTATACATACATACTTTTTTTAAATACTTGCATATTTAATACTTCGTAACAAATAATAATAATAATAATAATAATAATAATAATAATAATAATAATAATAATAATAATAATAATTGCAAAAGAGCAACACCAGGAATTGAAATGGAACAAAGGTCGTGGATTTGAAATGCGATCCCCTAGAGTATTGTCGGCGAACACATCTATTATTGTTTAGACCCAACAACCGGGTTCGGCCTTTAAAGGTTGACCCCTATGCAGTCATTGCCAAAGCTATTAAAAAATAAAATAAAAAAATAAAAAATGGAAATGGAAATTTAACAATTTCACATTAAACGCGCTAGCCGTGTATGTATGCGTGAACGATATATAATAGGTAATTTATTTGTACGAAAGAGGATGGAAATAAAAAAACTACCCTAAAGCTCTTAAAATTGCACATTGGCGCGATCGGGGAGAAAGGAGCTTTTGGAAAAAAATAAAAATAAAAAAAAGCTTTTTATATGACCAGTTCGCTATTGAAAACACGATGAGTATTGGTTGGGTTATTCATCAATTTAACAAAAAGGCATTGATCGTTTTCTATATATATATATATATAGGTTTACTTGTATCTGTCTATATTCTATATCGAAAAAAGTTTATCATTGGCACGATAGTAGCATTGAATGTTTAAAAACAATATCGTCGTCGAAACCGACGGTGCTCTTTAATTATACGGTATATTAAATTAATTTTATTAAATTCCGTTAGAAGTATATTGAATATACAATAAAAATGGATTATTAGGTTTCAAAAAAATATACACATAATAATTTATGATATGCGTGCATATTAAAATTCGCAGAGGCGCGCGTAAACAACGGATTAATATTCATAAATAATATTGTCGATAACAAACTTCCGAGGAAATATATTTTAAAGACGTGTTGTATAAGACGACGAAGAACTTTTCAACGAGAAGTCTCGTCTAGTATTTTTTTTTTTTTTTAATTTGCACAAAAAAAAGTTAATAATACAAATTTTTTCACTTAAAAATAAATGACAAATCAATTTAAAACGTAATATTAATATACGTATATAAGTAAATATATATCGCCAAGGATGCTTCGCAATATTTTTAGATCGGACATCCTTCGAGGAGAACGGTCCTTTAGGTCCGCCGCCAAAGCATTATGGAAATTTGACCATTTAAATGTTTCGACGAATTAATTATTTCGCTGTCGACTCGTGTCGGTTTAAAATAACACCGCGAGTGTTACGCAGCCGTCTCGGAGAACGCTTATTACAGTTATTGTTTTATTACAAATACTGCGGTATTATTTTACAAAATGGTTAATTTTTAAATATTTTGTTCTTGTCAACGTCGACGACGTCGTCTACTGTTATTATAACTTAAGAAATTACGCTCTTGTCTAGAACAGTGCTGGTACGTCTGTATAGTTATTTGGGGTTTGAGTTGCGGCACATTTTTTTGGATCTTTAATTCAAGACCGACATTTTCTACGTTAATATTTAGTAGAAATCAAACAAAAATAAGTATATTTGTAAATTGTAATCATAAAATATATATAGATAAAAACAATATATTTAATAAAATTAATATAATATATTATAAAAATAATATATATATATAAAGAAAAAATGCCGAGTGTATTTGTAAATTATAAGATAATAATAAAATCTGTATAAATCTGTATACAGATTTTTTATTATTCACGAGTATTAATTTTAATTTTAATTTTTTACATATCCTTTTATTTTTTATTAATTTATTTTTTATTTTTTATTTTTTAAATTTTATCTATATTTTATTAGATAATAATACTAACCTGATGATGACTTACGGTCGAAACTAGTCAAATACTCTCGGCATTTTTCTTTATATATATATATATATATTATTTTTATAAAATATATTAATTTTATTATATATATTGTTTTTAATATATATATTTTATTTTTATAAGAGAATTACATTTTTTTAAATTTAAAATTATTTAATTAATTTTTTATTTAAATTTTAAATTTTAAATTTTATTTATTTAAATTGTATTCGTAATCGTATGTCCAATGATTCATATACAAGCGTAATACAAAAAAAATACGTTTAATTTTAAATGTTAATGACAAAAGTGTTAAAATATGTGATTTTATTATTTTTCGTTTATGTATGGTGGTTAATTTACAAAACGATAATTTCATGTTTGAAAGTTAAATAAATTATATTTTGACACGTTATTACTCTACCGGGTAACTCATATATTGTTTTTAAAAAAAAATCGAGTCTGCTAGTACTCGAGACCTTGACGTGTAAACGTCGCGTGAGCGGTAAAAATGAAACGGAATTGTGATTGGGATTTGTGAATATTGGTGTCTTTATTCAAAGTAATTTCAATAATAAATATTATTATTAGTTGTCATGACAACAGCTTATACATTTCCGTCCATTTCCCGAGATTTACCCTCATACCGCCGTAATAGATGTTTTACACATCAAAAATTCTTTCGTTTCGATTTAACATTTGATAAAGTCATTTATAATTTCATCAATATTTAGTTATACTTGTTCTTTCTGTTTTTATGTGCAATATTGGTTGTTCATTAAGATGATTTTTTTCCCGCAATTGTTCTCAAGGAGTTTTAATTAATTACCACTTTTGAAAAATGAGCAACTCTTATCGATAATGTATTGAGAATCAATATAATTGACAATTAAGTGCTTAAATTACGTGGAAAACTACTGGACTAGCCATTAGTCGTATTTCGTACATTCAATATTATGATGAGTGGCGATTGTGTATTTTACGTGCACTTTAACGGGACTGTAATGTAATTTTGGATTATTATTACTTATTGATTCGACAGGTACTGACAAACACTCATATATATATACACCTACGTACACGTACACAAACATAAAATTTAGTATATTGATTATTTAATTTTCATAAACACTCTATAACTGTAGTATATTTATCATTTAAAATATAAATGAATTCAAGTGCAGTGTAATTTGTCGCCATTAAGTGCACCTGTACTGGTTTAAAAAATAGTAATATTTTCGTTACATCGACGAGCCATTTATATTTTTGCATGAATTACATTTTGGAAGGGATGTAGACGTATCTAAATAGTCGATGCTGACTTTGTGACTGTCTTATAGGTATCAATTATTTCGTTTTAAAATTTGTAAATAAAACATGTTGTACAAGGCGTTTTGGAAGCGTGATTTTTATTCATACCCATTCGACTTATAACAATTCGAAATAATCATATTCATCGAGTAGTCCAATGATTTGATTCCGAAACAAATTTGGATTTTTTTAGTGTTCATTCTAGGTTATGTGAGAAAAATATTAAATTTTTTCATTTTGTGTCTATTAAATATAAGATATTAAAAAAAGTATATTAAAATCGTACATTAAATTAACAATGAAAACGCAATTCAAAAACCACTTCACATAGTAGGTGCTAATATATCCAAATAAGTTTTTAAAGTTTTGATTGGACTATAACAACGGGTATGTTTACTGATGGACTTGCAGCGCTAGATATCAATCAATATCCGAAGGTACGGTGCATTTTTCCAGCACGTCCACAAGAAAAATTTTATATCTTGGCAATTAAGAAATTTAAAATCTCCAGAACTCTGGTAGAGTCGATGCAAAATCGAAGGTTCCGAATTGAATTCTAAAATTTGAATTAGAAGTGCCAGGAAAAAGGAGCTTTTTGTTGGTTAACTTATTGCACTCTGTGAAGTGAAGAAAAAAAAATCGTGTTTTCGAGCGAGTACTCAGCGACGTCATACATATTGAAATAAGTTAATTTACAATAGGCACGCACTTAAAGAACGCGCCCGCTAGCGTTTACAGAAAATTATATTTAAAATTTAATTAAAATAAAAATTCAACTGAATTAATTTTAAAATTAAAAATTAAAAGAAAATGCCATTAATGATAATAATATTAAATAGTATAAAATAGTATAAAATCGGTAAAATGTTTTAGACTTTGGAATTAATACTTTTAGAATTACAAAAAAAAAAAACAAAATTCTATTCCGGGAAATTCGTTTGAAATAAATTAACGGAACAGAAAAATCGGAGCACTTGTCATCGTGAAATCGACACATATTTTAGCCTCAATCAGAACCTCTAAAAGGGGAAAAATGTTATTTATATATATATTGTCATATTGGTTAAATTTAAACCCCCTTTTCGCTAGAAATATATCGAATTATAGATTTGCTGAACGCTGCACACGTGAAGTTCTTACGTTTGGCATACCTAACCGCACATGGTCTATACACACAACACACAATGATAAACACCGCCGGGGTTTTCGTGTGATCATATTACATTCGTCCGTTTAAACTTGAATTTATTCGGATCGACAATAGAGGTGTATTATATATAAAGCGTAAACGCGTAATGCGTTGCGATGCGAAAACCATTTTCTTCAATTGTTAGTTCGCACGCTCCATAAGTACACATCCACTTCCCGTCAAAACTGCCTTTCGGCCCGCTAAAACGATATACGTTTTTTTCTTTTTAGCTGCGCGAGAGGATAACATCTTTCGTGGCGGATCGAAAGGAAACGATATATGAGGTCATGCAATGGGTATAGCGGTGTTTTAACGGGGCGGTGCGGCTGGAAAAATTGATTCACCGGTGTTATACGGTCGATAAAAACAGGACTCGAGTCCCCTCTTCTTCCTGGGAGAAAGTCGAGGAAGAGGTTTATCCGATAGGTACCTGTTCGAGCAGATTACTCGTATTAAGAGAGCCAGTGCATTTGTGAAGAAAACTGGCCAGCGCTCGTCTCATAGCCGGTCATCAATAGATACGTATGTTGTGTGACTAGAAAAAAGCAATACACTGAAACCTGCAAATATACTATTGTAGACGATTGTCATGTTGAACGAGAAACGAGAAATGTACTAATATTACTTATTATTGACTTGATTATGGAATAAAGTAATCTAATTATATATTAATTATATAATAAATTAACATTCGAAATTCGAATAGGATTTGAAACTTACACATTTTCATTCGCTTTTAATACATTTTTTATAACAAAAAAAAAATCTGAGTCCTGAATTAAAGTTAACTTGGAACTCTGTAATTTAATGATATATAATATAATATATAATTATAATAATATAATGATTCCTGTTAGAAAGTATCATTATTACAATGATAGAAAAATAGATCTTAGAGGTATCAATCCGGATATCCGGATACGTAATTTAGACGGAATAATTGAATTTTGTAGGTTTTTTCAAATCATGTTTCGAGACTAACAAAATTTAACGATTAGAAGAAAAATATTTCTAAATATGTTTCATGTCCCGATAAGTAAAAGACATATATAATCACTTGAGGGATTACAGATACGTATAAATATTAAAAACGTTTAAAGTTTTCCATTAGAATGGAATATCGATTAAACTACAATGAAACACTTGAGAACGAATTAATGTGTTGTGATAATAAGATATGAGCGCAAAAAATATATACGGTAAGTCATTGATTATTACGCAAAAAAAATATCTAACGTAATCAATAGTAGAGCTTATACAATAAAAAAAAATATATATTAAAAATAGATTGTTTTTTTTTTCAATTTGCAAATAGGTAGCGTATCAATTTAATATATTTTCGGAAATTGCTATCTATTGATTACAAAAATTCGTCCGCGTTATAGGTACACAAATGTAGAGAATTATTTGTTTTGTAGATATTCTCCCGTTTTTTCATTCAAATATTTACTTTAAATCCATTTGAAAATACTTTGACAGACGCCGGCGCATTATAAAATCGTTCAAAAAAGAGTATAAAATGACAAATCCATTGCGAAGAAATACAAATTTAAAAAATATCGACTTTATTCTGTATGAGGTACATTAATTTTTTTATCGAAATTAAGTTTTTAAAAAGCACTTTCAAATGTATGTTTCTATACGCCCATTTCTTTATGTTTCATTTGCAATAATAATTATCATGATATCAATGTTTGGTATGTCCATGGCAGGAGCGAATAAACCACGAAACTGGCATTTCAAGAAGTTAAATTATTTGTCAACAGCGAATTTATTTTCACGAGTCATTTTAACATCGAGCAAATGTATCGAAAATAAATTTTGAAAAGATTTTAAATTGTATTAAAATATTTAAATTAATATTGACTTCAGGAAATTTTTCACTAACCCTCTGTCTTACTATTGATGAGACACAGAGAAAATTGTTTGTCGTATATATTACGCCACTTTTGATCGTTGGTTTTAAAAAATTCGTAAGACTTTAGTCCGATTTTAATGTTGTAAAACCCATAAGATAATCTGATATGTCTTTTGGAGAATAACGGAGTCGTTTTTTGGAAAATTCCCTGCATATAATATGTGCTGTTGATAAAATTTTTATTTGAAATAAGGACATTTTGGTAAATCGTATTGTTGTTGGAAATAATTTAATGCTAAATCTTTAAGTATTTTACAAAATTTAGATTGTATCAGCCAAAGTCCCATATCTTTGTCAGAGTTTACAAACGTGTTTTTTGCCATTTTAGAAATATATTTAAGCGTCTCTACAAAATATACGAAATTGGACAATTACATAAAAACTCTACTATAATTTTTGTGCTAGACGTAATTTTTTTATTAGATGGGTATAAAATACTATTAAACAGTTATTTATTGAATTGTACTGAAACGTATCAAATTTGTGATTAAATTAATTTTATTAATTAGAAATAATAGTATATCGAACCCCGCACAATTTATGATAATTGATCAATTTATAGAAGAAAAAAAAGTTTACTGAAACACTATTGATGTCTATTTAAGTATAGGTTACTTATGGAGTATAGCTTATTATAATTCATCAAATATTATGATAACAATAAAGTTTATAGATTTAACACTTTTAAAAAATGTTATCTAACAATTTTTAAAATAATAGAATAGTAAAAACAAAATTAAACAAATTGTGTATTTTGATGTAAAAACATACATGGTTTTTTTCTTTGTTCTCGTGTTAATGAGAAAACACTTATAGTAAGGCCTGCTTTTAGGAAAATGACAAGATAGTAAATATGAAGTACACATAAAAAATAAAACTTACGTGTATAGTGAATAAGTATTTTAACGTACGAATTTGACATGAATTTCTGAAACCTATTTTATTATTTTGTTCATACTTTTATTATGCTTTGTTTCGTTTATTGTAATCTATGCATTTTGTTGTTGTTTTTTATGTAGGTACTTTAAACGACATTCTTTGTCATGAGCTTGGTTGGTATATATAGGGCCCGTAATGACAATTACGCAATGTGCACGCAATGTAACTGCAATACAGCATAGGATTTAAACGTGGTTAGGGTCATGTCGAAGAAATTAAAAGAAATAAATAGAAAAAAAAGGAGTTGTTTTTGAACTTAACATCCAATAGAACGAGGTAGGTGAAAGAATAAAACTCTCGTGTCTTTTATTGCATTTAACCATATAATGAAAAATAAAAAAATAATTAATTAATTAATAATAATAATAATAATAATAATAATAATAATAATAATAATAATAATAATAATAATAATAATAATAATAATAATAATAATAATAATAATAATAATAATAATAATAATAATAATAATAATAATAATAATAATAATAATAATAATAATAATTATTTTGGTACTTAGTAATTGTTTTTCTGGTATACAATTTGTGAAATATTCAAATATATGGATTTCATTATATATTTTTATATTTACGTAAAAACAATTCATGTTTTCTTTGTAGATTTTTAAAACTTAATAAATATCAAACGTTTAAAAAAGTGACCAACTATGATTTTTGAAATTTATGTAGTATTGATATATAAACTTAGACTTTGTATTAAATTTCCATGCCATTTTTCGAAGACTTTAATTTTAATTAATTTTTAGACGTAAAAAATAAGGTTATCGCAAAAATTTTGAAAATGCTATTTGTGGCTCAAAATTGATCGAGTAATAATAAATATAAATTTAATCTATATATATATATATATATATATATGTGTGTGTGTGTGTGTGTGTGTGTATGTATCAATTAAATAAATAATTTAAAAAAAAAATTGCCAGTGTTTCGAATTATTACTATAGAAACCGCAAAAAAAAAAACCTAATCCAATACTTCGAAAATAGTGTGTTTCAACATTTTTACTGGTTTCTTTCAATTCCTTCAGAGTTTAAAAGAAATCCCGAGAAAATTGAAAAACGTGTCAAACTGTGTGTTAATCTATTGAAATTTTTATTCAGGAATATAGTACTGCACTATGTAAAAATCGGAGAATATTTGCACTAAAATATCTGTGTATTATATACAGATATTTTTGTACAATATTTCAGTAATCTAATGTCTACATCAATGCATCGTGTTGATGGAGTTACTGGAATTAATATTGGCTTAATAAATGAGCGTGTCACTTATTGTACGAAATAAATAGTAAATATGTAGTGAAAAAAAAATGTAAAATAAGACTTTAAACCTTAATTATTATTGATGATTGTATCTTTTTTACCTGACTTTCTTTTTGGGGTTAACTGTTCATATACTTATATGTGATTATTTATTATTTGTACGTCATATTAATAATACGTATATCCGTAATGAATTTCCAAAAAGTTGTATACGGTTAAAAGCGTAATAATATTGTGAGTGAGGTTAGTGCACGTAGTCACATAATACAGTTCGGTATCTCTTAAAATATTTGTTTAATATATAAATTGCGTGTACGCAGTGTCTGTACAGGGCATTATATGGTTTGTTCTCAAAGGCATAAGTCGTAATTCGATATAGGCTCTCAAGTTCAAAATTAAAGTCGAAACGAATTAATTAACATAAAGAATAAACCAGAAAAAAAAAAAAGTTCAGAAATATTCGGTTCTACTATCATATTCGAGTAGCGTATTTTATATAATATTTTGTATTCTTCTCGATCCCGTTATTAAAGTAATAACGTTCTGTTTTAAGTCGACGGACGTCGTTGTGTAAAATCTGGAAAATATCAGGATCGTCGGACGACAAAAGTTTTCATTTAGGGTCGGCGTTTGGCGGACAAACTCGCCTCGCCTCACCCTTAATACCTACCTCTCTTCGTCCTTCTCCTCCTTCTCGACCGACGACGGATTCGTTGAACTTTCGCGAAATGTTTCATTTTATATCCATTAAAGAAAAGGAATTCGGTGCGTTTTTAATTACGTTAGAGTCGGGGGGAAGGGGGAAAACGAGAACGAAATATTACACAGTAACCGTGCTTTTATTATTATAAAATACCGTTATTGTTTTGTACCGCGAGAGGAGCTGAATTCAGACCGATTGGTTTTATACGACAAAGAACGAGAAAATTATTTATACTTTTAATTTCAATGTTACACGTATTGCACTAAATGCGCGAAGACAGTTATTACAATTAAAATTGTAAATGAAATACCACACCCTCGGGCACTCCATCCTCTTTAATCTCTTATTCCCTTTCACCACAATTTACCGTAAAACCGACACAAATGATTGATACGTTTCATGTTGGCAGAGCGTGGGCAATATTCACATTGAGTTTTACGTACCTACTCATCTTGAATACAAAAAGTTACTAATTTCTTCGACCTATTTAAATACAAATTACAATATTTACGTTGATAACACGTGTTTAAATTGTAAACGGGGTACTTGTTATGGACAATTATTGCAGTACACAAAATATAAAATTTTTTAAACGTTATATTGTTTTGAACACATTATTATAAGCATTAATTTCTTGTACATTATATAGGATTATGTTAAAATACTTATAAATTATCATAAATAAAAGCATATTAAAAAAAGGTCATCTGAATAAACCATACCGGAATTCCACGCTACTAGCTGCTCTGTTTTTTTCCTTGGAAATTCCTCGTGCATTAACCTTTCAAAATATTTTTTCTATCTTACTTGTTCATCCTAATAATTCATCGACACGTTTTCTTTTTATCATCCCTTTTCATACACCAAACATTTTGAATACCTTCGCACCTTTTTTCTCGAAAATTAGCCAACTTATCCTTACTTAGCCTTCTATTGTTGTCAACCTTTCATATACAATTCATCATAAATCTTTGCTCCCCTAACTACACTTTTCGTTTCCTTAATTAATCGGTTGTACTCCAATCAATTCTCTCTCCTTCTATTTATCTGCAATTTTTTAAACTGTACTGTTTTACTGGGTCCCTATACACCATTTTTCCACCACCACTAATTTCTTATCCTATGGCATGCTACATTTTCTTTCACCTCCAATACATGACGTCATATTTTTATTCCATTTTCTGTCATTCTCCATACTTCATTAATATTTCCTTTAATATGTTTATTAATACGCAAATTTAATTTATTTTAAATTACGAATTAAGAATGTGAATAATTATCAAATTAAGTTTTTGAACAATTTTTTGTTTTCAATTAGTTTAATTAACTTTGGAGGGATTTATGGAAGAAAAAAATTAAAACATAGGGATATCGATCTTGAGTAGACTTCACGACAAATTTAAATTTGTTTTTAGATTTCTTATTAACCATTAGATCGATTGGTACGAGTAATTTGATTGGAAGTAGAAGACGTCTAACTAACTGTTTCGTGTATGATGGAGAGAGAAACTCTTTATTTCCTTTAACGTAATAACAAAAAAGATTGAAAATTCCTTAATTTTTTCATGGAAATTGGATAAAATACAATACTGTAACGTTGTCACTATAGTACTTACCTGTCCGTTGCGTACGTCCAATGTCCATAGTAGTTCTATAGCACTAGCTGTATCAGAATTCAGAATTGTCTATTCGGAATGCCGTGCGATTATTACAAATCTTTTGCAAATAATCTGTAACAATATGTTCTATTGTGAAGATATTGATAAATCGTATCTTTTTTTGTTTATGTTGCGAGAGAATTTAACTTCAAATTTTTGTAAGCAATTGGGATCGATACGATTCGGTAAAATTATATTACATATTATAATAGCACTATAACTTTTAGATTATTATATATATTGCAGCGATTTACGTAATTCGTTTCATTTAAAGGTCGGTGTTGTACTTTTATACCCCTAAATGTGCTTATTTCTTTTTCCTATTAAATGTAAAAACTTTGTTTTTAAAATGTTTATTATTGATTTTAAAAGTAATATTTAATACGATTTACGCACGATATATGTACGTGTGGTGGTACTAGTCAGGTGTATTCTACACTATTCGTAAAATTAAATTTGAATTGTTTAACAATTCACTTTTTGAAAACATTTTAGTGTTTACATTTTAAAATATGATTGTTTCCAAGTACTTTCAATTAATAGTTATAGATATTTTTCTATAGTTCTTGAAGAAATCCGTTTTTCGGGCAAATTGTGTATTTTCCAAACGATATATATATATATATATATATATGTTATTGGTTTGTTATTTATTTAACTAGGTCTAAGAGATAAACCGGTGTTGTTTAATGCTAAAAGACGGTATTTGCAGTCCACCGTAATTCCCATCCAATAAGAATAGTAATATAATATATACGAGTATATATATTATATTATAGATTTGTTTTTAATATATTAAATTGTATACGAACGAATGAAAGTCTGTTAACGTATTAAGTATTAGGTAAAGGACATTACCTACGTTAAGTCTTCCATAACGTTATGAGTTATGACACATGCACCATACGTCGCAGTTTACTTACTCGAAAAAATGTAATTCGTAGAGAATCTAAAACGTCAAGTTAATGTAATAATTTTTTTTTTTTTGTTTTGCAGGTTTTCAAAACGGCATAAAGATGGATGTGATTATTTAAAATAAATTTATTCGTATCCCGAAAATTAAATCGCGAGTTTTTTTTTTACACTATATAAATAATAAGAAGTGCAGTGATAAATTTGTGTGCGGTGCACGTGTTTTAGTGTAATAATTACGGCTGCAATCAACATGTTTACTATGGCGATATTTAAATTTGTATGGGTGTGGTCGGTGATGTTTCAATGGATCACAAATACAGGTAAGTTATAATAGGTAGTATAATGTCGTTATTAGGTATACGACACGTATAGCACGCCGAATATTTTATACCAAAACAATGTATATTTTATCGAAGAAAGGCATAATATGTTTGTTCCGTCAAATTTTCAATGCTCTCTTAAAGATATTTCAATCGGGTTCGAGCAAAAAACAGCGAATGATTTCACTGCGTATAAATAAATGCACGATTTTCAAATCGTTTTTAAAATGTTCATAAACGTATGGTAAATACAATTTTAACGTAGCCAAGTGTTTGTAAGATTTCATGTACGGAGAATGATAATTTTTTGAAGACAAGTCGCTTTTAAAATTTCAAATCTCTATAAAACGTTATTTTTAATGTAATATATCAATGTGACACTCTATAATATTACTTAGTTAAAATTATATTTTTATTAAAAATAGAACCAAAAAAAGATGTGTATGTTTTCAATTGCAATTTACTAGATTTTTTTTTCATCTTAATAAATAAAAAATAATGAATATGTCTTTAGTTCCTATGCAAAATAAAATAGTAAGATAACTAGATGAATGTTATTTTATCATATGATAAAGGATAAAAAATAATTTGGCCTTTAGTCATACACGATACACCGTGGTATATTATAGATATTTTGGTTAATCTAAATGGATACTATTTACTGTCATATTATATATGGAGAAGCCAATAGATAAAATTTATGTAATAATCAAAAATTTAAGGAATTAAAAAGTTAATATACATTTTGGAATAAAATGCGTATGTATAAAAAATTAAAATTAATCGAACACTATATTAAATATTTGTTAAACATTCAATATACTATTTTGTATTATCTGTGAATATAATTTTCTATGAAATTTTTGTGAAATTACAGTAAATTTGGACAGATATGTTTTAAAAAAAAGATATTATTAAATTATTGTATGAATAGGCAAAGCAAGAAGTGTTGGAATACGTTAAAATTTACAAGATGTAGGTACTCGTATATATTAAAAATTAATAAATAAAAACCTTTTTGAAAAATCAAAATTTTTAGAAAAACGCTTTGAATGAAAAAAAATATCTCTAAAACGCACAAAATTTCGTTTAAACAAATAATGACGAAGAGCGCAAAATAAAGATTACATAAAGGGTATTTTGAATCTCTATGCAATGAAAAAAAAAAATGTGTAGCTCGGTTAAAATTAAATAGTGTTTACAAAAAAAAAAAAGTCATCGAAATTCTATGTATCTGTATAGTTGTTAATTGTATTGACATTGCGTTATCATTTATTATAAAAAATTATTAATTATTCATGGAATTTTCTTTTCAATTTTTCCCAATTTTTTTTTTTTTTTAATTGTTCGTCGACTTTTAAATAAAAACCGATATTTTCTAGTATTTTTCGCAATTTTCCTAGGAAACGTATGGTCGTTTTAAATTATATTATTTAATAATCGGCATTATATTACGATAATGGATATGTTGTCGTAATAATACACGTTTTTTCAGCAATTTTTTTCTTTTTCAAGATTTCTGAAAATTATTTGCCTCTCATAGCAAGTCGTAACTCGTGTAATTAACACTTTACGAACTCGTATATATTAACGTTACCGAGACCACATACCGAAACATTCGTAATCGATATACGATTTAAGCAGCAAATCCGATTTTACGAGCATAAAAATCGTAATAATATATTACCGCCGGACGACGTATAAAAATACGTGGATATAATTTGCGTATATTTATATATATGTATATTATAGTATAAATCGTTTGTGAAAAAAAAAGGAAGAAAATAACGCACTGCATAAAACATCAAAGGATCCGTCCTTTTGTAAGCCAATCGCTTTGAATATTTCTGTTAAGTCGTTCGGGACGTCGTCGTAAAAAAAAAAAAATGAGAAAAAAAAAGAAGAAAATCGTATTTATCCGTTTAGTTTTTGTATTCAAAAGTTTTTTTGCGGTCAACGCACGGGGAGAGATTTTTATTATTATTATTATTATTTTTTTTTTTTTTATCTCACTGGACCGGCACAATAAAAGACGTCCGCTTAGCAGTATATATATATATATATATATATATATATAGTATACTGCAGCAGTAGCAACATAACACTATATTATATTATACGGTGTATAGTGTATACTCGAGAAAAACGTATTTTCTTGTTCGGCAGTTTTACTAATGGCGTTCGGAAACAAAGAAATTTCCCTAAAGGGCTTACGCGTCACGGTCGGCGGAATCCCGTATTCGTCTCATACTTTTGTATATTTATTTTCGTCACCCAATCTGTTTATCAATGCGAAATGAGTACAAAATTGGTAACGTTTCTCAAATCCGGTGGTGGCGGCGGCGGAGGAAACGGAATAAAGAAATAGGGGTGGGGGGGGGTGGTGAGGGGTTACGCGATTGAAAAGCAACGCGTATCCTATGGGAGAAGCAAGAGCAAAATTGCATTTCTGTCCAGTCAATAAAACTTTACAACTTATTACTTCCACAAAATCTATCCCATGTGAAATCGAAGGGAACAATCGGCAATGAACTTAAAACACGTAGGCGAATAAAAAAAAAAATAAAACGAAAAAAAAAACGAGTATAAACCAGACCGGATTTCGAGGGACGATGATTTCAGACGTTATTTCTAATTGGCTAAGGCAGTAGGTAATATATTTGTTTTTTGCTATTCTTCTTCTCGAGTACCTGTATTGCAAGATGTACGCGAAAGATTTTCTCCCTTTGAATACGGACTGCGTTCTATTCGCGTATAACGTTTGACTTCAATCGTTTTCTCATTCTCAATATCCTTGGACATTCAACGATTATATATAAGTCTTGTTGTAGCGTTGACAACGCTGAAACCTCATCGGTTTTAAACATTCAAAGTCACAAACTTTCGTCATTTCGCTAAACGACGGCGGAGCGCGTACAGTACAGAACACAACGAGTCACAGCTTTTATTATTATGTATTCTTTTAACGTAGTCGCGGTTTGTAGATTATTAAAAAAAAAAATGTCCTTTTATATGATGTTTAATAAGGGAGTAATATTATAATAAATATAAAATTTAAGAAAGTATTCTTACGGTTATTGCGACTAAAAAAAAAATTAAAAAATATTACGGGTAGCGAACCGCGGTGAGTTACACGGACAGAGATTTTAAAATAGTATTATTTTTTTTGAATGATAAATCGTTGTTTAAAAAAAAAAAAAAAAAACCGATTCCTTGCGACACTATAGTTTATTAAAATTAATGAACACGGAAAGAATAACATATCTAGCTGGTTAACGTTAGATTAGTATCAAAGCTAAGAATTTTATGGAATTTATATTAATGAATTTTTCCGGAAATTCAAATCGAACGCTTATAACTAGGACTCGGATGTTTATGCGTTTAAAATAACTTAAATATGTATGCATTTATACACAAAAAAAATATGCGCGTTAAATGTGCAATATAGTTTTTTTTAATTTTATTTTATTTTAGTACGGTAATACGAATTAATGTAGTGAGCATAATTTAAAAATATGTTTTATTTGAATAGTTGATATTAAAAATTATAAATGTTGATATAATAGCGAATACTTTTATTTTAAAACTTCTTTTGATGTAATATTGTCGGTTACATAAACTGAATGTTGATATTTAAAATAGTATTATGTCTACAAACGTCTAATGAATCTTCACTTAGTTTAAAGTTATATTTGTAAAATTCCAAGTTTTATTTACTTCAACGATCATGAACTTTGATCCTGCTGAATATTGGTTGGAAAAAAAAACTTGAGTTTTCTTAATTAACTACAATTCTTATTTATAAATTATATTATATATTATTAATTTACAATTATTATTTATACTAAAATATACTTAAAGAGGGACAGCAAAGTTAGAGTCAAACACTGGAAAATAAAAGTTTTATAAAATTATAGGACATAATTATTGACGCCTGGCTCGAAAAATGTCTGCAACACGCTTTATTGCTGAACCCCACAAATAATTTACATACACCATTATATATTAAACTTGTTGTGATTAAGCACTTTGATGTCAGATTTATGGAGCAAATTTGCCTGCAAGGTACATAGTATACCACCATGTTAGCAGACTACTGCTGGAATTTCAAGAGGGACTTTGATCCAGGAAAATCAACATTTAAGTAGTCGAGAAAAAATAACTTTTCTGAATGGTTAATTATCTAATTAATTGAATAATGAACATTATTAATTGTACAAAATACAACACATACTCATGCTTTAATTCAAACAATTTTTTTCACATTAAATATGAGTTATTAAATTTTGTTTTCTATTATTGCATCCTTCTGAAACCTAATTATTAGACTCAAAATTAAAAGATCGATTTGCGAAAAATCTATACGTAATAAAAAAAAACTAATTTTAGATATGAATTCGGTATGAAACAATATGTATAAAATACCTTATTCTTTGTGATCATCGCTTAAACAATTTTCAAATGCAGCACTAATAATATTATTAATTGTTTTTTATGTTTTAAAAATATTTCTAAGAAAATTCCAATTAATAATGTTTTGGTTGATACAGCACGTACGATAATACATCCTATTATTTCGTTAGCCTCTATACCAACCCAGTTTTGTCTCGGTTTTGAACTGTTTGAAGTGTAAAATTTATATCCGATTATTTTAAACGATACCTGACAGGTGTCACGAATAAATCCGTATTATATTATGTTATTGAAGTTTGTCTCGCAAAATCTAATCCCCTTTGTATAATGATAGATAAGAACATAAAGGATACAGATATTGTATAACTTTCATGACGAATTAATTCAAACAATACATAAGAGGCATTCGTATTTACATAATATAAATTACAATGATGACACGTTTCTAGTGTTCTATACATGAACACGAGGAATGCCTTCTATTCGCTATTTTATTTTATCAATATTTTTCCATTGCCCCAATTATTTATTACAAATCAGCACACCATCTTCATGCTTGAAAATTGAACATTTTAAAGTTGTTATATACGTTATATATCATAGTTTTTATGAAATCGATACTAAAAAATATGGTTATAATTTTTATTTAAAGTTCTAATTTAGTAATTTTGTGGTTATCTTGAGTGTAATAACTCAATAATATAAAATAAAAGGAAATGTAACTATAATTTGAAGAGTGTCGGTAGGCGTTAAGTTGATTTTTGAGTCGTTACCTTATTTCTATCGACGTAAGGAGAGTTTCAGGGACTTGAGAACGATAATTGTTAGGAACGAAAAATAAAATTAAAATAAATGCTTACAATAAATTTAAAGAAAAAACACTCACCTCACTGAATTCATTACGACTCGTACTTGCCAAGAAGGGTGCTTTACCGATTTCAACGCTTCCGACGATATTATAACGAATTAAAGACAGTTCAATTAGTTTACTCGAGAAGATAAAAGAAGAGGAGGTTTCTGACGCCGACTTCAGTTAGTCGTGAAGTCAGCGACAAAATAATTCAACTCAAGTCAAACTTTAATGCGTGAAAGGACTAAACGTGTCCTCCCGGAAGACCGATTTCTTGTGTTCAGACTTGCGATTAGAGTGTACATACTCTAACACACATGCTGCACACACACTGTCAGGGCACTGTCGAGGAGATTGCAGACAAAGTATTGGCGAGGAGACGAGATTGCTGTGGGTAAAAAGTGTAGTTTTTTCTTTGTCATGAATGTTTTTCTTTTACACCAGATCCTAATGGTGGCGGTGGTTTGATTAAACTAATAGCCAAGTCGATATCGACATAATGACTTTTGGCCGTTGCAATAAGGGTCAATTTAACGGTGTTACGGTTCATAGTATTTTCCCGCGCATTCTTCGTTTTTATTTAAATTGCGTAGATCTAAAAAAGCGAGCTGTTTCGTTCACGTTGATTTATGAAGCTTGACTTTGTCTATTCATTATGTGATATGCCGGTAATTAATAGATTGGATTGTATTCGGAGAGCCGGTAAAAAGTTATCCGATAAAAGCGTTAAAATTGATAAATATTTTGTTTCTCCTCTTTTTTGTGTAGAAATATAATCGATGTTCCGAGAAGAATAGGCATTAGTATTTATTTGAATGTAACATCACATAAATGTGTAAAATGGAAATAATTTTCAATATGTGTAAATAGTACATATAGGATTTGTGTTGATTGTAATTACAAAAAATGATATGTGTCCATATCATTATAATATAATAAGCGACATTATGTTCCTTCAAAATAATGGTTTTTTCATTTGTAAACGGTACGAATCTCTGTATTAATTGCCATTTTTAGACTCAAGGGCGGACTGATCGGCTCCTTTAGATTGGCCCGGGAGATTTTGCTTAAAGCAGCCCAATAATTGGGTAGTACAATATTATACTTTTCGCATTTCAAAATATTAGCTATTCATTTTATCTACAATATACTTATAAAAACAACAAAAATATGCCTTAACCACTGTATTAATTGAAAAAGTATATTTTAGTAATTTAATCTTAATTATCATAATATTCTATACAGATAATATAAAACAATTAATAATTTATGTAATGTTTCGATTTTTGGAATAGACGGTCTATGCGATCGTACATTAGAGTCAATGGTATTTAAAATGATTTTCTCTGTTTCTACTGTTCTTCACCTAAGCGCAAAACAACAATATAAGGAAATAATAATGCGAGAAATAAAATTGAAAATCCCTGTTTTAACTGTACTAACACACAATTTCAAACAAAATTATCAACAGGGTACAATCAATACAGTACACATACTCGTCGCCATTTTTTTATGATAAAAATTTATTATTAAATAACAGTAATAAATATAGGATCCCACATTCAAAGCGGCTCCCGATTTATGTATTTGACAGGCCTATCGAGAAATTTCTTGATCTTTCGGTCCGTCCCTGTTTCCAGTATATTGATAAGATTTTTTTTTTTTTATCAATTTTCTATCGATTTGTTGCAATTTCTATTGAAATTATAAGCAAGTTAGAATAATAGGTAATTAATAGGTACTGTTTGTTTTTTTTTTGTTTACAGCTTAAATTTTATTGTGTCTATTGAGAATTCATTTCTATTTTGTTTTAAACGTCACTGCAATATTGTATTGAAATCTATTATTTATCACAAATTTGTCGTTCCATGTTTTTGAAACATATTTTTAGTAACTTATGTATTTATATTATTTCATTTATTATTTAAATAATAAAAAAAAAGACACTGAATTCGATGACTGTGAATTGATTACTTTGAACAAGATACATTTTAAAAACAGAACAATTTTTTTTTTAGATTTTCTGAAAAATTTAAATTTTTTTTATCTTACTATAGATATTATTTTCCTTGTTTTATTTTATTTTCTTCTTGTTTGTTATATTCTATGAAATCGTTAAATTCTATTCCATGAATTATTAAAAAAAGATTAGTTTTGGTTTTGATATTCTTATTAAAACATTGTTGTGTAATCTACTCGACTTTAGTGAGTCGTATAGTTAGTAAAGTAGAAATCCAAAATGAACTAGTATGATTTGACTATTAATAAAAACCTTCAGAAAAGTTATTAAATCTATTATTAAAAATAGTGCGTTAAAAAAAAATTGATTTCGTACACTTCCATATAAGCACCGCGACATTTAATATATTAAAATTCCAAATTAAAAATCCAAGTGTCTGTTTATCGGCACATTGAATGGAACGTCTTATCGTTTTGGTACCGAAATATTTAATTTCCATTTAATTCGGCGTGTTTCTTAGTCCTCTTTTTAAAAACGCGATTTTTTTACGAGACAGATTTATCGATTTTTTCCCTCCGTGTATTAGTGTGTTGATAATTTATTTTAAAATCAAATTATATACTGCGTTGGAGTATAATCAGAATATTTTTAAATCAATTGGTGCGCCTAATTACAATGCGATTGTGTGGCAGATGTTTCGAAAAATTCAAATGAGTTCATAATATACCATTCGTTGTTTTAAATACGACGCAATGTCGCATTTTTCAATGAATACACCGTATATTTTATATTTATTATTATATAAATGCGTAAATGGTTGTATGGTCGAAGAAATCTCTAGAACTGCTTTACGGATTTAAAATAGAGTTACGTCAATGAATTCGTTTGGATCCACCGAGTGTCACGGGTTATCTATAATTTTCGTACCCGGTCGTTAACAAATAGATGAAACTAAGAAAAAAAGTGGTTTTGCATTGGCAATGCACCGGTATCCATGAAAATAATTTTTTTTCTATTATAGCTATCTTTTTAAAATATACAACGTTTTTTTAAAAACTATCACTATCGAATAAATTGTCTCCAATAAAAATTGCATAATGAGCTTTTCTGATATGTAATATAATTTATGTTATATAATTTCATTATGGGCCGGTTTCACCAACATTTGATAACGATTTAACATTTTGTTAATTGTATTTAACAATTAGTTAATGAAATTTAGGTTTCACCGAGATTTGTTAACCTTAACGCGTTGTTAAGTTTACCACCCTAAATCGGCTTGTTAAAATTTAATCAGCATTTTAAAATGCCATAGATACACTATAGTGAATGAGGTTATAATCGCCTAATTTTAATATTATATTATCACTTAGCAGTTATTACATTTCGTGATAACCAATAATAACGTTAGAATCAAGGTAACCGTCTTGGTAACCCAACTAACATTTCGGTATTTAACAAATAGAATTTAACAATAATAATGCAATGGTGAAACTTATATAATTTAACCAGACGTTAAATGTAAACAAATTGTTAACTAACACGGCGTTAGAGTGTATTTAACAATAACTGGTGAAACTGGCCCTATATATTTTTATTCAATTTGTTTTTGGTACAAGGTATATTTGCATGTTATTACATCATGTACGAGGACCCATTTCTTTCCTAAAATTGGACAAAATAAATGGATTAGTAAATCTTATATATTGGGCTGTCTGCAGAAAATTGGATTTATTAAAAAGTGACGATCATTAGCGACACTCATTTACAGATGTTACAATATTACGTACAGTTGATGACCTCACAGAATTATTTTCAATTTTACTTATATTTTGTTACTCAGCCGATCCATATGCATTATGGTATGAATTTAAAGAAAAAAACGTGTGATTATATTTTAAATAGAATACGACACTATGCTGCATTTATGATTTACAATCATAAAATGATATTTTTAATAAAGGGTTCAGGATTGACGAAAGACCATCTCATGTGTTTAGGCGAAAAGGAATTGCAGAAAGTTGTGAGGGGTAATGTGAACACTGAAAGTAATGCACATTTTTTTTTAGCGAAACTATCGGATCACTTGACAATAAAAAAAAAAAGATCCAATTATTTTATTTAACAACATCGATTCTTCGGGTTTTTGTAATGGCAACAGATTATAAGTGACAGGGTTTAAAAATAATATGATAAAACACATTTCAACTGCTCCTGTGACTGGTGAGTTCGAATTAATACCACGGATTACGCGATAATCCTGAAAGATTTACTGTTTCAGTTGAAAATAATACAATTTCCAGAAAAAAATTGTTTTGCAATGACAATAAGTAAAGCTCGAATAAAGAAATGAAATCAATAGTATTCAGACACTCGACGTTTAAATGTTTACATTTACCTTATCATAGATAAAACAAGTCCTTCAACAGTGTATTCATTTTTCACGACCACGCGTTATTTCTATAGATCAATAACGGGTCAATGTTTCAGTTATTTTATTACTTTAATTTTGAAATTTAATTTTTTTAACTGTTCGTTGACAATAAAAAAGTTCATGTTTCTCATAAAATTAAAAAATTGAATACTTTTCACCAGAAAATACAATATACGAGATCTATCATATGATATTCGTACATTATGAATTCTCCACTTTTATATCGCGTTCGTGAATACATGTTCAGCTAGTATATTATCAAATATATTAAAACGTTTTAAAACGATATTATCAATATGTGTCCATAAAAACCGAATGAGTTGTCAACAGTGAATTTAATGTAAAAAGAATATAATAATAATATGATACTGTACACGCGGATTCCATCGTATCGTGTAACTCAGCTCTTAGACATATTATCAATCATTTTTTTTTCGTCCGGCAGTCAATATTTACTCGAAGGCCTGACCTTTTGATATTCGTAATATTAATAACTCAAGCGACATATAGTTGGTGACATTTTATGTAGACTGCTCTTTAGAAAAAAAAAAAAAATAGAAATACGTTGTCGTTGTTGTTGTTATTATTTTTTTCTTTTGGCACGTTTAATGTGTTCATAAAATATATTGTCAAACTGAATTCCGTCGAAACCGTTGTCTAAATGATACGATAAATATTCGAAATATCAAAATGTGCCTACCATTTTTGATAAAACAGCTATCAGTTGATAAAATTTAAGTATCGAATTTACAGATGAATAACAAGAATATTTTTAGCCGTAATTGAAAATAATATGGGGTTTTTAAAAAAAATAATTAGTGTTTGAATTTTTTTGCATTTTAAATTATAAAATGCCGACATAACGTCTATGCGAAAAACGGCTAACTTTATTTGAAAATTTTGAAATTCGTTTTGTTGTCTAAAACACAGAAGAAAAAACCCTATTGCTAAAAATAATATCATTTTTTGAATTTCAACAGAACGACGAAAATTGATTTTCTTTAAAAACCGGTGTCCCGTAAATGTTTCTGTTTTGCGCAGTTTTTTTATTTTATTTAATACCAGCCTGCATCCCTTGCGCTTTTCTAAAACTATTGGGAAATCTTAAAAATTGTATTCTCAAAAAAATTCAATTTAAACTTTTGACCTATAAATAAGTCACATGAAAATTTACGAAGAACTATTTTTGTCTTAAAAAAAGTATTATCATATAGAAATTGATAGCTAAAATAAAAACCACATTATCGTATTTCTCACTTCGTTCAGAAACTTCAAAGTGGAGTACTTAAATGACGATCACGTGGTAACAATAACAAAATGGGGGGAGATGATTGTTAAATCATCAATTTTCATTTAAAACCATCTATTTTTCTTTAGACTGTTAATACTTGTAAGCGAAAATTATATTTTATGTGCATTATCGTAGATTGTTTTTAGTTCTAAAGAATCTTTAATGAACACGTTTATGATTCTCAGATATTCGCACTTATGGCCATACATACACAAATCATGAATAAATTAAACGTATTATACTATATATTATTTTTGATAAATTAAAATTTACTCATTTACAAATTTTTAAGAAATTATATAAAAATAACTATACATTTAAAAAAAATTTATAAAAAATAATGAAATGAATATATTCATGAAATTTGAATAAAATTGTGTTTATATTTATTATTTTTTTATTATATATACATATTTAAATACGAGAAACAAGTTACTGCAAATGTTATTCGGCTAATGTCAAGCCTTGTTTTACGTTTATAATAGGAACGTATTGATTGAAGAATTTAGAGTAAATCCGCTTTGGGACACGGTCGGTGAACTTATATCTAACTTTGATTCGATTAAGTATATAGTCGTCTAACATGAGTTAAATCGAATAAACGATCTTTATCATCTACTTTTAAACATTTATAGTTATCTGTGTTAAAACTAAAGTTACATATTTCCTTTGTTGTTTAATGATCTGCGTAGTCCAATCTACTTTTGCAAATGTCTTTTATAATTTGCAGAAGCCTTAAAGATTTATTTAAAAATTAATACTCCGGTTGATTATGGAGATGATACAATTTAGATAAATATTAAAAAAAAAAATGGTATCATTCGGATTCGATGATTATTTAATATATTTGAAAATATAATCACTGATTACTGTATAATACGTATTCTAATAAAAACATTATTTCCGTTCCTTAGATTATGTAATTCGAGGAAACAATTAAGATATTAATTCTCGTTTAAGAGACCTCGGCATAATCATATTTAATATTCTATCTTTCAACGAACCTATTATTTGAGTCAAATTGATGGAATCGAAAAGAATCCAAAAGCATTTTCCGCATAAAGCAGGTTACAAAATCGGTAAAACGAATCCACAGCATTAGTTGTAGAAGTCAATAAGGAATTGTCAGCAGAAAGATGATTTGAAATATTCGTGTACGAATTATTAAACATTATTGTTTATTCCGAATTGTTATCCAAAGTCGCATTTAATGTACCTTAAAAATATCAGTGTTGCACCTATGAGAATTGAGAGGCCCGTGTGTTAGAAATCATTTGTATGCCTCTTAATTCTTTTCTACATGATTGAAGTATAATAACAATTTTTTGTGTACAAACATTTTTCACATTTAGACTGATATCGTATGTATAATTTTTAATAACATTTTATTTTTTATATAACTCTAGAGGTATTTATAAAATTGCACAACACATTTTTGAAATAAATAATTTGATCCGACTGGATATACAATTTTTAACATAATATTTTTGTTCACCAATATTTAAATAAATTAAAATTAAAATCACTCGATTTCAGTAATAAAGTAATTTTGAAAACAATTTTTTTTTCTTGTAAATTCATCTTTTGTAGTCTTGGAATGTGTAAGTTCCGCCGTGCATTTTACTCCAAAAATATATTATGGGCCTTATAAGAAAATATAATATTAGGTCGACTTAAAAGTGTAATATCGACTATGGCACTATTCGTAATAGTATAAATCTCGATTTGGAGGCCCGTGTGCAATGTACACCTCGCACACACCAAATATTTGTAACACTGTCTCGGACCTATATTAGTACATTTCATATCTAAACACGCGAACAAAATTATATTGCAATCTTTACGGTCCATTTAATGGAGTTTTATCTTACTGTAATCAAATTGATAATTTTGACATGTTTACACGTTACTAATCGGACAGTAAAACAAAAATATATAGATACCTGTAAACATTTAACAAAAAAAAAAAAAACTTTATTAATTTTTGTCGTAATAATAATAAACGCGTTGTAGTTGTTTGTTCTTAAGGCGGTGTTTATATTATTATTATTATTATTATGGTTATTGTTAGTCCTATGCGAGTATGGAAGTTAAATATCGACGAGAAGTCGGCGAATTATCATCAACTATATTAATCATATTCAAAGCCATCTCAAGGTTATGTGAGGCCCAAGGGCCCAAAATATTTGGGGGCCTTTGAATACTTAAATTACGATATATTCACATATATATTTTTTTTAACACATAATATATATTATATTAGATATTAAAAATTATACTTTATTAATAAAAACTAAAATGCCAATTTTTATTTGAATCTCTGTTACTTTATTGTTTATTATGATAATTTCAAAATGCTAATATTTTAAAATTTAAATATTTTTTCATCATTCGAGATTTATTTATTTTTTTAAATATCTAAGTAAAAGAAAAAAAGTTAATATGTTATTTTGTAAATAAATTTGGGGCCCTTAGAATTTGGGGGCCCTGGGTACGGGCCCTCCAGGCCCATGCCTTAAGACGTCACTGATCATATTGATCTATGAGAATAAAATAGACGATCATCCGATCATTTTTATCTCCGCGCCGAGCGCAAACACGTTACTAAAATAAACTATCAACGGTAGATTTGACAGACGCGAATATTTCGCCTACTGAAAATAGGGCGCGGTAAAAGAGTTTTATTTTCTGAAATTCTTACTTTCAAATCTGATTTACGTTTACTACGGGATTCAAAGTTCGGTACTTTTCGTCGAAGTTTCTCGCGACTCGTTCCAATTTCACTTGCCACTTACGACGCATACGTGTGTCGTTCGAATTTTTTCGGTAATATTACGTCAATATTTCGTGTTATGTGAAATATAACGTTAACTCCAGACGCCGCACGTCAATTCGAGCCGTTCGCTTTACGAATAAATTCGATTTTAATAGTGTAGGATTCAACAGCGAGAAATATCGTACCGGACAGATAATTTTGGTGTGCGAAGTGTAGCGATTTCGTAGGTAAAATTCCAAAGAAATGTCAACAGAAAAACGCATACGGTAAAAGACTTTTTTATTTTATCGTTTAAAAATTGGGCCGGGCAACGGTGGAACTCGGGTCGAATCACGGACAGGCGGGAAAACAAAATTTTGTTAAAATAATAATCGATTGCTTCAGCGGTTAAACGCGTTAAGAAATTCAACCGACAAACGGATAGAGCGGATAGTTTTTCTTTTTTTCCTGGAATCATGATTTTATCGGAGTTAAGAGTTTAAACGTTATACTGAACTGTACTATATGAGTAGTGGTGCGTTCGAATAACCATAATTTCAACACAGTCGAATAAAACGAACAAACTTGTCCACGAAATGTTGTACACAATACGAGTCGAGTAAAATACGAGTTCCTACAAGTTTAAAGCCGCGTGTTTAGTTTACGACAATTACATTTTATATGCGCGCGTCAAAAATCATTCAACTGTTTTATCGAAACTCGAAAAAGTTACGCCGAACCGTCCTCGTAATTTGTACGTATATAATAATAATACTTAATAACATCTAATAAAAAAAAAAAAAAAAAATAATAATAATATTAATGATGATAAAATTAAATCCTACCAACGGCCTATAGTAATGTATTGCTGTGAGACGTGATCAACAACAAAAAGGGACGAGGAAAAGTTATTAATCTTTGAAAGGAAAGGTCCTTAGAAAAATATATGGCCCTATTTACAACACGGAGACGGGGCAATATGAAAGGCGAACAAATGTAGATATTGAGAGACTCTTCAACGGGCCGAATATCCAAAAATATATTGTCTCAAGAAGACTGGAATGGGCCAAGCACATATGCAGAGATAAAGACAGTCTGATGAGACAAGTACTAGTCACAAAACTTAATAAAACACGCCCTAGAGGGAGACCACGCCAGCGCTGGTTAGATCGGGTAAAGACAAGTCTGAACCAAGTGGAGGAAACAGCAAGTATGCAGGATGCAGATAACAGAGTCAGATGGAAGAATTTGGTAGAAGCAGCAAGAGGCCTTAATGGCCTGTAAAAGCTTCAAAATAAATAACATTAAATCGTATTTTTACAAGGCATATGGCACAAATATAGGTATATTTCATTTATTTTTAAAAATAGGTATGAATTTTTATTTATTTATAATTAATGTTAATAAATTTGATATTTTATTATAAGTAGGTATCTAATATTTTTTTTTTTTGTATTTATGTAACACGGAAAAATATTAATATTACCAGGTAAACATGTTCTTGTTACTTTATTTTTTGACTACTATATTTATTTATTTATTTATTGTTGATCGAAGGTATATTGAAAAATATCGTGTGTATTATAGGTTAAATTGTCTGTAAAATAAAATTGATTATCCTTTAAATGTAATGTCACAATCTATCACTGTCTCAGTACGGTACAATGTATATTAATTTTCATTATTTTTCTTTTTTTTATCTCGGTTCGTTTTTTGATTGGTTGGATTAAACGGAAATATAAATATATCATTTTAATAAATTTTTTAAACACGGTAAGATCGACTTCAACGTTGTTTTTCTCGAAAATTTTCTCAAAACTAATTGTTAATATACGTACACAGTTGCAATAAGGAAAAGAAAATTATAATAATAATATTTTATAACAAAATACGTTAAATAACGTTAAAAACGTGCCATAATTGTCTTTAAAAAATTTAATGTACACAATTTCTTTGATTTTTAAGACTTGTTTTAATTTATGTAATGTTCATAATTTTCTCTGTATATTTTGGTTAATTTTAAATATTCATTTTCTTGTTGTATTTTTCTTCTCACCTGATGATGACAAGATATTCCACTGATATATTTTGCAAAAAAAACGAGAATTCATAATAATACCTATTATATATATATATATATATATACGTATATATAAAAATGTTAAATACAAAAATTTATTTATATACTTTTATTTGAATACTTACACTGTTTGTCGATATAGGTAAAGAGATATGAAATTCCAATCCATATACCGTTGGAACAAAAAGTATCAATAAGTTCGCTCGGGAAAGATCATGGGTTCGGATAGTGGAAAATATTTAATAAATCACTATAAAAGTAGCAGAACTCGATTGGACGTTATTTGGAAAATATCGTGATTTATATCAGGTTGGTTTGGATATTTTGGATTTGGGTTGCGGTGGTTACGAATGAATGTTTACTGGGTACAAGATAGTAAAAACGACTCCGCTGCCGGATCTCTTAGGTAAACGTACACTTCTAAGCACGTCTTCTATTATAACCGTTGATATTCGTTTTTACAAGGTTTTTATGTTATTCCTTATAGTTTACTTACAAGTTATAACTATTTATTTATTTTATTTTATAAAGAGAAATTTATATCGATATTCAATAAATAATACAGATCAGTTGTTATTAAACGCGCACAACACTTTGAAATACATTTTAAACGTAATCCGATTACAAGTAATCCGAATTTTAGTCGACCGAAAATAATATATAAATACCTGTATTATATTTAATAATATCACTATAATATAATGGTGTAACGTGTTGTTTTAATCTGATATTAAATATTATAATATTAACTTTTTTCATTGAAATCAGAATATTAACAAGATTCTTAATAGGTAAAATAAACTGCATTAGTCGTTTTAACAAGGAAATAATCATATATGTATGTACTATAGTATATAGAGTGCCAACAAAATTTTTTACATCACATTTAATATATAACTCTTCAAGTCTTAACATTAACCATTATTGACTGGCTAATGTTAACGTTATCCGGATCGTGTTGATATTTTATAATTATAAATTAATTTTACACATTAGCCAAAACGCATGGGTAATGTCGACATTATCCATATGTTAACATTACTTGTATGTATATATGGTCCCAAAAAATAAAGAAAGAAGTACTTAAATTTAGTTGCGTTTCTGTGTATATATACACACATATATATGTATAATCAAAAGGGGATCAAAATTTGTAGATTTAATAAGACGAATAAAGGGGAGAGTTGGAGAGCATCTTCGGTCAGTAAGTGAATTCAGGCGTACTTGCTATTGAATGGGAATGTAAACGTAAGGAAGGCATTGGATCCTTAGATCAAATGGCAGCGAGACATTTGAACTTTATCAAAACGCGCTCAAGCGCGAGACTGAAACTGTGGTAACTGAAAGATCCTAGAAAACAATTCCGCAATATTCTATTATAGGCACGAATAGAGTACAATAAAAAAAATTCAATTAACTGGTCGGATAGTTTGAAATCACGTGAAACACGTGGTATGAATCCAAAGATGGTAACGGATTCGGATGAGTAAAAGATAATAATAATAATAATAATAATAATAATAATAATAATAATAATAATAATAATAATAATAATAATTAATATTGTAATTGTCGAAAACATGGGTTTTAATGTGTATTTAGATATCATTTCTTATTTAAATATTTTTAAAACCTACATATTTACGAGCACATTTTACTTTTTTAGAAAAATATAAATCTCCGAACTCTGTGGATTATTTGATTCTCTATACAATTCTGTTCGTAGTTGCCAAGACCCGTCTCCAAGATAACTTTGAAAACTTTACACTGTATTATGCAATACTCGTCTTACATTTTAGTCCCTTGGAACAGCTAGACGTGCAATATGGGAATTAGTCACCTGAACCCGACTGTTCCCGTTGAGAATACGATTGTAATATTATAGGTGTTAATATAATATCGTTATTAAATATCTACCTTCGTAGTATAAGACTAACTAATAAAACTACGGTTAACACGGCAGTATTCACGCATTTTGAAATATATGTTAATGAGAAATTTAAGCTGAACAAGGAATTATTCACGCCCGAGGACTTTTATTAATATAAATATAAGTAATATCATCTTTTCACATCGGTATTACTTCGTATTTTGTATATCAAAGAATAGAATAAAATTCACTTAGAGTAAACAAGACGCGGTAAAATCGTTTTTTATTTTAATACTAATAATAATATATATTATAATATTTGAAAAAAAAATGAAATATTTTTAAATGAGCTGTTCGTCATATTTCATAATATCATATATTATATTGAATTATTATAAATGTATATACTTATGTAGGTTTATATATTAATATTTATCAATATATTATATATATAATGTATTAAAATATTTATATTTAAGAAAAAAAAATGTTTGTTGTTTACAAAAAGTCAATAAATAGTTCTAAAACAAATTGACGCAAAATGTACGTAACAAATTTAACTAGTATATGTATTAAGCTATTCAAGGTAGAAAGTTTTATATACTATGTGATAAAATGGCGTTAAATTTAAAGTATATAAAAAAAAAAAAAAAATAGAAAAGAAATTGTGGTTTCACGTATTTATTTGTGTGTTTTACCGCAAAGGAGTTTCATAATTTATATTACAGCAAATAACCGTTTGTTGGACGTGTTTTAATCCGTTTGGTGCGGCGGTTAAAGAAATGCCGACCGCAATAAAATATGCCGGCGAGCTTTTGGCTCCACCGGTTCGGAGTCGCCTGTGGATATTGTTGACTGGTCGAGTTAATTTTTGTCTAACGGTATCTTTCGACTATTCACTTTTATTATGGTTTGAATCGGTGTTTTTGAGGTATTTTTTTTTTTTGAAGAGGATGTGATTTATTCAGTGAAGCGTGTGAAATGAAGCCGATTTCAGTAGACCACGGGGTATTTTCAGTCTCACCAGTTCAGTATCGTTTCTATTTCGAGGGCGTTTGCCACTTGGCGACTTTCTAATTCTTACGAATATACAGTATCTGTATTTATTTTCGATAATTTCGGATACTTGTTTTTTTTGTTAATTTTATTACAGCCTAAATGTGTATTCCACGTTACGCTCGAGTGCTGCAATAATTTTATTTCGTAAAGTACTGTATTGTGTACATAATGCGTATTAAATAGATTGTAATTTAATGTTTTAATAAAATGAATAAACTCTATTCCACAAAAAATATACATCACTTTTATTCAGTAGGTAGTATATACGTATTTCGATAACTATGTTATCACCATCAGTACACAATAACGACTGGCCGTCTAACGGCAGCCGACAGTCCTTATGTATTAAAACAAACTGGTTACCGCCTACCGCTTGCCAGCTTCGAACGATGAGTCATCGACCGATGAGTCATCCAACGAATACGTTTTGCGATATCGTTTACAATATTATATTATTTTAAAAGTTTTAACAAATTATTTTGCAATGGATTCAAATCCCAATTTAATAAATTATTTTTATTTCCCTAATATTTAATTCTTGATAATTATTTACTTGTTTCAATAATTAAAAAAAAAAAAAAAAGTCGAGTATTTACAGTATTCAATGTATGGATTGCGATAAATGTTATGTAGGACAAACTAGAAGAAACATAGGTATCAGATTTAAAGAACATTTAAGAAATGTTAAAAATCAAGAAGACGAAAAACCTCCTCTAGCAGAACATGTACTAGGAACAAATCACAATATAAACTCAATAAAATTATTAAAAACAAGTAAATAACTATCAAGAATTAAATATTAGGGAAGCCATAGAAATGACAAAAAATAAAAATAATCTATTAAATTTGGATTTAAATGCATTGCAAAATAATTTGTTAAAACTTTTAAAATAATATAACATTGTAAACGATATCGCAAAACGTATTCGTTGGATGACTCATCGGTCGATGACTCATCGTTTGAAGGCGGCAAGCGGTAGGCGGTAACCAGTTTGTTTGAATACATAAAGACTGTCGGCTGCCGTTAGACGGCCAGTCGACGAGCGGATCAAAACCACCCGATCCGTGCACATTCCTTCGTGCGCGCGCATCACTATATTATCACTTATCAGTAATCACCCCTGTATAATCACTATACTCGTATTATCAAAAATAACGAAATAAACGTTTTGATTTTGTACTACATATTTATTTATATTCATGGTTTGTACCTACATATTATATACATAAATATATATTCTATTTGTGACAATGAAATAATCTTCTGGATTTTGGATGGTAATGTGGCGCAGGAATGATTATATGAGTTTCATCAATTGCTCCAAGCACATTAAGAAAAAGACTGGTTGGAAAAAATCCGTTTTTAATTTCTTCTTCATTTGGCCAAGTGATAAAATTTAGTACCAGTCTCCGAAGCAATAACAACTCTTCTTATACACCATAATGCAGTTGCTTATCCCACATAAAATTTTCTAAAAATGATCTGACATTAATTAATGTAACCATAATTACATAACAAAAGTACCTGTACAAGTACTTCTACCTGAAGTAAGATTTGAATTTCCCATCATTAAATTGAGGTATGACAGTAAACTGTGCTTCATATATTCACTATAACCATCTTCGCTGTCATCCGACGAAGATGAAAATATAATATCACAGCATTCAAACTACAATCATAATAAAAACAAAACGCTGGCAAATCAACAATATTTTTTAAAAAAATAATCAAAACGGTTATTTACAGTATTTTTGATAATACGAGTATAGTGATTACGGGGGTGATTACTGATAATATCACAGATTAGATGAATACAGATGGATCACTCGCGATGTAAACAAAAAAAATTACGTCATTCGAATCCCCCCCATATCAGTGTTACCGCATGGTAGCACAATATATTTACCTAAAATTTAAACATTACTCCCGTAAGGTAATCTATTTGTGTTGTTTACATAGTGATTCTGGTTTGGCGATCGTGTCATATAATGTCTCATGTTAAATATACTCGTTTCACAAACACAGTTGAAAAAAAATCGGTGCTTAATCTGCGTTAAATTTTTACCGGCACGTGATAACCATTATTATGATAACATTATTTGAGATAATAAAGAAGTTGTACTATAATATTGTAAAATACCAACACAATAATTTATATCGTCGTGTGCGCCTAAATTGATATGCGGGGGACCAATCAGAAGAGCGTATTTTCAATTCTTTTGTTCTCGAGCCGAGTGATCCATCTGTATTAATCTAATCTGTGATAATAAAGTGATGCGCGCGCACGGAGGAATGTGCACGGATCGGGTGGTTTTGATCCGCTCGTGCCAGTCGTTATTGTGTACTGACGACGATAACATATAGTTATCGAAATACGTATGTACTACCAGCTACTGAATAAAAGTGATATATATTTTTTGTGGAATAGAGTAAAATAAAATAAAATAATCCACAAGTGTTCAAATTTTTAAATTGTAATTTAATGATCGCATACGCGTATTGATGATTATACATTATGTGTGCGTATTATAAATTACATATGAATTAGTGGTTTCCGAATTGTACGTGCGTTACGTACCTACAGGATCGAGAAACGAATTTATTTGGATTTTTTTTGTTTTTTTTACCGTAGAACAAAAAAAAAACCAATCGTAACGCGGCGGATACCGTCGGATACACTGCGACGATATTTACCTCGAACGCGTACCTATCAGTAATTAGTGCGCAGATAAGGCATTAAAGGCTTTCGGGGTATGACGAGCCGAACGATTCGATCGATCGTTACACGTTTATGATGATACGCTACGTGTGCGTCATATTATATTATAATGTTACGCGTATACGCGGACAGTGCGCAGGAGGAAACGTTCGGATTTTCTAGGTTCGCGAATATCACACGCGCCGTGTGACGGATATGGACCGGGATGGAAACGGAGATAGCGCTCGTGAGATTGCTGAGGCCGGAGGGCGCGAGATTGTTGCGTGAGATATTATACGGGGGACAAGGAGGTAAAGGCGATATCGGGCGCGCACGCTTGTGTGTGTGTTTGGGGGAGAGTGAAACGAAAGGGATGGAAATATACTGCGGAATGTGATGGAAAGGGATAGGGTTGGGGATGCTGTGCTGCCGTCGTGTTTAGCAAATCCATATAATATACACACACACGGAGATAATAATCGTCGACACATACGTACAATTACACACGCGTATAAACTATTTTTGATTAGCGATAACTACGACGCGTATATAGCCCTCGTTTTACACAGGTACCTTGTGTGTGTGCCAAAAGCGAGTTAATTGAACGGAAAATTATTATCGCGTGTCGTCGTTGTTCTTCCTGCAGTGATGTGTTCGACATTTTGTCGGGATACGAACACCTGCAACGTGACCTGCTGTATAATTGTAATTATCGTTTAGCACAAAGCCAGTGGCGTAATTAGAAATTTGTTCTGGGGGGGGGGATGACTTTTTTCCCTCGTTTTTCATTACAGTGCAATGGGAAACTTATACTAAACTGAAACTTAAACATTATAATAAAAAAGCGATTTTCAGTAAAGTATAAAAATAGGAAAAAATAAGAAAAATGTTGACTCTACAATAGATGATGACAGTTTTCAGTTATTTTTTTTTTTATACATGATTAAAAAAAAGGCTCTGGGGGGGATCTATCCCCGTCATCCCCCCCTTAATTACGCCCCTGCACAAAGCTACGACGTGAAATAATAATAATAAAATATTGTAAAATTTTTATCGCTCGACCGTTCCCTATATACGTAATACATATTTTGTTTTTCGTATCACACGTCAGTGGCGTACTTTCAATTCCTCTCTGTGGTGGGTTGGTTTATAATTTCATATAAAACATTGAAACTTCGTCCCCATAATGTTTCAAATTCAATCGTATTATTAAAATAAATCAAATAAAACTGCTGTTATATAAGATAATAATATTAATATAATAGTGTCACAAATTATAACGCGTTCACACGATTACACGAATACAAACAAATTTTGCGAATAAAACTGGTAATTTTTCGATCAGGAGACAAACGTAATGTGCTATGTGTTATCTATCGCCTATCGGTAATATTAGGAATTTTCTTTATCGATTCTTAGATTTATACAGATTGAAAAGTATACACTATATATTATACTCGCATATCATGTATGTATATCTGTTCAGCCATGTGGTATAATAAAATAAATCGATAAACAAATAATATTTGTATAGTAAAGTGTATAATTTTAAATATTTTTTTTTTGGTCCTGGGGGGGGGTTTAACCCGACTGTCTTTCTTTCATCACTCCCTTTTCCCTCCTATCTGGGCTATGGAGTTTTCAAATTTTCTGTACGACTAATAGTTCAGGAGATATGGCCAATTAAATGGTAAAAAAACAACTGAAATTTCTGCCTTATATTGGAGAATCGGACCATTGGTAATTTTTTTGTTGAATTTGTGGTGTACAATAGTCCACTAAAGTTTGTACACATTATCACTAGCCACCCTGTATGTATGTACGAGTATATATATAAGTATAATTAATGGATAAATACAAATAATTATGCTCCTCTGGCCAAGTGTCTGTTGCGATAAGTTAAAAATTAATATCCCTCCATCAAAAAAAGCTGAGCACGCCACTGGTTCAATCGATACTATTTACGTACGTATAATTAATCAAATATATGAAAAGAGAACGATACATTATTGTAGGTTTTAAATTTAGCGAAAAAAGACAGAAAAAAAGAACCTTTTACCCGAATTTGTGTTTATTATTATTATTTTTGTGTTCGTTAAAAACGTTTTCGTATAGCGCAACGTTGTTTCGCTGCGATTTTTACATACGTAGCACTATTTTACAGTTAAAACGTTTAGAATCATTGATACCTCTTTCAGAGAATAAAGAAGGCAATTTTACAAATTACTGCAAAATTTCAACACCAGCACGATTGTGCAGCAAGACCAGACTGGTCCACAACGAAGAGTCCTTTTCAATACAGAAGATTTTATTAAGAAAATTCTATTGCTCCTCTATTGAATAATCCTATATTTAATCGGGATTTCGGATCTTTAGATATTTACATTATCAACACACGTCGATAATATTATTGTTGTTATGTATGCAGTTAGCATATATGTATATACTATTAAAACAGCTGAAAGTATTTTCAGGATGTATTTAAAATATTTAATTATTTTGAATTCAACTTGTACTGCGTTGTAAAGTATTGTTATCACACATTCAATCAGTAATCGTTATTTAATAGCGAGAAATTTCATTTAATTTAACGCGTACACATTTAGTTGATTTCCAAATGGTTTTTTATTTTAATTTTTCAATCCCTTCCGAGTTACGCATCGAGTATAAAAGACTATAAAAAACTTTGGGCGTGTTACGCTACTAGCAAAAGTGTCAAAGAGCAATCCAATAACACAACACATTATAGGAAAACTATTCTTGCCTCGTTACGCCAACAGTTTCAAGCACTAATCGTTTAAAATAGTTCTTAGCTGCGTGTTATATATAATGTAGTGGTATGTGCGAAATACGTCGGGCGAATATTTAAATGTTTGGCCGATTCAGTACTTTTTGCGGGAATGATTTATTGTTTTTTTTTTTTTTTTTTAATATTAAAATCATTAATTTCCATGATTTTAGATGTGGAATAACAAAACCCTTTTATGAAATAATTGTGTTTGCTATTTGTACACTTATATTTAATAATTTTGGTCAATTCTATACAGATATGCATTGATATTTCTAGTTGTGAACTTCATTTAACGTTTTCTATTTCTATTTCATCTAATAGAGTAATGTCTTTCAATATGTTAAGTGCTTAAGGAGGATTAAAAAAAAAACGTTCTAAATTCGTATTTTTTTTTTATGTAAATTGAATTATTATTTATTATTACTATTAATATTATTATATTAAATAATCGTAATAAATTTTAATTAATAAAGATGTAACATAGTAACAATTTTAACTACGTGTTGGATTGGTTAAGATGTGAGTGAAATCGAATATAAATCCATCTATCATATTGCGCGTTATTCTCTTGATACATAATATATGAAGTCAGTTTGAAAGTGTGCCTTTCAAAATTTGTTAACTTAACTGTCTATAAGTCAAGGAGTGAATATTATTTTTCTTTAAAAGATTTTTCCTTTTACTTATTGTATTTTATATCAAATTTAACACGGAAATATGTTTAAGTATGCAACGAAATGAACATTATTCTTCTTCTTATTATTATTATTACTTTAATAAGACGTATTTACAGATACAAAGTATTGTGTTAGCATTGAATACTGATTGAATTGTTTAGAATTTAAAGAGCAAAATAAATTTATGACATAATTTTGATTTAACTAAAAAATTAAATTTTATATTTATTTCGATATGTACACTTTTTTTCTTTGTTATTTAATTGTTTAATTTATGTATTTGCCGATATTGCGATCAAGAGTTTTTAAAGTTAAGCATTTGAAATATACTAAATTATATTTTAAAATATTAAAACAAATGTTTGTATTTTTTAAAGTATGTATATTTGCACACGAATATAGTCACTACAAATTTAATATTAATATAACATTATTTTCATGATAATATAACATAGTTATTATTTATTTAGTTACAAATTATAATATTAAGTCAATTAATATATTAATCAATTTATACAATCAATAATTACTACAGAAATTTAAAAGGACTCCTAAAACCTATTTTATGGTTATTATAGATTTTAATTTTGAAATTGTATAAAACAATGACAATTGTTTCAAAAATGTATATCAAAATTAAATTTTCCTCAATATAATTTTTTCATTATTTTTATTTTAATAATTAATTAATTAATAATATATACAACAAAGAACATAAACAATTAATTTTAGGATTAATGGGGATGAAAGCGGTTGTCTTTTGCATGCGTTTTAAACAAAGAAACGAACCAAATAATTGAACATATTTTCAGTATTCCAATTTTAATTATGACAATTTATTTGGACCCTTCTGTGTTTATAATTAAACATATGTTACATGGAAAACGTATTTTATAAAAGCCCGTTCATACGAGAAACGTATCGCTTAAATCGTTACAATTTTCTAATAATTTGCCTTTTAAAATTGTATAATATTTACTCGTCTGTCAAACCAATAACAATGCTAATAATATCCTGCGTTCATGGCTATTGAAGAAATTGTGGTTTTGAAACAAGCTCATTGTCATATTAACTAGGTATTAAGTTGTAATGGACATTTCTGGCAAATTTTATTAATTTAATTATAAAAAACGACATTTTTGATTTATTAATATTGGTCCCTTGCCGCGGCATACTTTGCACGTTTCTTGCACACGCCCATACAGATTTTGATTATGTGTGTACGGTGTAAAATTTAATTTGTGTCGATTGCGCATAAGGATACGGGTAAAATAGATAATCGAATGAGTATCGAATATAATTAGGTATCTCTGAGAGAGATTTTGCACTATAGGCGTAGCGCTAGCAGTGAACGAACTAAAAGCGTCTGGTTAGGCGGTTTTGGTCTGCTAAATGCAACATTAATTAGTGTGTTAATTGAACCGTGGAATGAACGGCGGAGTACTCTATTTAATATTTTAATCTTTTTGTTTTTTTCTTCGTATAAAATGTCATTGTTTTTTTTTTTTTATAAGCTTAAAAATAATATTAATAAGAGTATTTGTGTATAGTATACCGCGAACGGAGGAAAGTAGTAATTTAATCACTGAAAATTTTTCATTCGTGTTCAGTGCTCAAATGTTTTCGTAAAAATGACAAATATCTTTCGTATGACGAATGTTTTAAACTCTTAGACTGCTGAAAATCAACAATAATTACAACAACCCGTCCGTCTGTATTGAATTATTTTATTCAATGATAAAATGAAGTATACTTCCTAGATGTCAATTTAATAATTTTTCTGTAAATTTCAACACGATTTGAGTCTTATTTGGAAATCTTTCAAAATAGTTCCATTGGTGATTCTCAAATTATCACTTAATGCTAATAAATGTTTTTAATATTATTTTCGATTTATTTAAAGAAATCGACAGTTTAAATTATTATTATTATTATTTTTTTTTTTTGTGTTTATTGGGTCTTTAAGACCATCCCGTCTCACAACCAAGCTTCCATCCTTCTCTATCCAGTGCTAGCGTTCTCCAATCGGAAACACCTCCCCTTCGTTCAACATCCTTTTTTATAACATCTTCCCACCGCATTCTTGGTCTTCCCAAGGGCTTTTTACCTACAGGATTTTGTTCAATCACTGCATTCAGTAGTGGAAAGTAATTTAAATTATTATTAATAATATTAACAATAATGATGATAACAATGGTATAAATCGGAATATTTTGCAAAGGAAATTATTTGGTAGGATCAAATTTTAATTATTACATATATACAGATGTTATTCTATCATTTTTGGTAAGATATACAACATAATAAAAATAATAATAATTACATTTTTTTTTCACAATCATAGTATCATCAAATTCGACAAATTTTATCTTGCTTACAATTATGTATTATGAGAATTTAGCAATTTTAACAGACGTTACTTTCAGTTAGACTGTTTGGTTTAGATACGTGCGTGGGGTATAACTCTGAATAAGTATAGAATTCAACGAATGTATACTTATACTGCTGGTACTGAAGTAATTATTATCTACACTCTTATTCCCGTTGGATCGCGACCAATGAATTCTTAAACTATTTTACATAATGTAAACGCTTTCGATGACGGCAAAACCCCGTTGAGTGTAATATGTAATATTATACAGAGATACAAGTATTTTATACACCTTTCATTTATACACACATCAAAAATAATTTTACATTTGCAGCGATAGACCTTTGTAACTAATACCAGTTTACGTTTTTAGTAAAAAATTAATTTTTTGTTTTTACGTAACTCAAATATAATATTAGGTTTAGAAAACAAAAATATTTTCTTTAGATTTAGAGTGATGTGATGAACAATGATTGTTTTACAATTGTGTGTTCTTTTTTTTAAATTTTATTTTTTTTCTGTAAACAAATTTTTTCTAGTTGATACTTTATTCGACACAAAGCTCGTGCTAAGAAATTTTCAGAACTATCCAAAATATTTTTGTGCAAGCGGATAAAAATTTTGCCTAACAACCATAGTGTTTAAGAAACTAAAATTAATGACACAAATACAACATTATTAGTATAATTATTACATATACGTTATTTCTTTTTTACTCTTATAAAGTACAAATTATTTATCATAGATTAAAATGCCTTTTTATTCTTCTTTTCTAAGGCCTCTTCGTCGCTATCATCACTTTCAATTATTTTATTTTTATCTGATGCGCCGAAGAAAACACCATTGAAATAATCCTGTTGTTTGCCTTTTGTTCTCCTTACTTTCTATTCTATTAATGTATTTTAAATTTCTAGGTGATTTCCAAATGTGTAATTACAGTTGCCCATTTTAATTAAGAACTGCCCATATTGGTTAGAATTACCCGTTAATGCAAGCTCTGATTCGACACTTTTCTCGATTTTATCAGTAGTTTTTTTGATTGAAAAAATTGAATAACCTAGTAAAACTGTCGGCACATCCGATTTTAAACAAAATCGATTTTAATTTACTTTTTAAATTCACTAATTTCACGTGCCATTACATAGATATTATAATAGAAACTTTGAAAATTGTATACATGTTCCGATTTTGTAATATATAAAAATCCTTGTTTATAATATCTACTTTAATATTAACACAGAGATTTTATTATCATTTTATGCATTACATACAACGAGCTATACTTGTGTTGATCAGAATCGTTTTTCGAATATCATATAAGTATATATTATTTTATCATAGTTATTAAATTTTTTTAAAATAATAATACAACAGTATCATTACTATATTTAAGAATTTCTCTTTTATTTACATCTACAGAATCTGTTGTCGCTTATTGCCCCTTTGATCAATTATTTTTTTCGTTTAAGTGCTCCGACTTTCACACGCCTAGCACTATTTCCGGCAGGAAAACCAATTATAGTTTTTAAAAATAATGACAAATTTTTGGTTCGGAATGAAGCAAAAAATGTACTGTATTTTACAAATATGTTTTATTTCCGTTATTTTGTCTGTGAACTTTTTTTCATAAAAGAGTTCTCAGATTTTTTTTACATATCAAGGTTTTTCTATGCCAAATTTAATCCAGTTGGTTATTTATTTTACAAATTTTTCGATTTCCCTAGTACTTTTTTTAGAGATAGTAAAACTACATCAAAAGTGCGAAATTCTTGTGAAACTTTGACTTTGGTTATTTCTTTTTTTAACTCAAAAAATAAAAATACAAAAAACTTGACATTTTTACCAGTAATTTCTTTCGATAGTTCACGTATATCATTTAATATGTTTCTTAAAATAATTCGATCGATTTCGGGATTCTTATGTTCAAACATTAATAACATTTTTACTTTTAGGACAAAAGACTAATTTCATATATTTATTTTCGTTGCGGTAAAGTAGAAGATTTTTGCGTAAAATGAAGATTAAAAAAAAAATTTATATCATTTTTACTTTTAGAACGGAAAAGCCATATAATTGAATAAAGTCTATCGTATAGTAAGTGTTTGATTTTTTTGATTAATTTTCAAAAAGACGACCCGAGCAATGTTCATATATATTATACAAAATTATTGCTTTTTTTTTTTTTTGTTAGTTAAAATCAGATGTTTCCATTGATGAAAAAAAAGATTTTATTACCGAATAAGAACGTATATTTGACAAATGCTTCAAACAGATTGATATTCGAAAAATAACTAGTACACCTACGTGAGAATTTCGAAAATAAAATGTAAAATTTATGTTAATCTAGAGAGTTAAACGAGGCGAGCATGTTTGATAATTCAACGTGCAATTAACCTTTATTTAATCGTGTACGTAACACTTTTATAGATAATAATATTGTATTACTATAATATTTATGGGCTAGTTACGACCCGAGTTCAAGCGAGTGATAATATCTGACGCGGATATCAAATTTATAAACCACCGCGACTCGTTAATTATATAATTTTTTTTAAACTCATTTATCTGCTGCTGTAGCAAAAAACGCGCGTAATCTTTTATAACGACGGTTCGGGATAGATTCGAATTTCAGAGCTCGAATTGTATGTAATGGATTTTCGGATAATATGATCGCATATACAAACCTTTTAAAATAATTTTCTTTTTTAATTTAACATAGAGCGTGCCTTATATAATCATATTCGATTAACATTTGTGTATGAAGACATATAAGTATATATCTACATACACATATAATAAATTATTTCAACATACCCAAGTATAGGAAATACACAAATATAGGAATTCAAAAGATATTTATAAAGAGTATCTAGATGTTAAAGGCACCTGATTTCTTCGTCTTACCGTGTTATATGAAGCATTATCAGCTAAGATGATGTTTCACAAAAATTGAAATTTTTATATGGTATTTAATTTTGCTTTTTCAAACTCTTTATATGTATTTTAAGATCTTTAAAATGCAAAATTTGATCAATTTGTATGTACCTATACGGCTATACATTGACATTCAGTTTTAAAAATATACGGAGTTTGTGTTTTTTTTTTAAATATCTTAAACTAGAAAATTTAATAAATAATTGTTTTTATTTTACAACATTTTTTTAAACCATTTTATGTCGTCAATAAAAATTATTTATTAAATTTTAATGTTTTATTGCTTTTAATTTTAATTTTTCTGACTTTGAATTGTCTTTTGTAATGGAAAAATAATTTATATATCTTATTGTTTGCATGTCGTTAAATACTTTTTATAAATTATGAAGATTTTAAAAATAAAAAATGTCAATAAGTATTAAATTATATTTTAAAATAAAAAATACTTTATAAAATACTAAATAAAATTGTCGGTTTTAAAATTCGAATTTAAATATTCGTGTACGATAATTAAATTTAGGTTGAAATAACAGTTGTATTAGATTAGTAGTTTTCTATTATATTTGACTTCGTTAAAAAAAAAAATTTTTTTATAGATTTAGTGCGTATACGTAATGCAATGTGTTATATGTCTGTTATTTATATAACACAATTGTTTAACGAATATAATAAATGCGCGATATAATTCATTTTTACTATTTGCGTTAAAGTTGTAAATTTATGTACATTACTTTTCGGTGATTATAAATGTAGGCAGGAAGAATAAATTGAATTCCGTGTAATATTTATATGAATAGTGGAAATTGTAAAAAGATTTATTAATGAATCAATTAAATAATAATTATGATCAGAGATATAATAAACTGAGACATTTTTATGATATGATTAATACGGTAAACGCAAAACTTGTCGTTAAGAGTATTATTGCTTTTAGGTTTTACGAGAATGACTGTTGTCGAGAAGGGTTTTCTTCCATAAAAGGAGTACAAACTATAAATTCGATGCAGAAATGTAAATATTAGAACGAGATGTGGAATAAAAGCAGCGCAGATTTTCCGTCTTTATCAAACACGAAGTGAAAAGTGTTAATTTAGACTTTTCCAATGTACCGATAGATTTAATGTTAAGAGAAAAACAATTTTGAATTTACCGTAAAGTCTACTTGAGATTGAATATCGTTTAATTTACATTGTTTTTTTATAAATCCTTCTAATATCAAATCCGATTGAAAATCGAAAAAATGTCAATAATTAATTTTTGTAGATCTTAAGATCAATAAATGAAAGAAAAATATAGGTATTTCATCCAAATTCAATTCACGATGAAGTAAAATATGTTTGTAAAATCATTATCTTATTATTACATGGATCGGTGTGTTGAAAGAGAACGCGGCTTTGGTCTGCCGATTCGTGTGTATTTGAGTGTAATCCTAAGGCGCACTCAAACTAATTATCATTTACGTTTCTCGCAAACACACTGCGAACAAAAACATATATAGTCGGCCGTACAAGATTCCTTTAATAAATGACTGCTTTCAAACCTCTTAATCCAATGTAATACATATTAGAATGACCGTTATTATTTTCGAAGGGAAGTATTACTAGTGAAATTCGAGAAGAACAAAATATTCTCAAATTTTTATTGAAAATAATTAGATGTACATAGATAGGTATGCAGTGAATATGTGTTCTTTTTAACATCATACGCACAATATTTTTGTTCACTATATGGAACGTAGACTTTTATTTCTACTTGAAGAAATAATGAAAATGTATATTGAAGGTTAACGTTTTAATAAGAATATTTTTATTTTATATATCCACCGAAAATTATGAACATTTTCAAATATTAATATTAATTAACTATGCGAGTTTCTTTTTAACTTATATATTATACTTGATTTAAAATAGATGGCACAATACGTTTTATTAAAGTAAATAATATATTAATATAATCTAATTTAAAACATTAGGTAAAATATAATATCATTAACAACTGATAGTATGTCAATACTTTTATATATTTTATTTACCTATAATAGCTTGGTAATTTTGATGATTTAAGAAAACTCGTATAAAGTATACAATTATTCTGGTCATTCTACTCGTGGAGTATAAATGTATAATATATAATATATAATAATTCAGTGGCCTCTCCAGGGGGGTTAAGTTTCAATTAATAATAATAATAATATTAACAATGTACTTGCAAAATAAACAACTTCAAGATTTTTAAGTTAACGGAAAATTATGCATTTTTATTTGTTTATATACAGTTGATGACAATTAACAACAATTATTTGAATAAAAAAAAAATTAGTTATCACAGGTACAATTTTGAGAAGGGAAATTGTTAATCTTTTGACCCATATACCCATAAATTAGAGGAGTATTAGAATGTAAAAAGAGTCCAAATCTGGGGGCTCTCGGGGAACGAGGAAAAATCGTGTGTGGTTTAATCCGTCCGTACAGACGTTTGATCTGGTTTGATTTATCTTATGGCAGAAGAAAAAGTGCAATATCAATATCATCCGATTATAAGTTATTTAATGAATAATAATGTATTTTAAAATATTTATCAACTCCGTGAATATATTTAAATATATTTAAAATATTTATCAACTCCGTGAATATATTTTAAAATTATTATTACTAAGTCCAACGAAACGTGTTTATAATATGTAGTGACCGTATTGTTAATGTCGGTGAAAAAAAAATTATCGAAATTTAAATGTCGGTTAAAATTTACCGTACTCACCGTTACTCGCTTAAAGTTTTAATGCATTTTTTCGACAAGCAAAATTCGTATTTTACAAGTGTAGTATAAATGATATTTTGGACGGTGTCCACTATATTGTGTATTATTATTGTCTATAGTTGTCTATACCACCATTGTCTACACCTGCAAATCGGTTGACCCGCAGCGTGTGGCTGTAACTGGAATTGCATAGCCGGAGCGCCGCCGTGCCAACGACAGTCCAGCCGCGAACAATGTCGAAAGACACATTTTCTTCGCCTGTGTGTTATCAAAAATAATAAAAGCAAACAATTGTGTAGTTTTTCGTAAATGGGTTACTGGAAACAGTGATTTACGTGGTTGCGACCAGATGATCATTTCAATGATCACTTTCATTTGTCGTAAGGGATACCGAAAACTAAACGAGCTCGTTACAGTTGTCACGAATATGAAATTTTTGTGTACCTGGCTTTTTTTTTTTTTTTTGTCAAAGTTTGGGTTTTTATTATTAACAGTATACTTTTCTTTCGGTCACATAACGAAAAACAAAATAAAACTTTCCCGAAACACGTCTCCGTAAATCTCAATTATAAACTTTCGATAAAACGTATTCGTCGGTCGACAATTTAAACAAATCGTAACAACGTTTCGTCGTCAACTATAATATGTTTAGATTGGTTTATTTTTTCAAATTAAATTTTACTCGCATCAACGTACGAATATACACGTAAAGAATTTAGAATTTTCGGTAGATATTTTTTCAATAATTATTATTTCAAAATATATTTTACTCGTGAGATATATTTCGGTAAAAATCGCGGAAAACGGCTATTGATCTTGTACGCAATAATATTGTATTTTTGATGTCTACATACTTTTTGACATATTTTGTTTAGAGCATTTTGGATTGTATTTTATACACCAATAACATTTATGGTTATTTTTAATTATTACGATTAAATAATAATTATTTAATGCAATACTCCAATTAAAAAAAAAAAATCATTTTATCCTTATTGTTATGTATTCGTTTTTAAATCATTTATCTCTAAATTCGTATTATAATTCTATTTGGAAATAAAAAAAAAAAAAAATGATTATAAAATATGTCACTTTTGCCAAGCAAAGCGATATTTTGAAAAAGTTTGTGGATCTAAAATTAAAACAATAATTAAAAAGTATATTTTATCGTTATAATTATTAGTATCGAATTTGTTTCGCTCATTAGTATGAATTTATCGAAAACTGTTTTATTTAATTTTACTAGTCAAATTATAATAATTCAGAAATTTATCATTTTTCCGTATAACAAATGCGCACATGTTTTATAAAATATGTCGGTAGCTATTCCGTTGTTAGTGATGCGAGCAAGAAATCATCTCGTTGCCGTAGACAGAGATGCAACAGAGCAGTCGTCTCGTACGATGTGCCAAGAAGTGTATATTTATTTATTTTCTGAATGTATTATTATATGTATTACAAACATTTTACGTTATTACTTGTTATTTATAATTATTGCGTTTTGTTCGAGTTTTTACACGGTTAGTAAAAAGTTACCACGTATTATAATACTGTGTCTGTTAAACGATTCTGTTCCAAATAATTATTTTCACTTTGAGTGCGGAAAAAATATTTAAAGAAAAAAACGGAACAAAACCCGTAGCTTTTGAAACCGATACTTGACATTATAATTTTTTTGCTCTAGTCCTACAAAAGGTCTGTGAGAAAAATCATTTTTATTATATGATTTAAAAGTTTCAACGAGAAAGATTATATGATTTAAAAATAATCTTTTCCGTTTTTTTTCAAAACGAAACACTTGCTTGTACGTATTTTAACGACGAATGTATATAACATTTCTTCTGGTCATCGGAGAACGTTCAATGACGTCAAGACGGTCTTCTAAGACGCTTCAATTGTTTTAATAATTGCGTAAATTGCCTGCGACATAGGTATATATATATATTTCTTAACGAGAAACGAAAGCATAATATTTTATTGTTGCGGCTCCAATTTGTTCATTTATTTAGTTATTTATCGATTGTTATACAGGAAGAAATAGTCTAGCTGTGTACGAAGATTATACTTGCCTTGCAGTGGCCTTAATTCTATATATAAACTTTACGATATCAATAACAAATATAAATAGCAATATTGGGAACAATTCTTACACACACACACACACACACACACACACACACACACACACACACACACACACACACATTAATCGCAGATCTCTTTGTCTCAAATTCTCCAAATATTGTCGGTTAATAATTATTTAATATTGCTTATTTAGAACCTTTATTTAAAATTTTTTTTTTTAAAAAAAAGAACAACGCTATACTAGTTAATATATAGGTATATATATTAGAAATATTTGTTCGAAAAAAAGGTATTGAAAACCATGGATTCTGTGTACGTTAATTAGGACAAAGGTTTTACAGTTGTTTTATTATTAATTTAAATTTGTAAGCGACTATGAATCACAGTGACATATGATGTGTATAATTAGATTATAATGAACATTAAAAAATGTGTAGGAAAGTCTATAATTTTATATTAAAATTTCAGCTTTTATTACCAAATTTTCATACGCCATTTGTCATTCAAACATCATAATTTTACTAAAAAATCGTCAATTTCATGTTAAATTTTATTTGTCAACAATTCACAATACGTTTTTCCATACCTATTTAATATTTTTAAAACTCCAAATTTAGACAAAAATATTTAGAATAATTAAAAAAAAAAGTATATTGCCTATTACGTTTAATATGAATATAAATATGTTATGTGTACCGCATTATTATTCGTTTTTCCAACTAATTGTTAAGGTTGTAAAATCATTTGATATTACAATACACTATTATTTTTACTATTCCAATGAAATAGGAGTTTATGGTCGATGTGTCTAATTTGATTAAATATCACAATGTCCTCTATTATTTGTTTATTAATTTTTTAAACATCATTACTCATCATTCACCGAAAGTTTTAACTTGAAATTAATTTAGATTAAAACCAATTTTCACGCATAGGTTAGGGAAATTTTATCATTAAACATTATTATATTGCTATAATTATATTTATTACAGCAGTTACTACGCATAATTACGTCCATTATCCAAAAAGACTCATTTCGCGTTTACATGTTATGGGTATTAACAGTCGAAAGAGGCATATTGATCATCGTTAATTAATTAACACATTGTGGGTATTTGTTATGTGTAGTCGTGGCGTAGGCATTGCGAAAGCGCATAATAAAATTACAATTATGAGTGTTTCGCCTTTGAACATCATTCATTAAATAACGTGATCCGATGAAATACAATGTTATTCAATTAATATTGACAATACATACCTACAGAAAAGTTTTTCATGCGTCTGTTATCTATTATGTCCATATTAGCCGGGTCGGATAACATCGCTTTGAATTCGTCGGAATTATAATCAATTATAACAATATCATATTTTAAATAATGATGACAGTAGTTAGGACGGTTATGTGGTTAAAAGTACTTAAACGCACGAATGAACTTTGTGTTGAATAATAGGGATATACGCACATGTAATGTGAATAATTGATTTTTTTTTTTTTTTATTGTACGGTTTTTACATTTCTCTTTTTCTTAATTTGTGCTATCATCCCAGATCGTTTGATGTTAACGAAGCCGTACGTTATAAAATTATGAAAATAGTAATAACTACGATTTATTTTTTCTTTATTTGGTACGATTAAACGGGAGGGAGAGTGCAATTATCATATTGTCCAATCTACGAGTCCCATTTGGACGTTATGCAGTGGCGTAGCCAGAAATTACGCAATGGGGATTATTAAATTAACGTGATATAATTCACTATTACTTATGTCAAACTCAAAACACGTTACTTTGACAAAAACGAAAAATAATAAATATACTCTCGATTTATAGCAAACCATACTAGAAATCCGTTCTGTATTAAGATGAGTTGGAAAAACGAAAATTTAAACTGCATATTTTGGCAATTTTATTAAAAATCTGCATATTTCTTAATTTTTATGTATTTTTGTCCATATTTAATATATATATATATAAAATATATATATATATATATATACATATACGAGTACTTATATAAAGTTTTTTGTTTGTAAAAATGATGTTTCTTTCTAATTTTTACTATTATTATTATAACGGTAAAAAAGTCATAGGGTAGTTTGGACCCTTAAAATCCCTCTCTCCCATTGCCACTGACGTTACTTATATGTTTTTATAAATACCGAGCAATTTAATTATAAAATATTATAAATGAATATGAATCAATAATTTATAAACCTAAACTAGTTATGACTAGGAATGCATTTAAGAATGCGTTATTCCTAGTTAAACTCGGTTTATACTGATGGCTAATTATTTAAATTCGAAATATTTCTTTTAAATACATGGTATTAAAAATAATACAAGTATTATTTTTAACGTTACTATTGATATTAATTATTATTAGCCAATATTTAGAGACCAAAGAAATATTTAATTGAATTTGAAAATGATTTTTATTAACTAATTTTTTTTTTATAAAAGGAAAAAATTGTAGTGTATTATATTTAATAAAATAAATAATGTATAAATAGATTATTCGAATAACAATATACCTGTATATATTATTAAGTTATAAGTACTTAATATGAAGCAAACAAATATTTTCAATACGGAATAAGAAAACATTTTTCTTAAAAAAAAAAAATATATTATTTAAGTCAAAATTAAACAAAAGATTACCATGAATTAATATTTTGGTATTTGTACATAATTAATTTTAATTTTAAAGGAATAATAAATTTAAACGATTTGTAATTATTTTCCAACTGTGGCCATGTACATTCCAAAAAATATTCTATCATTATTGATTGCAGTACCTACCTAACGTAATTATATTGACCTATTTTTAAAATAATTTTATGATTCTTAAATATATTTATAAAATCTATTCAATTTTCAAGTATTTTTTGTTTCTTAAAAACTTTCTAATTAGATTAGCAGTATTATTAACAATAAAAAAAAATATTTTTTTTTTCTGTTAAAATTATATAAATATTTCTTAATAAAAATGTTTCTACCTATTTTCAGCTAGGCATAAATTATTCCATATTCATCTATTTTGAAACGATCTAAACAAATTGAGAATTTGTATTTGTCAGAAAAAGTATAAAATCATCTTTGTTTAACAGCGCGGTTTTCGGAACCTGAATTAACCTTAGACTTAACATTATGTGACCACAAGGCTCAAATAATTTGGGTCGCAAATCGATACCCGAAAATCGATCTGCCATAGGATCAGTGTTAATTATGCGCAAAATGTCTTAATAATCCATCAAGTCATTTTGTCCCGTTCAATAAATTACAAATTTATAAAATCTCATGTAGTAAAAAGAAAAAATTAAATTAAAAACATTTTTTTTATTAAAAAAAAAATAGTTTTTTGTTTAAATAGAAAAAAAAAATAGAAACTTTTTAGTTTAAATAGAATTATAACCATAAAATTAATCGATTATTAAATGTTTTTAAACCAATAAACTTCAATTTCTTCTATAATATAAATAATAATTTGATATAAGTATTAAACAATAAAAATTGGAAAATATGCGTGTTAAAATTTCAAAAAATTTTTTTTTAATACGGACTTTGTAAAATGTCAAATTCCTTTCAAGGCAAGCTTTATACTCGTATGTAAGAGAACAATAAAAAAAAAACACGAACAAATATAAATGAATGATAATAACGATAAAAATTGTTTTTGTCAAATTGTGTGTTTTTATTCTGATTTCAGAAAATATTTTATTTTTCAGGTAAGTGTCGAGTTAAAAATATCATATCAAATTATGACGTTCGCCAATATCATTAGAAAACTACAAATTAATTTTTCTGTTGACAAAAAATTGTTCAATAATCGACAAAAAAACAGGTAATCTTTTTAACATATATTTTTTAATAACTGCTGCAGAATAATGATGAAAAAAAATTTCTCTCTCTCTCTCTCTTAGTTTTATTGCCAGACGTAGAAATAATATTATATGTTTACGAGAACCAATCGGAATCAACTATTATGAACGAAAACATTTACATAATAACATTTAAGAAAACAACTTTTTCCAGTATTGAATCTTGTAATGCGTTTTTTTCTACATCAAATACCGATAAATTTATATTAAGAAAAGGTTATTCTACTGTGAAAAATATGTCTTTTTTATGAGTAATTTATGAGAACTATATGAAACATATTCACGAAAATACGTTTTCTTTGATTTTGAATATATCATCGAATTTCAAGATATTTTAACATAATTTTTAGGGGATTGGAAATGAATATATATATATTTTTTTTTTATTATTTTAAACGTAAAAACTAAATGAATATTCGACCACTTGAAGTGAATCAATTTCAATTCTAAAAAAATTGTTGTGCCATTTTTCTAGGTCATTATGGAAATCGATTTTAGATATTTTAATTAAAATTATGTTAAATAACCGACGTAAATTTTTTGCAATATATTAAAACGTACACTAAGAATAAGAAATTGAACGTTATAATCGAAAAACAGCAAAGGAATCCAGACAAATGATCAACAAGTTTGATTCACTATATATGATTGAATTTTTGACCAGATTTCGTATCACCGTACAATGCGAACATGCAATAATATAACTTTTTCGATTTATTGGCATAGTTCGCGTGTGTGAACGTTCATGCGGGAAATAGGTCCTCTGTAAACCGGCCGTTGTCATTTTCTTTTCAAATACAACGACAACATGCGCTCACACATGAGTTAAAAATTGCTTATTCTGTTATAAAATAGTACCTACCTTGTGTTAAAGTAGTCTAAAACATTGAATAAATAAAATAATGAACATGGACATGACGTTTATAATAGTAAAAAAACTAATATAGTACGTGTCTTTCCAATTTCATCGGTCTTTCAAATATGGCCAATGTTAGGAAATTATTAAATTTTGCTAAAATTCATTCTTGTAATTTTATTACATATTTTATATTCGTATACTAATGTAAATACATATTTCCTATTTCGTATTTTTAGTCATGACGCGAAACACAGCAAAACTCGAATACTCAAGAACTATAGTCTATACTCATCACTTAAATTTTACACTTTATCTACATAACTATGATCACTATACGAATACTATTATTTTGGCTTCATTCGACACTATAAAATCATCCTTTCTCGTAACAAATCCGCTATTTACATTTCGCCAAACACTTCCAGTTTAGTCCACGTCTTCTTACCGCATTCTTGGTTTTCCTAACAGTATTTTTCTCAACGGGGTTTTGTTCTAAAATATACTGTACTATACTGTAACTTAAAAAAATTATTACTGAAAATACATTTTTACATTTCTCGTTAAACACTTGAAGTGAATTTTACAAAATTAATTTTCGATTTGCGTAGCGATGTATACGATAGAGTTTAAAATTTGTACCTTTTTTTTTTTCAAAAAAAAAAAACTAGATATTTCAATCGCCAAAAACTAAAAAGTAATGCGATATAATTAATATAACATACTGAATACTGATCTCGGTCAGTAAATATTCTGAGAAAAACTGTTGACTAACGCGTGTACTTTATAAATTAGGCGTATAGAGATTAATGAAAGTTAATAAAGCACGAGACAAACCACGAGTCTTCCCATAAGCAGGGAAGATAACGGAATGATATAAATAGACGAAAACTCGAGTTCGATGTCTGTGCAATAGCGTGGTATGAGGTTTAAAGCAGAGACAGTGTGCGAATATAAACGGACGGAGTGTAGAGAAGAAGAAATTGCGACGTTATATATTAGAACTTTTTGAAAATCGCTGATGATGTTCGAGGTAACGACAATTGAAAATTCTGTGTAGGACTTCATCCAGATAGAAACAGTACGCTATGGATCGAAGTTTGTTCGTGGGAATGAAAGAGGAGGGAAAAATTGGAAAAACGTATCAAATTTCCCACTGTCAATTGATATATTGTACATCATATATATATATATATATATATATATATTAAATAGTGGTGACCGTGTTAGAGATAAAGAGAGTGTGTGAGAGAGAGAGAGAGAGAAAAACGCACTACACGCGTGACGCACGTACCACATAAATCACTCGTGGATGCTGCGGAGGTGGGGTGGAGACAACCGAAATCCTCAATGGACTTACCTTATACCAAGATTATACGAGCGAACAATTGATCACATCCAAATCTTGTAACATACAAATCACATACGACTTCTTCTCCGTAATAATGACGACACACGGTATTAGACGGTTTTATCTTAATGATATTATCGCCATGTTTTACCAGAAGCGTGTATTTTCTTATTGCACGTCGTGTAAACACCGAAAACCCCGTTAGAAGTTTTTCGTTTTCTTTTTTTAAATTCATGAATTGCGAATGAATAAAACGAATATGATTTTACGTACTTCAAAGGCGTTTAACTCGTAAATAAATATCCGAGGAACGCAATTAACTTATATTATTCTATAACGAAAAACAAACCAATATACCTATAGGTAATTATTGTTTTATTTTAGCGACCCATTATTTGTCTACCAAGATTTAACCCTGTTTAAGAGCAGCATATAAAATCTGAGTCAATTGCGCTTTAACACGGTGAGGGTTTTTGGGATAAAACTTCCAATAGCAAAAAATTAAACAAATTTGTCAATAACGTGAAAGTATGAATTATTTCTCATAGGAAAATGCAATACGGTGGGCACAATAAAATTTCTGGTCTAAGTTCGTAGTTTTACAAAACAACACTGAATCTTATCTAGAAAATTCCTCATATCCAAACGCAAGTAATTTATTCTCTTTTAGTTTAGACATTCTAGAAAAAAATTTTGTTTGGTGTAGGTTTCGCTTACAATATATTATTGAAAACAAGACTGTTTTATGATATATGTAAAAAACTACAATATATTATTGAGAATAATAATAAATATTATAATATGGGAAGTGCCCTTATCAATTTCATTTTTTAAAACACTACTGGTCTGTCACAGGCAAACGTAAAAGGACTCTGATTCTGTTGCGAGTGTTTGTGATTTTCGTATTGGTTTAATAGCAATTAAGCATACAGAACTCGGTTTCACACTGTTTTCAGTATACAAAAAATAATAAAAATAATGTGTAAGTATCGGTATGCCGTATACTGAAATCGTACAAATTTCTGATAAATTGTCAATATGGGGGTACATTTTTCAATATCTACTAAGGTACTTCATCGCTTTACGTGTCTTGAATTCAAATGCTTGTATAATTTTCCAGGAGATATTTGACAAGGTTTAAAATCAATTTTATTCTATTCTATTATAGGTTGTGTGTTTTGATATATATACATATGACAAATAAAAAATAGAGAAAAAGTGTTCCAACAATTTTTTTTATAAATTGTGTAAAAAAATATAAAATTAATAACGCACAAAAAAAGTTAAAAAAAAAAAAATTTGTATTTTAAACAGGGATTATACATTTGTACCTAATGAATAAATTTATCACCCTATATTTACGTTACCGATAGGATAAATTAAATAAATTATTTTTGAAACGAAAAAAATTATTATTATTTTTTTTTTGTAATCGAAGTAATTTAAAGGAAAATCCTACGATTGAATAGCGTGTTTCATTTGAATTTGTGAATTATTGAATACGTCATATTATTTACTTAATATGTAATGTTAAAATAAAAACGAATTCAACAAATAACATCGTCAATGTTTAGTTGCGTTTGAAAACGCCGACGGGTATTCGTGAACGGATTTCGGTATCGACAAAATTGATATTATTTACCTAAAATACTGTTTATTATAGTTCAGAGAAAGTATCGAAACATCCGCATACAATAAATTCTAGTGAAGATCGCGTTCGCCCGGTTTCTCATGCTGTCAAAACGACCACAGCTCACATATAAAAAGGATATAAGCATATGATTTATATTCCTATTTTGGTTCAGGTAATTTATATATGAAACATCGCAATCGTCGTCCGGTGGAAAACGTAAAAATGACAGTATAGTTCCCAACAGTATTCCACGTTGTCGACCTCTTTTCTTTTTCATTTATTTATAATTTTTTTCCGAACAATCGATTTTTCATTTCCATAAACAGCAACAGAACAAATTAAACTCATATACGTATAGATAAATAAAATGATAATAAACGGTTAGATAGTGTATACGAGTATCTCGTAAAATATCAAGGCAGAAACCGGTATTTTATTAGTAAAAGTATAAGTTATCAAGAAAGACGTAAGTCTTTCCTGTAGATTTTAAAATAAAAATTACATTTATTTTACTGACACAATGAGTTATTAGATTCTATGTTTCAACCTTTGTTTACGTATTGTCCCTTATTTCCCAGCGAAAGTCGTGAAGGTTTCCATCATTTTGCTCCTTTTCCAGAAAACAGCAAAGTTTGCAGGTAATTCGCTATTTTAATATATTCGATTGTATACTCGTTCAACTGGACGCCACTATGCCAGGATAGTATGTTGTTGCTAAGTTTTCAATCATTCGTCATAAGTATCGTGTGTTTTGATGTTACTGGGCGAGAAAACTTAGGAGATTTTCGACTCTATTCAGCGTATGTTGTTTTGCGAGTGACTTATAATATATTGTCGATTTTATACGCGCTTTTGACTTTGCAGTATATATCTGTGGTTTTCCACGAATAATTATTTAACCTTTGACAAGGCTTTTTTGAATAATTTTCGGCAAATCATTCCCCCGGCGTTTGTCACTAATAACACACACACACACACACACACATAATAAGACCTGGCCGGGTGGTGAGTATAGAGTCATCGGGTTCATGACGTCGTGGTAACGCTCTCGGCGCGATCGCACGGATTTATAGAATGAGCCACACGACACGTACGTACACGTCGATGCACGTTTTATCGCGATTTTTTTTTTTTTTAATTGCCTATAAATCTTAGCCATAATAATAATAATAATTAAGAGTTATATATAATATTATATTCCGATGTGATTTTCGTGGCGAACGAGCGATAAACGTTTGCCTCTGTATCGTTCGTATATTAAATACGTCACTTATACAAGTATATATGTATATGTATATATTGATATCACGGGGTATATAGTTAAATAAAATACCTCCGAGACCTCGTTTAATCCCGAAATCCCCGGGTGGCCCGCGAGACTACCGCTGCTGCAGATAGGTATAATATAGCACGCAGTTTTATGCGCGCTTGTATATATTATAATATTATTATATAACTTGTAAGGAATAAATAATCCAGCGCGCGCGCGCGCGGCGTGTGTTCCCGAGACGATGGAGAAAATCGCGCGTGGCCGGGGCGGGCGACGGTGAGCCTGAAAGTTTGTGTTATTAAGAAGTCCCACGCGCTCCTTGTTGTCGTGCACGGCGGCGGCGGCGGCGGCGGCGAGAACAAAAAGTAATTTGACAACGCGTATCACTACGCGCATATTAGTTATACGTACGTACGAGTATGATAATATTTTCTCCTCTGCAGGATATAACCAGCTATCTATATAACGTATATATAGGTTGGGTTCATTGAAAAGACACCAGTCGATTCGATATATTCGTTTTCCGCATTTAAACGCGCGTCGTCGGTTTCGGCCGAAAGTTTTAACGATTTTAACGGGCCATCCTCACTCCTCGTTCTCCTCGCCCCGCGGTAACGATTCAAACGATTCGCCAAAGTTCAAGTCGCGATTTATATTCCGTCTCGGCATACGATTTTATCGCGCAAACTCTGTCGCGATCGCCGCACCGTATATACGTTACCTACTCACTATACACGAGTGACTCCGTTCGGGAAACTTTCATACGGTCTGCGATAGATATTATTGTCTGAGATCATAGGCGGATCTACGGTGTGTGCCGGGTGTGCCGAGGCACACCGTAAAGAAATAAAAAAAAAATCTTATACAATCAGTATAATTATATAGTTTGTTTAGTAAACAGGTGTTGGATACACAAAATATTTTGATTTTAGTGTATGGAAAAAAATTATGACCAAAAAAAAAAAAACGCATAAAAGGTGAATTTGTTTATAGCCTCTCCTCTGTATTATAAAAAAATAACTACAAAAAAATGACGGGCACACTCAAACGTAAAACTCTGGGTTCGCCCAGTACCCGAGCGCTTTAATATATTTCGTTTTATGCGAATCGGCGGCGGCGGCGCGGCGGCGGGGTGCAGGACCCGAACCGCCGCGAAAATTCTTTGCCCCGCCCTATAGAATTTTTTTTATAAATTACGCAAAGACTCGTAATTAGAAATTCGTACGGGTTTTGAATTAATCCCGATTGGTCGTTAAAATGATCTTAAAAACATTTAAAAAATTGTAACGTAATGTATATATATATAGGTATTTCAAATTGTAATATAACATGTTAACGGACGGTTTAATAAACGTATCGAGAAAATATTCAAGCGTCTCACGAATAGACGAACAAAAATATTGGCCCCCTCCCCCTTATTGGTTGGCCTCAGCCTGGCCCACCTCTTGCAAAAGTTCTGGCGCCGCCACGTCCTTCGCGCGACGTCGCGTTCAAATGACGAACACACCGCGTTCGTGTGATTCCTCAAAAAAAAAAAAAACGTGACGAAATTCTACGTTCGGTGTTTTTTTTTATTTATTTATTTTGGTTTTTTTTGAAGTGAAACTTCTTAGTGGACTCCGAAGAGTCTTGCGCGTCGTATCCACGGATACGTAATAATGTAATATTATAATTATTTATTTTTTTATTTTTTGAAAATATGTACCTAGAACTACCGGTCGCGGGAGATTTTCAATGTAAACTTCTCGTTGCCGGCGGCAGAAGCATTGCTAAAAATATCGTCAAAGATAAATTTTCATTGGACATGATTAACGGTGGAGAAATGATCCAACAACTAAAGGGTGGGGGGACTACAATTGATGCAGTTTTAATATCGCTTAAATAGATATCAAACATTTTATTTCTTATTTTAGTTACCACAATCCAGTTGTAAATGTCATATATTCATTATTCTTTAAATTTACTAATGACAAATGTACAAAAAAAAAAAACGTAAGAAATTTAAAACAAATTAAAAAATAGTTTCAAATCAAAAATTAAAAATCCACTGCTTACATAACCTAGAAAAAAGGCCGACGATTTTAAATCTTTTTACAGAATTAAATTTGGTTCTTTCTAAGTAGTTGAATTTTTGTCTAGCTTTTAGCTGTAAAACGGTACAAATCCCCCTTAACTGGATAATATGACATCAGCCAAAGACGAAGGTCCATTGGCTAATGTGTTAACGCCTATAAGAATGTATCAGTGATGAGATAAAATACTTTTAATCTTTTGACAATATTAAATATATTTAATTTAATATTTTAATATTTATACATTATATTATAATATATAATATATATTATTATTTAAATATATTACATTTAAGTTATAATAAATTAGTAATTAGTAATAAATTGAATTTTCTTATTTTTTTATTAGTACTAGTGTAAAATAATTTTATTTATTATTACATGGCATGCTTCCATGACATTTTGTGTTATAGAAAATATTAGAGTGTTTCCATTTCCACCGATTGTTATCGCATTTTCTCTTGCACGAACCGACTAACTAAAGATCGATGCCGTATATTTTATAGCATATAAAATTATAACAAATATTTCATCCAATTAAGATAACTTATACTCTGACAATTCAGCGCTTTATAATTGTGATACTATATAGTATACAGAGTGCCAACAAAATCTTTTACATCACTTTTAATACATAACTCTTCAAGTCTTAACATTATCCATTACTGATTGGCTAATGTTAACATATTATCCGGATAGTGTTGATATCTTATATTAATAAACGAAGTATTACACATTAGCCAAAACGCATGGCTAATGTTATATATATATATATATATTACAAAATTAATATATGTTATAAAAAATATATATAAAAAGAAAATACACCTAGATTATTCGCATAATGTCTATGACGTAACAACTATTTTCGACTATAAGACGTTATCATTAAATTTAATTACTTTTTAATTCGTTCAAAATAAAATATTATTATAATTTTTTCGAGTCTATTATTAATATTTTTTCGAATATACTTATATTTCTGAATAAAATTAATAGTTAAATCCATGAAAATTTTAATAAATTCAATAAATATATTTTTAATTATTTTTGCACACGTCGAATAAACATAGGTTTAGTTTATATTTATTTTTCTTGTGTTATATTTTTAATAAAAAATTTATGTGCGTGTGCGTGCGAGCGTGTTGTGTGTTTTAGACCATTTGGCGATTTTTAGGTTATAAGTTATTACTAATAACTAATACGTTTTAAGGATAGAAAATTCTTTCTCACATTTATGCAAGAATAATAGTAATGAATAATGGGAGAAAATACAAACGTCAGCAAAAGCAATGTGGAATTAAAGGTTTTTCCAATATGGTATTGCATAGTATAAGACCCTGCTACTGAACTCGAAAAATATATGGACCTGGATCTAATAAAGAGAAGTAAAATTAAAATTATAGAATATTAAAATATGTTTAAAGGACATTTAAAACACGTTAACCACAACGGCGATTGAAGCGAGTGACGGCGTGTATATTGGTTTAAATTGATCGCGCCAAAGTCCGTGTGAATAAATAACATAGGAAATAATGCTATTCAGGTTATCGCTCTTGTGTGAGACGCGAAATGTTTCTCTCAGCTGCAGATTTGATTAAAAACTAGATATTCGTCGTTCCCAGGAGTTTCGAAACGAAATGACAAATTTACAACCGGGATTACACCGATGTATAAGATTCTCTCGAACAAAATTGGTCGTTCGGAGTACAAGACAATCGGTTCGTGTATTTTATTGCGTTTTATTTTCGCAGAATCTGTCAACCTTAGGATTACACGTTGGCAAGACGTTTTTTTTTCTTTTGTCCTTGGTGTAAGCTTCATCGGGGAGTTTGTTGTTTATCTGTTTGTAAAAATGTATAATAAATTGAATATCACCTCAAATTGTTCAACGTGTGTAAAATTTATGGTTAATATTGTGTATACTCAATAATTTTTAATAATTTAAAACATTTTCATTAAGAAATTTTAGTACGTTCATAATTTATGAATAATAATTATTGTATTTATCTTTATATTATTTAGTATAAATTGTAATTTTTTTTTATTTCTAAAATTTATACATGTTTTTCAATCTATAGATATTCAGTCATAGGAAAAAATTTGTGGAAATATTTTTCAAATAATGAATGATAAGAATTACGAGTAGATATATACATACATATACATATATTGTTGTTGTATATATAACTCCGTACAGGTGCATTTAAACTAGAGCTTGTTAAGTAGATAGGGAACAAAAATGGTGTTAAGTGACGAGAAAAACTCGTGCCGGGAAATTTGAAAGAGTTGGTAAGTGGAGTATAATTGTCAACGCAATAATTTAACCAAAAACTTGGATTGTATATATATATATATATATATATATTAAGGGTTTTAAATAAACAAATGGACAAAAATATAGAACATTTTCTAACACAAATTTTCGCTTATCTAATGTTGTTTAAGTTTTTCATTTGCAGGACGTGTAGGAGACGCAGTCCTTATAGTAAAACCAATATAGTATAACCAACACATTCATTGCTTGGCTCAAAAGTCTAAAAATATTTATTATTTCAATATTATTCCTCCAACTCGAAATTAAGGTGGCTCAAACAATCGACCAGTCTGGCCTTTTTAATTTTTATTTTTTCAAACATATATATACAATTACGCATAAGTAATATTCGTTGTTCTACGGTTAGGTTAGGTTACAATAACAATATTTGTAAAACATGCCATTTCATTTTTTTTTCGTTATTTGCTTCGAGATTTACGGTAATAATGTACATTTTAATAATACGAGTTTGTGGTTAGACTCCAGATTTGTCGTTGACGATATAAAGTTTCAATTTAAGTTTGATAAAATATTTTATTAAAATATTTATGTACCTATAGTACAAATATATTATTATGTATTTTCAAGTTATTCTAAACTCTTCACACTTTTCCGGAAAAACAATTTATTATTATTTCTTTTAAGGTTCTATTTTACTAAAAACAAACGATTAACGATGTAACTTTTAATATTTTGGCGTAATTTATAAATCATTTTCGTTTCGACTACTCAAATAATTATTAAATTAGACGTTTCTCGATCATATCAATTATGGGTTAAATACGGAAAATGATTTCTAAAAAGTAAAATATTTATTAGCCTATCAAATAAATTTTAAGAACAGATTTTTTATAAACGACGAATTCAATATTATCGTGATAACGTAATTTTTCCGAATATACATTTTTTCTTTCTTATTAGTTATTTTATAAAATAAATTCTAATTAATTTCAATTTAACATTTTCTGCAGTTGAACCATTTTATTTAGTCATTATTTATACCTACATAATTACTCGCCACGGGTTTTTGAATTTAGACATTGTATAACACCTTAGTTTAATTAAGACAACTTTGTAGTTGACAATTATTATTTGGAAAACTTTTTGACCACTCCTCAAGCATGTAATGACTGTCTCAGGATTAAAATAATCGCCTTTGTACTCGTACTTGTATAATATACTTGCGGATGATCGTTTGGACATCCATATACTTAAACTTATTTATGAAATACCTAATATAATTACTTTTTGCGCACCAACAAGCATTTTCATTTTTTTTAATATACAAATATCACATTTTAAATGAGAATTTTAATTAAAATAGTATAAGTTTAAAAATTCTAAATATAAAATATGTACATTATATCATAAAATATAAAATAATATTATTTGTATTTGTGGTATCATCTCAAACTCATAATAGTTACAAACGATTTTTCAAAAAATATAATATCATATCGTAAATTAGAAATAAACGTACTGTATTCGAATATTTTTTAAAATTACGTTTTCTCCTTTACACGGTAAACGGCATTGTTCACTATTTTGATTGATGTATTCAAAATTTTGATACAATTTTTTTTAAAATTCAATATGGATTTTTATAAAATTCGACTTCCTTATAATACTAACATTTTACAAAAATTAAGTAGTCGATAATAGTTTTTTTTTAAGTGTATGCGCATAAAAATTTGTTGTTTTCTTTAAATACTATGTTTTGTTTGTTGTATGTGTGTACACTTGGATATTATTAACGTTTTAAAAATGGTTATTTATCATAATTTTTTTTTTGTTCGTGCCAATTTTTAAAAAAAAATTTTAATTTATTAAATTCTACAATTTTAGGCACATTATTATATTTTTTTTGGAAGGGGGAGGTTAAGTTTCATCGCTATTAAAAATAATTTATCATAAAATCGTTTCTTTGAAAATACTATGTTTAAATTGTATTTTTTTTCTTTCCGAAAATGTTTTAAATATAATATGGTCTTTTAAGAGTAATTTGCTTTTCACCACGAAGACATGAAGTGATGGCCTTTGCCGTTAAAAATTTTAGCCCACCACCTCTATGATTTTGAAGGATTTTCGTTAATGAATTTTCATGTTTTTTAAAGACAGTACATTGTTAGAAATATCTCGTCTTGTGACCCAGATACATAGTTTACACCGATATTTTGTGAAACGTTGCATTAAAATCGTGCGAGTTACGGTTCACTTTATCGGGACTTTAGGGAGTGTTGAGAAATTTTTTATAAGAGTATATAAACTACAAACCTTTGTTTATAAAAACCATTTGACTTAATATATTTTTATAATAACTTCGACTGTATAAAAATAAAATTAATTGAGAAATTTAAAATAGAAAGAAGAATTTATTTTTTTTTTACAATAACGCGTATAATATAAGGGAAAAAGTGGCGTCAAACTATTCTTTGAGACATTGTGTTGTCGGACCAATTTTAATTCAGTGAAAATTTTGCATAATCGTCGATATATCTTTCAGATGATAACGGAAGTGGATTTCGGAACGACAAATTTCCAACATCAGTGTGATTTATTACAATTTCATTATTTCAAACATTTCGTACCTCTCGGGCTGTCTGTAGAACGTCTATATAATGATGAATTATAACTGCGAAAAAACACATCCGTTGTTCTCTATAGAAGACGTAGCAAAGCATCTTAAGGTTTTTACAAAATTAAAACCGGAAAATTTGTAATTCTCACAATTTTGTCAGAGCGAGAAATAATATACGCCGTACTGCAAAATATTAAACGTACGATTGTGAGTTGTAAGATAATGGAAAAAGTCACTCGTGACAGTAATTCGTGTAATTTTAAATATTAAATTCTCAAAACGTATACAATTGCGGACATTTTTAAGAACGAAAAGTATTTGATATATTTTTATTTTATTTTTATTCATACATTATTATAAATGATCAATTATTTAAAACTCCGTTACTTTTATAGATATTTTAAATATACATTTTTTTTTTTTTTACATTTCAGTTACGCGTTTATAATACCAAAAACCTTATTTTCAAATACTTTAACTCCCGCATATAATATGATGTTATAATTTGTTCATACGTCAAATATCTTATATAATATTGTAGTACGTTTTAAAATCGGGGAAATTCAAATGGCATCGTGGTCTCCCGAAAAAGTTTAAAACCAAATGAATTTCACTATAACAGTTACGTATGTAATGCTCATCCGATTAGAAAAAAATCTATCTTTTTGACGTGTCGTGATAATTGATTTTTTTTCAAAAACTACAATATTTTTGTATTTTTATGAAACGATTGCATATGCACCGAGTGGACGTGACACGCATGAATGTAATGTAATTTTATGATATTTAAAAAAAAAAAAATGGTGTAACAACGGGATGTATTGTAAGTTGTCAAAAACACGTGAAACGTGATGGCCGACAAATTTTTCTACTGTCCCGTAAAATGATAAACGTTTCTTTTCGAACTGGTTTCGATACGACAACTCAGAATACTTCTGTTTTTAACAATTTAGACAAATTGAAGAATACTTATCGGGAATAATTTTTTCCACGGAAAATTTAAAAGTACTCGCGTAATTATAGTAATTTGTATATACTATAATGTTGAATTACATAGCAATTTGTATTTTCATGGGTTTAGGTAATTAATCGTGCATTTTTCCGTTTATTTGAGAAAAATCAAACGAAAGTTAAGCGGTTTTCGGTAAGGAAAATAAGTTTTTATTGTTAGAACAATATGAGTTGTGCGTATTTCATAACGACTTTATCTCAGAATTGTGTAAAATAATAAATTATTTCGAATCATTCGAGTTGAATTCGTTCAGTACAAATTAACCCTTGGATTATTAATTTGTATAATCGAATTAGGATTGTATAAGTTAATTACAAAAAAAAAAAAAGGTTGTACAGTAAAAAAAACCATAATTTATATTACGTGCGTATAATGGTATAAATGAAACTTAAATGTTATTATAAGAAAAGTTTTGAAATCGACAGTTAATATTTTACAGTTCGTATAATTTTTCAGAAAAAAAATCTAAACAACTTATAGTAAATCGTGGTCTGCAATCTCGAATTCATATATCCTTTTAAACGATCTCCAAAAGCAATATTTCTTGGAACGAGGTTCTTGTTTGGACTCTGTTTTTATTTTAATACAACAAGTATTCTTACTAGTATAGTGTTACCTATTCTGATAGGTAATTTCTATTTCATGCACGTTTTCACTCATTTTTAATTAATGTTTTTTAACGGTAAATATCGACTCCTACATTTACGTACACACAAAGAGTGCTTAGGGATACATTTTACGATTCTTGCAGAGAGGCCCTACAACGGAGCACTTCATTCTCTCGGTTCCCACGTTCTTTATTGTATTTTCCATTGCATTATGATACTTTAATATTGTCGTTATTATTATCGTATATTCAATTAATTATAATGAAATGAGTTTCGCTCAGAATTATTTTTGTGGAATTCTCGTTGAACCCGGCATCCCCGTCACCTGTGATTCGTATCTATTCCATTCATTTTGTTTTAAACATATTACATATGTGTATGAATTGAAACTTAATAATAAAAGGAGGTCACGGGGATATTGAAATGGGAATTTTGAGAGAATTCAAATGGAGTCTGCTGCGTGTGCTCCCGGAGAGTCAATGTCTTCTATGCCAACATTCACTAATCTTATATTTTCGACGCACCATATGGATTAACCTAAACGGATTGTAATCACGAACGATCTTCAATCTTAATATAAATATGACGTTTATATTGCAAATTTATAAAAAAAGTAATGTATAATTTTTGTAACATAAAATAATTGTTATTTTTTGCTTATAATACAAAGTCTGTTTGCGAGGCTTTTTAGCTAGCTAATTTATTAATTATTCGACTGAAAGTGGTATACATCTTTGCCAGTGGCCAACATTTTTTCGTTTTAATACATCGGTTTATGTTGTACTAACACTCACGGACGCAGTCGTCGTAGTGGAAAAGTAAAAATAAGTTATTTTGAGACGTTTTAATTTTAATTTTTTTTTTTTTTATGACAATTCCATAATAATTATACTGCATAATAATAGACCGAAAAAACGCCTGAAAACCACGATCATATTTTTTAAAAGGGAGGAGATAAGTCCTGCCTTCCCCGAGGAAATTAGAAAAAAGAAAATTATACATTTTCTATTTACAATTAATAACGTATACAGTACCTGCCTTTAAATTTAACGCTTGAAATATTATTTATCTATTAAACCATCCAGATACACGTTAATCTAGTTATCTTAATATTAAATAATGTTATAATCGTAATCCAATTATGTAACATTGAACAAAAACTATTGTAATAGTTTCAAACATTTTTACGGTGTACAATAAATTTTACGTAATTAACGTGTACTGCAGTGTAAATAGCTGTGTGTAAGCGTATTCATTAAGAAATTTCTTTGAATGTCGTTTAAGTGAACTACTTGAATGAAGATTTTAGAGTGTATTGTTATCATAATAAATTCGAAAGCAATGATAAATCATTTGCATTCGATAAAAAGATTTTGAGCGGAGCGTCGGTGTAATATTTTAGGTATATAACAAAAACAAACTCTTTTTATGAATTAAATACCTCTATAATTTTTATTAATAGTCCAAAATTAAAAGAAAGTTTACCTATTAACCTATTTACCTATTATATTATAAATTTTACCGGTATACCCAAATTTAATTGATGCACTATCCTGTCCGAAGACCGAAGGGCGCAGGGACAGTGGATAAACTTCAATCAGTTCCATCATCTATATATCTAGTTGTAATTAGTGTTAAAATAATTTTAAAATAAGTGTTGTTTTTGTGAAATAGACATATGTAGCCTTTTAGCTTTCATTTCCATTTTATGAATATTAATAAAGAATAATTTTACATTAATAGGAAATGTAATATTTTATGTATATATATATATATCTTAAAAATAATGGTTACATTTAAATTTTACGGTAAAATATACTGATAATACGTTGATAAGACCGGTAAACATTTGATAAATGATCACGTACGACATTTTAATATCGTGTTTTACATTCGAGAATCGGTACATTTGATAAAACATTATCGTGCGTGATATATAAATTGATAATATTATCGTATTTGATCGATTATCACGAAAACTCGAGAATCGGGCCCCTGCAGGCATCTATTATAGCACAGATAAGACAAAACCAGACGGTTCGCTTTTTGATTTACTGATAATTCGACCCTCCTGTGATCAGTGTGTGCACACGCGATAAATTAAATTACTGTACATATTTTTCTACGATATTATTATTATTATTGTATCCAGGGCTCGCAAACGTTATAATAACGTTTTGATTATAACGTTATAGTTGCAAAATATCAATTGAAATGAATATCAAAAAACGCAACGGAAAACAATAAATATTAATTTTAAACTATCACAAATTAAAATATATCATAAAACGAAATAAGGTATTAACGTTATATATCAAAATATCGAAAACGAAAATAGAATTAACGTTATTTTAATATTTGTATCCAATTTACTACGGAAAATATAAGCTTATGGTGTAGGTTTATTATAGTTCTATAATAAGGCTGGGTTCACACGGACGCGTAAAATTATTTAAAGATACGTGTCTGAGAAGATGTCAGCTAGTCAGGAAAGTTTCTGTTGGTAATATAATAAACATTTTAAGAAAAATATTCTGCATTGGAATATAATGTCAAAAATAAACCAAGGTTCTCACTGAAAAAATGTATAAAATCAAAAAATTAAGGATAAAAATTAGGACTTTTATAATCAATGAAGTTTAGTGAAGTACATTACGTTTATGAGATTTGAAAACGTGCTATAGTCTATGGAATATGAATGGATTTATTTATTTGGAAAAAAAATCGATATTAAACCAAATAACGTTAAAATACCGATAAACGTAAAACGTAAATATTATATAACGATAAAACTTTCTTTAACGTTAAACACAAATAATTCATAACGCTAAAATATACCATAACGACAAACACTAAAGGTAAATAACGATAAAAAACGTTAAAACGTTAAACATTATTTTTTTTTCAAATGAGAGCCCTGATTGTATCCAATAACTTCAGTATACGTGTCACGTGTGGTCGACGCAAATTAGCTAAAATTTTCGTAGCTCTTATATAATATGTATTGGTCAGTCGGTGATTATCTTTTTGGGTTAATCTTTTATCTACCTACACCTATCTTCTTAACTCGCGGAATATAATATGATATTTTTCCTTGTATAAGTTTATAATATGCTCAATATGACACAGTATGTTTATAAAATTTATTATTTACACTTTAAGAAATATTTTCCTACGCTATAACGTGTTTTACACGCGTAGGTCGGAAAAAACACGAATTGCAAGTGAACGAGTATGAGCGGCGGGCGTTAGTACAATAATAGCGGGGCGCCCCAGTAAACAGTAAAAATCAGTGACGTTGTACGTTTAAGGAACTCATCAAAAAAAAAAAAAATTTTTTTCCCTCAGTGATACTGATCTCTGCAGGAGGGTTTTGGTTTGTTTCCTTTTTTTTGCGAATTACATCATGGGCCGAATCGGAAATTTTAAAAAGTGAACCGTCTGGTTTTATCTTATCTGTGCTTATACAGGCTGTGGCCGTAGACACTTTTACACGCCCGTGTCTTTCGCTGCAGGGTTTGTCGAATAATTCAACTTTTTTTTTGTCGGACGGACGTGTGGACGAATTACGACGAGGCGCACGTTCGACGGCCGAACGGCACTGGACGACGACGACGGGCGGTTTTTTGTCGTTTGATTTTAATTTTCGCACTTTTTTTTTTTGCGCTCGCCACTCGCCCGAGTGTTTGCCCCGCCGCCGTTTGTTCCCGCGCCGTTGTCACCAGCAGCACACCTCCCGACCCGCGGCCAACGGCGTTTCCACCGGTCGAGGCGCCCGTCGTACACGCCGCGCGCACACAATACAAAAAGCGCGTACGTCTACGGCGCGGTTAAAGCCGCCCCGCCGCCGCCGCCGCCGGAAGAATAGACAGCGCACACAATGCGCGCACCCACACCCACACACACACCCACATGGTATAATAATATATTTTGCCGCGTTTCGCGACGACAGGCGGTGGCGGTGGCAAAACGATTTTCCGAAATATTCGCCACGTCGCGCGTCCCGGTCGTATTGTTGACGATAATAATAATTTATCAGTTTCGCGCGCTCGCCGCTCTTGACCCTTATTGAAAGTATTATTTATCGTTACCCCAGCGCGACCGCGGCTGCCGGACGGAGAAGCGAGAAATCCCTGCACGCCGCGGCGACGACGGCGAGTCGGCCGAGACTCAGTGGCGTATTTGAGACTTCACCTCAGGGGGGACGATGGTAAAAAAACTTCCCCCCTTCCCACCAATAAAAAAAATTATATGTAGGAATATAATTATTGAACAAAACACATTTTATTTATTATCATTTTATTTGTTTCATTTACAAAACTAAGTCTATATTTCTTTTTTTACTATTAGCAAATGTATCAATTACATCATCTACATTTAATGTTATAGTATGGTGAATATTAAGCAATGCCAAACCCGTTAGGCGACCTTGCCCCATTTTTGATCTCAGCCAATATAATATAATTTTTTTAAATCTCTCGGGGGGTGATTGCCCCTATCGCCCCCCCCCTCAAATACGCCACTGCCGAGACTGCAGTTAGGGGCTCGGCGTGACGTGCGACAAAAGTTCTCGTCAAACACCCGTTTGCAGGCCGTTCGCCCGTGCAAAACAACGGAATCTCGTCTCGCGCTCCGCTGCTTGTGTGTTTATATATATATGTGTATGAAGTCACCGTTGTCGTTTTGCTTCGTTTCGTTCGGATCTCGTGGAATTCTCGAATTGTCGTCATTCATGCGAACCGCGGCATCGGTATACCTATACAACGCGGACGGTCCGCGTCGGGGCTTTGAAGAAACGACGATATTATTAATCTCTCGTCCTATATACGCGCGCGACTCCGTAATAAGACGCAATCGTATTACAACACACGGCTCGTCCCGTAGAAGTTTTGTAACTAGGTCACGAAAAAAAAAAAAAAAAGCAAAATTGTTTTAAATCGTTATATATATAAGGGGACAGTGTTGTGCATTATCTAGATAATTTTTTTTATAGTTTTATCTTATCTAGATAAAAGTAACTCGGATCATCTTTTATCTTATTTAGATAAAAAAAAAATGGTTATCTGCGGTAAATTATCTAGATAATTATTTTAATAAAAGCTTTTTTTTAGTTCAACTTCCATTACGTATATTTTTAATTTGTTTATAATTTATATAATATATTGTACATTTGAAATTTTCAAATATTTAAACATTACAGATGTTTTGATATGGGGAAATTATTATTATTACATCTTACGAGGAACTTATTCGCGATAACGAAAATGTTTTCAAAATTGTTTTCAACTACATAAAGCTGGTCCCGCACGACTCGTGCACTCGGATAATAGTCAGAAATCATTAAGTATTTAATCGTAAGATACGACGATTATTTTCACTCGTCGAGTCAATCGAGGTACCTATCCTGTTGTTGTCGGGTACCTACAACAGTACAACACGACTCTTGCTGATATGAAATTTAATCTTGGACTTTCCAAAAAATCACCTATTATCGTACATATTAAGCTACACACGTTCCAGCCGGCTACCTTTATATTATAATAACGTATTAAAAACAGGCGTTTCGGAAACTGTACGACGAAACCGCATAAAAAACATCGAACGGAGTATAAAGCGCGTTTGGGACGCTTCAAAAATCCATAAACATAAATTTCGGAGGCGATGAATTATGTAATTATGATAATTTATAAGGAACAACAGTAGATACAAGTACGAAAAATAATCCAAACATTTCAATTTCATGTGATATAAAAATAATTATCTTTTTTTTTTATCTAAATAATTTGAATTTTTTTTTATCTATTATCTAGATAAAAAACCTTAGTATTATCTATTATCTTATCCAGATAAATTTTCACTTAATTATCCGTTATCTTATCTAGATAAATTTAAAGTTATCTTTGCACAACACCGTAAGGGGATCGGAAACGGCGTGTTTTGTTGTTATTCGTACCGTTTGTCTGTGTAGACTCAAAAGCTATTAATTCGACTGTTTAGACGGAACCGAATTTAATTACGGAAAAAAAAATTGTCCGCCTTATTTTCTATACGTTACGTATAGGCAGTGGATTTTTAATTTTCAAACTATCGTTTTATTTGTTTTAGTAAATTAAAAAAAAAAAAATAACGAAACATATTCGATCAAAAATCGACTTTCTACGTGGATGATATTATTAAAACTATCGGACAACAGCTGGCACCGCAATACACAGAAGTTTCCTATATTAACGATTAAAATTATATCGGAATAAAACATTATATATATATTACATCAGTTTATCAATAAAATATTATTATTATACACTTATTTTATTTCAGTAAATGTTACATAATTTTGAATGTAGCGAAGTATGTATTTCACTTTGTATTGAATTATTTTCTTTCAAATGTCGAAAATGCTTAGGCTTTTGAATTGTAAATTCGTTATAAAAATAATTATCTATTATAATATACCCGAATAACTATACTATATTGAGTACATTTTCTACCCGAAAATAGAAAGAATCGAAGCTTTTACGCTACTTGAAAATTGATTACAGACAATAGACAAATGCAAAAATTAACGCATCATTATTATAGTAAATACTGAAAAGAACCGCGCCGGAAAAATAATATCATTTTCTCCTCTCGTTCAAAATAACGATCCCGTGTAATTTTCGGCTATAATTCACGTGATCTATTATCTAGATAAAAAACCTTAGTATTATCTATTATCTTATCTAGATAAATTTTCACTTAATTATCCGTTATCTTATCTAGATAAATTTAAAGTTATCTTTGCACAACACTGTTCACGTCAAAGATTCTCTGTAATATCTGTATTGTCTCGTGTGAGTTTGTTGCCGAAAGACGATTTACACATCCACGGAAACGTTCTGAATTGCATCGTCACTGTTGTGTACACGTGTGCACGCGTATATATGATAATTGTATACAGGAGTCCGGAGGGTATTCGCAACCCTTAGGTGTACAATATGATCCGAAGACATAAAAGGCTTCATGTAAGTTTGTATTTCATTAATTTTCGAAGAAAATGTAATTGGCTTCGCTGAACAAATTCGTGTGGTGCTCCGCGATGAGTTCACAATCACGCGTACAACGAAGTTGTAGTTTATAAAATTTTAATGTTTATCGAAATAATTAATCGCGATAATTATTAAAAAGACAAAACATTTTATTAAATTTATTTCGAATTGTGTGTACAAATTATCTGTACTGAAATTATTTGTACGATTATAACGGTTATATTTTGAATAACACGTGGTTATTATATTTTTTTATTCTATACGTCACCGTCGTATAAGAATTATTAATTTCGATATTTAAATTCGGCGTTGGGAAAGTTCGTTTTCTCGTTCGCTTATTGAAAAAAAAAAACAAACTGTTTCCGCTCATAATTTATTTAATTACATTTTTTTTTTTTTTAATTATAAATATTATAATGATTAAATTCTTATTTCCATATATATATATATATATATATACACATATATATATTTAATGAATATATTATGTATGTATATATATATAATATTACTTTTATCATGAGTCAGAATATATCTCGGAAAATATAAATTATTTTTTTCCCCCGATTTTTTTTTTGATTATAAATTTTTTAACGATTTATATTTTTATGGAAATTATTACATTGTATATAATGTTAATTATTATTAGGGCCCGGATTTATATGCTCTAAAAATCTTAAAAATATGCACTGTAAAATATGCATTTATGCTCTTATTTTGTAGAAATACATACTTGAAAATAAAAAATATGCAAAAAAAATTTTTGATTTCATTATTTTTAATATCTTCACATAAAATAGACGTTGTTGCACTAATTTTTGGCGTTTTAAATATAAATAAATAAAATGTAATGAAAAAAATTACGCGCACTCGGATCACGACAAGCACGAAGAAACACGACGAAAATTGGTTCACGAAAACTTACTCAATAACAGATTACTTGCAGATAACTAGTCCCGGTGTGCCAGTATAATCATACCCCCGAATAATCTTACCGGGGGGAGGTAAGATTATACTAGTATATTCTTACCACCCGGTAATATGATACTAGTATATCTATACCCCCGGTAATGTTTTCTAGGATTATTTACCCCCCTGTTGTAAAAATAGAATTTCTGAATATTTTCACACGTGGTAACATAATCCTAGTATACTGCGATACCCCCGGTAAGAAAATAATCGGTAAAAAATAATTTTTTTTATTCCGTTATAACTTTGGCGCTATTTGTGATAGAGGCACAAATTCAACGGGGTACATTATGGTTTTGGGTACCCTAAGACGAAAATCCAGCGAGTTACCCCCCCCCCTCAGAAAAAATTGGAAGGGGGGAGGGGGTGGATTTTGAAATCGTCGTAGTGAATTCAATTTTAGTCGCAGAAGACTCGCGATACCGTAGATAGATTGAGGCTACTTCAGTGTATAACATACGAAAAATACTCCCCCCCCTTCGGTTTTTTGATTTTGATATAACTCGGGCGCTATTGGTGTTAGGAAGGTAGTTCCCGCGGGAAACGTTTTGTTTTAGTGTCTTATAAGAGGTACGCCTAGCAAGTTTTCCCAAATCACCCCTAAACGAGGGGTCCAAAAACGGATCCAAAAATGTACCCCCTCGTTTAGGGGTGATTTGGGAAAACTTGCTAGGCGTACCTCTTATAAGACATTAAAAAAACGTTTCCCGCTAGAACTACTTTCCTAACACTAATAGCGCCGGAGTTATATCAAAATCAAAAAAACGAAGGGGGGGGTATTTTTCGTATAATATACACTGAAGTAGCCTCAATCTATCTATGGTATCGCGAGTCTTCTGCGACTAAAATTGAATTCACTACGACGATTTCAAAATTCACCCCTCCCCCTTCCAAATTTGTCTGAAGGGGAGTAACTCGCTGGACTTTCGTCTTAGAGTACTCAAAACCATAATGTACCCCGTTGAATTTGTGCCTCTATCACAAATAGCGCCAAAGTTATAACGGAATAAAAAAAATTATTTTTTACCGATTATTTTCTTACCGGGGGGTATCAGTATACTAGGATTACGTTACCACGTGTGAAAATATTCAGAAATTCTATTTTTACAACAGGGGGGTATAATAATCCTAGAAAACATTACCGGGGGTATAGATACACTAGTATATTGTTACCGGGAGGTAATAATATACTAGGATAATTTACCCCGGGAGGTATAATAATCCTAGGAAAACATTACCGGGAGGTAAGAATATACTAGGATAATAATACCCGCGGTAAGGAGGTAAGATTTGACGGTTACACCGGCAATAAATCCCGAGTAACGTATCAGATAAGATAAGCTATCCTTCGTAAATTGTATTGACTATAAGTACGTTATATTTAATTAATATAATCAAAATATTACATATTACGCATTTAAAAACCGTCTGTATGCAAAGAAAAATCTTAAAATGTAGAAATATGCTGTACATGTCGAAAAATATGCAAAAGTATGCAAAATAAAACTTTGTATTTCGGATCTATTGACTATGTAATTCAAACTCGTAGCTTATCTAACTCCTTTTTGGACTGTTTGAAAAAAACATACAAAATGCATTATAAATCCGGGCCGTAATTATTTATAAATAAAACGGACCACGTTTGTCGTTCACGTTCCTCGGAAATACGAAATCTTCCCCGCGGTCCGCCGTTACTATTTATTTCAAAATCGTAACGAGTCTAACTTTCGTTCAAAAAGTAATTCCTTCCTTTTCAAAAAGGCGAGGACTGTCCAAAGGTAGCACGTATTTATGGCGTTGGACCTGTTTACAGTGTAAGTGTGTATATTATATTTATATAAGTGTATATATAGGTCTTGAAGTGAAAATATCACCGCATTGCCGGAGTGTATTTATATGATATTATAGAATATACGACACCGGTGTGTATACGCGCGGGTACTTATGTACAGATGCGCACTTACTGCAGGAAAACGCTAACGATGTATCGAGGTACACTGCACAGACACGTGGGATACAATATCATAGTGTCCCACGAGGATTTACTAATTTAGAGCGGTGTGATAATGCGGACGGTATCATTATGCATTTGACGAGATCTTTCGCATTATCGATGTATTAATGTTAGCGATGTTAGAATGAATGTGCATTAATGTTAATTAAAATGAGAATTCCAGTTTAGGATTATTGTAATATTGTAGAGTGTGTAATATTATAACGATGAAAAATGTGCGATTATGCCGAGAACGTTGTTTCGCGAATAATAAAACTAATAAAACTTATCTCGCAAAATAAATTCATGAACTTAATTTTACGTTAGTCATATTATATAAATGTGAAATTATAACTTATGAGAAGTTTTTTTTTTTTGTAATAAATCATATTTATTTGCCACAGCGTTTTTCGTATCGCTACCTGGTCCACTGGACACCATTTAATCTTTTTTTTTTATTTATATTATATTATATTATATTTTTTTTTTAACGTCATACTTGTGAGAAAAAACAATTTTTTTCTCGTTTTTGTCTCAATGTCAATAAGACAGTTTTATCAAATAGTATTACAGTAAACGTTTTCAGGCAAAAATTATCTGATCAATGCGTTATTTGGTTATATTCTGAAAATTCATTCGACTAGAGATGTTCGCGTAGATCGTTAATTTATGGTATTTTATCGTCAGGCTGTTGTGAATCGTATATAGAGTAGTAAAACGTGTATCACGGTAAACGGTTTTCGATAAGAAATTCGATGCTTGTACACAAATTCCGTCCGACAGATAAGAAACGATAAGAGTTTCCGAAATATGTTGGTTTGGTAGGCACTCAATTTGCCTTAAACATTCCCCGACCGGTAATGGGCTTGTCATTGTGTGTTGTTCGGCGTTAAAACGTCTTTAGCAAAGGTCGACTTTGTGAAAAAAAAATAAAAAATAAGTATTCTTGTAATAAAAATATATATATATGTATATACACGAGAGCAGGCTAATAAGTAACGCTTTCACTTCTCTAAACTAAGTGTATAAATAAAGATAAACGAATGAAATAAATTATAAATACCTAATAGAAAAAGTATATTTTTCTACATTCAATAAATATTTTTTAAACATAATCTCTATTTAGTGATATATTTTTTAAAATGACGGATTCATGTCTGGAAACCGTTGATATAGAATTTCTTACATTGGTCTTGCAACCAAATCAAAATTGCGAATTGAAATTCTTCATCGGACTCAAATTTAATTCCTCAAATATATTCTACTTGCTTTGGAAAACTATGGAAAACATTTGCGGTTATATCTGGACTATAGGGCGTGTGCGGTTCAATTTCAATTTTCAGTCGATCAATTTTTTCGAGTGTTAATATTATTACTATTTTTTTTTCGATGAGTTTTTGTGTTATTATAATAATAATACAAAAGAAACGTGGCACGAGAAGGTCTGATGCGTCAAATACTTAGTTTTTGGAGTGTCATAATAGTTTTCTGAATTATTATTAGGTAGTGTCTTTCTATATAAATTCATAGAACACAAGTCCTTCGATATTCCAAAATGTAGTAAGCATAACCCCTTCCCTGTAGATGTACTGAGTGTCTGAGTCTTAAATTTTATACGTAGATTTGGCTCTCAGGAACCACTGTCAAACATTACTGATATCCGAGGTATCATCACCATAAAAACAGCGAGCAAACGTTCATAAATTGCTATTGGTTTGGAATTTTCTGCGCTTAAAACTCGATTACCGTATGTTGTTTCGACAAACGGAAGTTTTTTCCATATTTATCTTACAGAATTCACACAAATAATAAAAACGACAAAAACACAAGGTCTAAATAATTGAAAATGAACTAATTTATCTACAAAACGATGTTAGAAGCAAAAAGCTTTCACACTTATAAATAACGCAATCGGAGGCATTACTTATCGTTCCGCCTTCGTATATACCTGTATATATATATATATATATATAAGTATATTCGCGCACACTTAAGTTATTATAGTATCAAAATGATTTTATTATAATATATTTTGGTTCCTTCACTAGACCGTGTTTAATGGCGTGTCATACAATCACGCAACGATGATAATAGCTTAGGCGTCGTGTATAATACGAGCCGATGACGAAGGCGATGACAAATAAGTGAAATCTATTTTAGGACTGAATGATTGATACTCGAGATACTCGAGTGAACAGGTGTTCATTGCAAATATTACTGAAATATGATGTCGGCTTCTTTGATAGGTATGTATACTACGGTGGTTCTTACGCTTTAGGGAAATATATATACTTATATATATTTTTGTTTTTGAGAGGGATAAAGCACTAAACATTTAAAACGTTTAATATAATATGCAATATATAATTTTATACTTGGAATTCTTGGTGCATACAACACATTATAGCTTAATCTATTATTTTTAACTATATTCAATGATACGAATTACCAAATACTATAGAATCCGAGCACTGTTTATGACTGTAATATTGTACAAAGAATTAATCAAAATGATATACGTTCAATGGATTCCCTTGTGTTTTATCATTAATTGTACCGTTATATTTAAGGAAAATAAAAAGAAAACGACAAGCAACGAGGCGATTGAAAATGCTCTTAAGCATTTACAGAAAGCGCTGAATGTGCTTCAATGTGCTTTTGAACAATATATATGAATATATCGTCTAGAACTTAACATACCACGTGATTTATCATTTGCATTTACGTATTTTTAGCTTTTGAATATATCCGTTCCTATTCCTAAAAAGACAATTTTAAGACACATTTTTGACTGTCAAGTTTTTTTTGTCACTAGTACAACATTCAGCAGATTTGTTTTATCTCTATAAACTGAAAATAAATTTAAAATTTTCAGTAAGTAAGGTTTTGTTTATTCTATTCCATTTGTATATTCTATATACATTGAAAATATTATTTCTATAAATATGATAGCAAACATATACTAACAATATCCCGGAAAGATATTTGTTTGTCTGTTAAAATGTTTTCTTATATATCCAATAACGTCCTTTTTAACAAGAGTATGTGTAGCACTAATAAACACGTGCCCGTCAAGATAAAAAATAATACACAGTGTATAGGTACATAATTTGTAATAGGTAATATATAAATTATACATTTATATATGTGTACATATATATATATAAATGAATGGTATAAAAATATTCAATAAATAGGACTATTTCATATATTACTATTATTATTTTTGAGTTCATGATTATGCATAAATAAATAAATATTTTATATGTAACATATACATATTACAATAAATATAAAATAATAATACAAATAACGTTATAGGTTTCATTAAATTAAAAACAAAGAAAATTGGAAAATTTCCGAAATGTTACAAAATTGTTATTGTTTATTTTATTATATAATAATATATTATTTGTAAAAATGGCAAGTAGTTGGCATAATAATTATTTCACAGGTCTTTCCATTGCTTTTTTGCACAACTCCTAAACCAAGGGAATGCAAATTGCGAAAATAGTCATGCAAACAGACTTGGGTAAAATACGTTTTAAAAGTATTTGGAATACATATTCCGAATACATGGAAAAAAAGTATTCAGAATGTGTTTATTCGAATAACTCATGACAATAGTATTTCCTGAGTATTGTGAATACATCATAAAAAGTGTTGCAAATATTTCAATAATACTTTTTTTTTACTATTTTTTAATAATACAAATATCAAATATACCTAGTACCTAGTTATATTATTATTTAAGCGAATAGAAGCAGTCATCACTTATAAATATATATTTAGGGAGTTCATACCTATATTCTTTTTAATTCTGTGTTTATAAATTAACACAATAGATGACTAACAAGTAAATTAATAATACCAATTAATTATAAAATATAACACAATTATAATAACATAGTGTAATCAAATATACTTGATAATTCGAATAAGGCTGGGTTGAAACTTCCTAACACCAAACGCAGCAAGATTATTGATGTTTTAAATATCTACTGTTCCTACTCATATTTTTTTCCGAAATAATTATTTTTACATTAAAGTAACAAGTTTTTATTTTTATGTGGGTACTATTTAAAATACGTATGATTTTTAAAAGTATCTAAAATACTGTATTCGGAATATTATCAAAAAAGTGTTCTGAACACAGTATTCCGTATACTGTATTCGGAATACTACCCCAAGTCTGCATGCAAATACATGGAGTAGAAATAAAAAATTATTTTTGACAATTTTATATGCAAATTTAGGTCACCTTTTACGAATACGTCGAATAGTAAAGGAATCAATTTTTAAAAATTTATCTTTTATAATAATATCATAGTATAAAATTGTAGAAATAAATCATTTTCAACGGGGGAAAAAAAATGATTATCACTAAATCTCATTTTCTATACTATATATGACTACTATATATGATATAGTATTTAATATAAATTATTATCGCGTATTATAAAAGATTTTCATGTTTTTATAATACCAATTAACAAATTAATGAATATTGTAAGATTTGTTTTTTAAATATTCCAAATATTCATAGTGAATTAATGTATAATTATAGTTAAGTATTTGCTTAGTTACCGACACTTACACATACTGAAATACGGTTTACCGTACGTGAAATGAAATTCGCACATTTTTTTTTTTTTATTCATTCAAATCGAGCGAATTTCCTTTAATACTGTCCTTCTCGTACGTCGTACAGTAAACAATTCAAATTCATCCACATCCATTTGCATTGAACAAAATAATAATTTATGCTAACAAATTAAAGAGGAAACATTTTGAACTTCTTAATTGCGAAATATAATTGCTAATTCGATGTGTTAAATCGATTGCGTTCAACCTTTTTTGTAATTCACTACACACTTAAAGGTACTATACGGTTAAACGCAAAAAACATAAATTACAATCTTCTGCGGAGTTATTTAACCGTTAGCAATAAAAACGTCTGGCTTCTCACGTATGTGTGTGGGCGTTCGTGTATGTGTGTATTACGTGCGCATTTATGCGCCCGTGTGTATAATGAGAATTTAAAAGTAAGTCAGCAAATCTAATTGAATCGTTTTTTAATATGGTATTTTATTTCTAAACCAAATTGTGATTACTCGTAATACAGAAACTATTCGAGCGGATTTTTTTTTTTTTATTATTATTTGAATCGATATATAAAAGATCAATTTTGATTTTACCGTTCTGTCTCAGTACAGCGGTTTTTGGGAGAGCAGGGGGATCGTGTATACGATGTAATTATCGTAAAAATTATTTTTTAATATTGTTAGAGAATATCTTATGTTGAAGCTTGTATGAAAATGTCGGTACTTTGGTCTTACAAATTTTCTTATTTTTTTTAAACATAAAAATACCGAAATTTATCTGACGATTGACATTTTCTTAATACTACATTAGACCCAAAATTCATTGAATTATTTCAAAACAATTATTTTTTTTTTTTAAGAAAGCTTTTGAGAAGGGAAAATGAAAAATTGTGTTAAATAAAATAGTAAACCTGTTGTAAGCCAAGTACCAACTGTCAAACATTTGTGCTGTATAGCGAAGTACTCGTGCTGTATACAAATGTGATACGTTATAGTAAAAAAAAAAAAAACAAAACAAAACGCATCGCTGTAAAGTCAATATACATTCTTCTTTTTCCTGTGTATCTAAAACCGGAACGAATTTCTAATAACAATATTTATTTATCTTACATTTAGAGTTTTCTAAAGAAGTTTTTCTTTAGAACGTAACGTCGAAAGAGAAAGAAAATATATATATATATATATATAAAATAACTTGTCCTGACTGACTGATTCATCAATGAACGCACAACATAAACCACTAGGTCTTGAGACTTTGAATTTTGCACAGAGGTTCTTAATACAACGTAGGCGAGCATTCAGAAAGGATTTTTCAAAATTCCGTCCCTAAAGGAGCGAAAAAGGCGTTAAAACTTTGATACATCCATCAACACACAGCCCAAATCGCAAGGTCTAGAGACTATTTTTTATTATTTTACAATACAATACAAATTATTAAAATATTTTAACCGTTATTTCGGGTGATTAGTCTTAAAAAGGCGTTGCTTCCACAGCGAGTTACACTCAAAAGGAGTTGAACACACAATCATTTTCCCGGGCAATTCAGCTAGTTTATTTATATAACGACAATATTTTCGAAGCACGAACGAAAACGAAAGATATATAATATAAACAAGGATAAAATAAATTCACAATTAACGTCTGGTAAACAAGTTCTTTTGCACAACGTGGATAACGCAGCTATACCGAGAAAATTATTAAAACCATTATGTATACACTTTCCATATCAACGCCTGTATAACTATATTACGTTATTTATCACCGCGTAACGTCAACGTGCAGAATTAGTAAGAATTGGTTTCTTTTTTTTTTTTAATATTACACAATATTCTCTATATAATTTATACATAAGTATATATAAGTATACCATTTAAATTGTAGTGAAAATAATTTGTTTCGGGATAAATTCCAAGGGACAACGCGTTTTTTAAACAAAATTCGATTTTTGTAATGCATCGTTTTTACCTTAAAAAAAAAATATAGATTATCTACATAAAAGAATAATCCAGTAAAACGACAAATCCTGGTCACTTTTACACTAAGAATGTCTACCTCAACGTAAACAATTTTGGAAATAGAAAAATCTTAAACGTGTTATAAAATACGTTTTTTTTTTTTTTTAAATGTAGTATATGTATGTACTCGTATAAGTCTTTACACCATTTTTTTGGTGTGCAGGTGTATAACGTGATCACGTTTTTAAATATTTGTATTTGAGTGTTTAGTTGAGCCGTACGTTTTTAAATACGTTAAAATTGTATGTAGTCAAACAAATGAAAATAAAATAAGTTTTCGGTATACTATTTATGAACAAATTAAATGGACTTATTTGGATACACAACGGAAAACTGGTAATTTTTTTTACATAAAACTAAAAATACATTTTTATTTCAAAAGAGTTTTAAATTTTGTCACAAAACTACACGAAAAAAAAACTGGTATTTTTTTTTTTTACATAAAACTAAAAATACATTTTTATTCCAGAAAAGTTTTAAATTTTGTCGCAAAACTACACAGAAAAAAAAAGTTGTTTAATATTAATGTCAATAGCTTTTGGTTTAAATTTAGCTTATTAAGGTTAACGTTTTTGTGATACGCATAAATAGAATATTTTTAGCGTATTCTAATTAATGTCCATCTTATTAGGTTTGCTTGCCAAATCGGATTTACGAAAAATTCAAATCGTTTGAAAAAAAAACATTTCTTTTTTTAATCGTATATTATTATTTTCGTTACCAAATACTGTATTGGCGTGTTTCCGGTATTTTTACTTTTTTTTTTATTATTAAATCTAAAAATCATAATGCAATTTGTTTTCGATATCAAAAATGTTGTGGTCATTTAATGCATTTATAATGCGACTTTCGAAAATAACCGTGCCCGACTATAATTTGTCCACATGTATCCAATATTATAAAGTTATTTTTATTATAACTATATACAGGCATGTATGTGTTTGTGTGTGATTAATATTTAGATTTAAATTATAAAAAATATAATAAAAACATATATTACACTATATAATACGTTTTGAGTTTAGTTACTTTGGTTTATCGTGAAATGTAATTTATATTTTATTTGTAGTTTTCTTTCATATTCAGTTATTTTGAAAACCGTAGAATAATATTTTAACGAAAATCGAATTGAAATAAAGCTTGAATATATTGTTCCGTGGTAAGAAATTAAACAAAATATCGAACGAATATGGAATTAGATATATTATGTTTATCATAAACATTTAAAATTGTATTTACGCACTTATTAATTTCTTGTGTTATTCTACATAAATAATGAAATGAAATTTCTTTAAATTATTTGTACTTGATAATATTGTATAGAAGATTAATATTACCATCTAGTAATGCACACATCATACAAGTATACTATTGTTCTGGTCTATTTATGCGACTGGTCTGTCTGTTTGACTCCAACAGCACAATATGCAGTCATTATTATTATTATTATTTTTTTTTGAGAATATATTAATATTCTTCTATTTTTTTTCTACATACGTGTAAATAATCGCGTTTCTACACTTTTACAATATTATTTTCCATGATATTCGCTTACTTTTATTTATTCGTTTAAACATTTTTTTATCTATACCTATGTACATTAAAACTAACCATATTAAATTAATTAGTCATTTCACGTATTTATTAAAGTGTCCTTCATAATGTTTGCGATAAAGTTTTCAGAGTGAGTATTGTTTTTGCCTGTACTCAGTGATTGCCACCAATCATTCTGAAATTATATTGCTATTCATTATACAGTTCGACACCATGCCATTGTTTTGCAGTTCCCCCCGATTTCCACTTAACCAGAAGTTTTGGGTGGTGTCACGATTTATATAAGGGTCAACAAGCAGTTTTTAGTGGTCGGAAATCAAGTGTTCGCACACTTCGGTCTTTCTAATGAGAAACACATCCTCAAAACTCGCCACTGTTTGACATCGTTGAGCCAAGTGGAATATTCCCTTTTGCATTAAAATGAAACGTACTATTATGAGGTAGGTTTATTGAGATTTATGACTAAAATTATTCGTATTAAAAAAAAAAAATTGTTTTAATAATGTTTAAAAGACATTTTATACATAAATATTAATTTCAAATTTCAAAACAATCGTAAACAAGTTCTGTGTGTTTATAATATGATAAAAATCATAATTTATTTTTAAACCTACTAGTTTACAATAACGAAGAGTGTTATTCAACCTTGCATTTAATTGTATTTTAAAAATTGGCCATTCGTGCTTTGTTTTGAGTTTTAGAAAAATATATTGGAAAAATTAGTTTTTCAAAATGTTCTCTTAGTTTGTTAATATTATCAAAAATTAACAAATATTATGTTTATTTTTTTAACTTTGTATATGTTTGTTACTAATTATGTATTTCGCGTTCGCGAACAGTGAACAACAATATTATACGATTAAAATTTAATTAATTAATTTCAATTCGTCGATTTTGGTTGTAATATTTAATGAAATAAAAACGTCGACGGAGAAAGTCATTAATTGTATTAAATATTTCTCAAAAAGTATAAAATGAAAGAAATATGCCCTAAAACCAAAAAAAAAAAAAAAAACTCAAGATATGCATTTATATGCAAAATAAAATTCGAAATTTATCTTTGTTTTAACATAAAACGTATTTGTTTCTTACTCTACTATTACTTTTCCAAAGATAAAAATCGATAAAAATCGAGTAAAACAAATACGCAAATGCTACAAGTCCTCTGCCCTAATTATTACTATGTAAAAAAAAAAAAATTCAAAGGATGTGGGGGGTTCGAACCCTTAAACCCCATCCTGGCTACGCCACTGACCACGCGTACCGGATTAATGGTTAGTGCAGCTACGCGCGTTTACTACACGTTCCCGCGGGATGTCACGCCGCCGGCTCGCGTTTTTTCCCGTCATGTACCTGGTCTAAAAACCGAGCCCGAGTGTTGTACAGGTGGACGGCGGAGAGAAACACACATTTCCGAACCGTACCGATGTGATCGTGACAAATGATTACGACAGTCGATCCTTCCTCCTTGTCTTTTTCCCCGTGAATTTCACATACTCTTACTTTTTGCGTTGAATGGCGGCGGAGACCGTCTCACCCTCTACGGCCCGAGATCCGGATGTCCGTGCATTTACCGCCTCGCGTCTAACATCGCACTGGACCAAAGCGCGGGCTGGAGTTTTCGCCGTGACAAATCACTATCGACGTCGCGGCAATCAGTCCGCGCCCGTTTTGATCACCTGTAGCATTACGCAAATGTTTCCGGCACGTTTTTACCTCTGCAGGGTTCGGGACTGTGATCGCGAGTCTACCGAAAATAACCGGGAAAAAAAACCATCACGAATACACAAAACGGTCGATTTTAAATTTTTTTTTAATTTTTAGACATTTCAACGCACCGTCTTTTTCCCAAACACGTTACCGGTTTTTAAAATTGTATCAGTTGCGTCGGAGTCACAGTGTTTGTCTGGAATTTTCAACGATACGGAATCGCTTCGATGTGCGAAACCCTCGGTTTTCAAGTAATACAGACATACAGGCGCGGATTAACGGACGGGCAAAGTGTACGTAGAGCGCAAAGAATATCAGTTGGAGTGTGCTTATTTCTATTCTTGAAACGTACGGTTATATTCCGTCATTAAAAAAAAAAAATCGTAGCACAATAAACAAACTTGTCATAACTTGGCTAAAAAATTTCCGAATGATATAAAAAGTTACCACGATACTTGAAACTGATTGTTTTTACTTTAGAGAATTAATTTCAACACAAAGAAATTTCTTAGAAAATTGTGATACATCGCCAAAGTGTCTTATGTTAAAATTTATCAAAGATAAAACTTTAGAAGAAGTTTTTCCGAGTTTAGCGACAGTACTGAGAATGCGTTTGTGTACTCCTGTGGCAAACTGCACTGGGAAGCGTTCATTTTTCGTTCTAAAAAGAGTAAAAAAATTACACGAGATCAACAATGACAAATGAACGTCTTTACGCATTAGCTTTATAATAAAACATCGAAACAGATCTTTGGAAATCCTTAAATAGTTTTATTTTTTTTTTTAGTTTAGCTTCTATAGCCCATTTAAAGCCTTCGCTGCTTTTAATATTTGATACCATCTACTTATACCTATCTACACTCGCTACTAATTTAATCCTTAAATATGGATTCATAAATAAATGAATTTATCACAGCAAAAGCTCGAAAAAAAATTGTTTAACGATTGTATATTTTCAATACAAATTTCGATTCATTAAAAATGCTGTTGTACACTATTTTGAATTCTAAATACTTAAAAAATATAGGTGCATTAGGTACATTTATGGCACGTGTGTAAGCAAACTTGTTTAAATTAGATAATAAAATAGCATTTAAGGGTACCTGTAAAATCGTGCCTACAGTAAGATTTTATCTTAATTCGGCTCTGAAGACATATCTCTGTAATTCTTGTTACTTTTAAATATTTTTCACCTGCTTGTTGATAAGCGTACTGATTTATTTTCGTTTAAACGGCTGTGAAAAAAAATAATTTTTTTGATGACATTTTTAGTCGAGAAATTAACCAGAGCACCACATCATTTCATGTACTCGATTCAAAATTACTTTCGAGTAGGAAATTACTCTAAATAGTCTAGTCCTTTACTTAACATATTTAACTATTTCTGATTACTTTTTCTATTAAATACGCCATCAACAAGTGGACCTGACGTTATTTCACATAAAGGATATTAAAAAGTTTTTTTAATCAATGGGAGAAACATCGGACTATGCGTGTGTACTGTGCGCATAAATTAAAAGTTTTTTTTTAATAACGAAAAATTTATACCTACTTTCAGTTTAATTTTAAAAGGTCATTGAGAGATTAAAAAAAAAATAAATAAAAATTGTGTATTATTGTATTGACACAGAAAATAAGTTAAACCATTGTTCCGTTCGAAAATTGGCTGAGATTTTTTCATATAGACAATTATATCATATTTAAGCAGTAGAAACATTTTCTTTTTTGTAAGCGTGAAAATAGTTTAACGATAGTTATAGCCTACACGTGTGGAGAAGCCAATACAGTCTATGAAGAGCAATTGTTTTTGACGGTAAAAGGAATGGTGTATATGTATATTGGATTAACTAACAGCTAAACAGCATAATGTGATGATATCACTGTCCAATAAAATAGATATCCGCAGAACTGACATGGCATGACAGGCATGGCATTAAACGTTGAGAAAAGTTATAGCTAGAAATTCAAAAGTAGTGATCCTTTTGCCATAAAACTTGTTGAGAGCACACATATATTAACAAACCATGCAAAATCGATTTTCAATGGACGAAATTAAATAAATGTATTTATTAAAATAATTTAAATGCTAAGTAATAGTGTGTTTCGTATGAAATCCAACCAGTCTTCTCTCAATTTGTTAAAACAACGCTTCAAAATATTTTAAAGAAGGGTATTCCAAATTCATTTGGATAAGAAATTCATTCATTTTGGATGGCATTCCTTGAACCTCATCTAATAACGATTAACGAGAGGGTCATTGATTGAACAATTTTGTGATGGATGTTTGAAAATGGAATCCACTAAATTAGAACTGGGTGAGTTTTGGATAAAGACCAGCAAAGAATATCTGTGATTCTAGAAAATCACTGATATTTTTAGTACCGTTCACAATTACTTATTTTTGTGAAACTAGATTTTAAGGAATTCTCACAGTGAAAAACACGTTTGGAAATAAACAACATGTAGATCTCAATTCGCACTTGGAATGAAGTACAACTGAACTAGACGTTTCCACGCTAAATTCAAACTTGCAAAAGTTTCTCATTGGAATTTTGATCTTTTTTGTGTTAATGAAAATTTATTTCTCAATCAATTAAAGATGTTTTGAAAATAATTATATTCTTATACTTTATCTTATTAATTTAAAATAAATGTATAGAAATGTCGAATAGTTCTGTTTTTAGTCATTAGAGGTATGTGATATCCGTAATATTCACGAGTAGTGCACAAAGAAATTAGTTGTGAACCTCTGATGTATTTAATAAATAAATTGACCATTAAATCGAGTATTTCAAGATCATCCATTTTTATTTATAACCTATTTTATTTGAAGAGTTACTGGTAATCACACGTTAAAAAGGTTTAATAAATTTAATTAAAATTAGTCGCATTTGTCTGCATCCACCGAAATCAGACTAATAATTTTTCACTGTTGATCCGAAAAACTTACTAAAGTAACGTATATAATAAACATAGATTAATGTTTATATTAATATTAATATTATACATAAGCATTAATCTGTATTTATTATTTACCTTACTATATATTTAACTTTCATACATACATCAGTTTTATAGGGTTTTAGAATTGTATACTATATATATTATATCGTCGTATTCTAGTTTAACAATTGAATCGTATAATAGTATTTCCATTTTTAAGATCATTTCGAATTTAAGAACGATACGATAAATTGTAACAATTTATGGTTTGTCGATTTATTTGACTTTTTTATAACGTTCGAGTAAAATCGTTTTTCAAAGGTGCGGTGATATAGTAGATCCGATTTCAAATAAAATTAATAGAACGTGCGATTAAGTAGTGTTATTTTGGTGTGAATTCGTCAACAGCGTCGTAAGAAAATCGATTTTTTTTTCATTTTGATAAATCAGAAATATTGTATTTCTTAAGAACCGATTTATATGTTTTAGCAGCATAAATTAAACATCAGTCCTCCAACGTTTTAGAATTTCAAAAAAAAAAAAAATCATTGTAATACTACTTTTTAACTACCTATAAAATTGCTATACGAAGCATTTGCATATATTATAATTGTATTCGTATGTGTATGTACAAAATTGGTTAATACATTTGTATTATTGTAATAATATTTGTACACGTGCGTTTTTATTTATTTAGAAAAAAAGGTACCGCAGTAATTCGGTTATATATATATATAACAAATGAATAAAAAAAAACAGACGTTAAAAGTTTTTCAACAAACTTCATTAATATTAATAATAACAAAAAAGTCACTTTTTATGAAAAAAAAAGTTCATTTAACCTTTATTTGTTCGAAAAAATAAAACAGTCATTTTACAAACAATGTAGGGAGATAATTTTTAAACGATATTGTACAACGACATGACAGGGAATCGTTAAAAATATATATGAATATTTTAACATTTGTATTTATAAGTTTTTTTTTTCTTTTTGTTAATTTAATCATAATATATCATTAATATACGTCAATAAAATGTGAAAAATTGAAATGTTTTGTAATAATATTATGCTAACAATTTGATTATAACTTTGAATTGAAAACCGTCAAAGTTCTCTATCCATTGTTTCTGAACAATTTAGAACATCAAAAGCTATTATAAAATAATAATTCGAATACAATACTGAATAGTACATTTATATATATACATATATATATTGTTTTTATGTTTCAAATTCCAAATCCTATAAACAATAATCCCATAAATAACAATGGTGTAATATGTATAAATATTAATTGTAATATCGTCGGTGCACAAGAATATAGTGACAAACTCAAAAATTGCTATTTTTGAGATTATTGTGAAAAATTATAGCAAAATACCTATATTTTTATGTGCAAGAACATGATATTGACGGGCTCCGCACACACAATATATGTTCGAATTTTAGATTTTCTAAGAATTGTAATTAATACCCATAATGGCAGTGCCTAATAAATATTATCGTTAATCAAATAATTGCAACCTATTTTAGCTCCTTATTTTTTTCTTTGGTCTAGAAAATCCCTGGATAGAGAAGTCCACATTTTGTTTGTACTGGTGAGCTACCGAGAAAATCTCGCAAAAATTCTTACTAATAAGTACATAGTAATCATTACTAGAATGACAGAACAAAAGTTATTGGATTTGTCAGATTTTCGTGGCACATTCTGCATGGTTTTATTCACTATAAATGAAATGTTTACCTGTTTATGTAATTAATTCATAATTGCACTTCTTATCAAAGTTATCATTTAAAATCTAAAAAATTTGTAAATGTATTTTATTTATTAGGACAAAATTTTTATTCATATTTTAATCTACATAAAACTAAATCTGTTATTCTGTTGTCGTAGATAATATGTCACAGGAGTATATTGATTATAAAATTTTCATTATATATATAGGTTTTCACGAAAAACCTTTTTAATTTAGTTAGGTTATGTTTTTTTTTTAAACTTAATTTAAAACAACTGAGTTGCTTATTTACAAATGGTTTCATGAAAGGAGTTTCTAGAATTTAAAAATTAATAATGATAATAATAATAATAATAATAATAATAATAATAATAATAATATGACATATTATTATAATATGAATAATATGTAAATGACAAAAAAGTTTGTGACTATAGGTATATATTTTTTTAATGCTAAAACAGTTTTTCTGTGTTATTTTATGCTTAGCGATAAGTTTTCTACTTACACTGATAAGATAATTGTTTTGTTCATTAAAGTTTTAAATTTTTTTGGCCTTTAATATTTTGTTGCACAAGGTCTAAGAGAAAATTTAAAAGTGTTACGAGCAGAGATTGTTTAAACACGTGGATATCAACGTATCAAATAGTCGCCCATTTAGAAATTGTCTAAAGTCCCTTCCCTGCCTTAAACCATCTCAGATACGTGTACACTGCTTTAACCTAGACATAAATGTAATGTTATAAAACAGGTGCGTATAACTGATAATGTTATATATATATATATATATACATAATAGTTATATTTGTAACGAGCTTTTAAAAATGAATTAAAGGAGAGGTTCAAAATCAATGATTCGGCCCAATCTGAATTGATTGTACTGTATGAGCTATTACAATACGTAAAGTAGTTTTAATTTATCTGACACTTGTTTTACTATGTACTGTATTTTATTCGATTAGGATACGAGCTCACATGAAGTCTAATTACAAACAAATATTTAAAAAGATTGTTGACTATAAACTAACACAAGAAGAATAGTTAAATGATATTTTAAAATTATTGGCTCTGGGCTGTTTGTTATTTAAACGCCGACGAAAAATTTGTCGGTGGGCCGAAATGTCTGGATTCCTCAAAATAAATGCCCGCTGGTGTTAAGTGTTATTATTGCACGTTTTGCACCGCCATTATGCCGGCCTTGTACAGATCCCAATAGGTACTTATTAATAATTATTAAATATCGTTTACACGTGTGTTATTGCAAGAATTACAAGTAACCGTTTATTTTCACGATAAAATATATAACTCGTACAACACCGCTGCGAATAATGGTTTGTTCTCGACACCGTATTGTTCACTGTGTATACACACTGCACACGTTTAATAATTTCATTTTTATATTATGTTTTGTGTAAGAGTTTAAAAGAATTAAAGTATAGCCGGGAGACGCGGTGTATAGCCGAAACAGACTAATCCAAGGATTAATAACGATAAGATGATGATATATTTATAAAAGTACATTCGTTTCTCTTCGTATTTTTCATTCTTTTTCCCAAATAAATTACTACCAAATATCCTTCACTGTACTATATACCTATAAATATTCACGTATAACCACGGTAATCTTCAGAAATAATTAAGGCGGATTTGCCGAGAATAATCATACCGGATAATAATGTTACCGTAAACTTTTCATCGGGTTAACTAATTTTGTGATGGAGTATTTTTTTTTTTTCCCTCGTGCCTTCGCAGTTTATATTATATCAACCCGAAGAGATTATGTAAATTTCTCGGCTAATCGATTTCATTATTTTGTCGAAGAAAAAGAAGAAACCACAAAACACACACACACACACACAACGATACCTTATTTATAACGTGGTCATTATTATATTATTATTATATTTTTTATTTTTATTTTTTGTATCGTTTTCCACAGTCTTACTAAACTCATTATGATATTGGGAAAATATTTATTCTTTTCTAATTTCATTTATACGAGCGAAATATTTGTATTGTTCCCGTTGGCGTCCGATGGAAATCGACGAAAATAAATTTCGTTTAAACGTTATGGAACTTTCAATATAATACAACGGAGTTTAATCTAATATCATTATTTATTATTAAAGGACGGAAATATGAAATAGGTATATTACACGCAGAAGTTTGAAATTCAATGAAAAAAAAAAAATGAAATTCAAACGATTACTCCACATCAAATTTCAACCAAAACGAGTATTTTTGTAACATTTATTTCACTTGCGTGGTGTAAAACTTAAAAATATACTTTTCAATTTTGGTCGAATTATACAATTCGTTTTCAATTTTTTTTTCTTCATATTATTTTTTTGCACTATTACTTATCGAACGTCGCCCACGAATATGTCCATATTTCCAACAAATTATGTAATATGATATACCAAATACTTATAAGTTTCGATCGCTTATAATATTCATGAACGTGTTAAATGTGAAATGTGTTTGCCGTAGCTTTCATAAAGGTTTATGTCTAATGCATGTTCGTATTGATTTAAAATTTTAATCTGAAATTTACAATAAATATGTGAAAACGTCAAATAAACTATAAAGTATCTTTTAGCTCACAACATGACCGATTATTATTACTTAATTTAGGTAAATACACAATTGTATCTTATTCATCTACCAGAATTGAGTAACCTCACTAGATCTGGTGATAACCGCGTAAATATTTTAATCTCAGTTTCGTACGTACCTTGAAAATACACGATTTTACTTGCTCATCCCAGTTTTTTTTTGTAATTTATGAATTTATTTTAAGACGCATTATACTTCGTGAAATGTTCTCAGAATTTTTCTTGCGTTTCGATTGTCAAGTACCTACTCAGCGTGGTATAAAACGGAAAAGGAAATAGTGAATTTTACGTTGGATGCGAATATAACTATTACCACTTCAGATATGATAACGAATAATATTAAATAATATATATTCATTGTTCATGTATACGCAGTTTTTAACAGTAGGTATTCAAAGAAAAGTGTTTAAACCGTTTCTGTTTTTTTTTCATTCGTGTTTTTGTTTTACGGAATATATATATATATATAAATTTAAAAAAAACATATAAAAAAAAATCGTAATTATTTGTTTTATTGTAATATTTAATATAAATTATTTATGAATTATAAACTGGTTGAAAAACTATAAATTAGGTAGGTAATTTTAACATAATTTCTATAGCTAATCTATAAATAAGATTTTGGTTTGACAATATAATTCATTTTTTCATTGTATATTAAAATAATAGTTTAAAAAACAAAATTGTGTATTTTTAATCCAAAACTATACTATACACATTGTTTATTATTTGGAAGTGGACATTTTCGGATAAGTGATCAAAGAGGTGTAATAATACTAAATCCCTATTTATTCGAATACATTATCCGAACACTTTTCAAAAGTATCATTCAACAAGATTGTATAGTGTATTTATTTATTTTATTTTTACGGCATAATTTTTGTCAACAGTATACAAAACGTTTAGTGTTTATTGATTAATTTCTTAGGGGTTTCGGCGTTCGGATAATAATATTTGAAAAATTAATTTAAAACGTTAAATTTTTAATGCAACGGGGAGACGTGTGTTTTTTATGGTTTTTAATTGCATTTTTTTTTTCTTAATCCCGTTTACCGAGAATAGACCAAACAAAACGAATATAATAACGTGTTATTACAGACGATTAAAACGTACAATAATAATATGACGACTAAAAATAATATATTATTTTCTATAAAGTTTCGCTTTAATCGTAAAACGTATACGTTTATAGTTGTATAATGCATTTTGTAGTATTTCATGTTAACGAGAAAACTTGAGTGCCGTACAGTGCACGTACCTATATGACGCAGCAACCCTCGTTGGTTATAAATTAGATTTACGGGTTCAATATTTAAAATATGTTTTGTTTGTTATAACTATATATATATATATATATATATATATATATATATATATATTTATTATAAGAAATATAATTAACGTTTAATAATGAAATTTCTTAGGCCAACATATAATATATATATATATATATATATATATATATAAATTATGTTGACCTAAGAAATTTCATTATTAAACGTTAATTATATTTTCTTGTGAATAGTTTTAGTACAACTGAAAAAATATGCACGCGTTAATACATTGCTTTACTGTAACATTATTATGTTTTTTAATAATACCTAATTCTTTGATTTAGAAGGATACCAGGTTTTATGTGCCTACTCCGAATTAATAGTTTCCGACAAAAAAAAGTATTGACCCCCAGATAATCATAATATAATCGTAAAAAAAAAAAAAAAACAAACTTTTATTAAACAAATATTTTCATCATTATTATTATTATTTTTAAATAATTAATATTAATCGTTAGAAATACTAAAATCGTTCATGTTTTGTTCTTCAGGATCTAGATTTAAAAGTACAAAATATTTTAACTACCACAATTATTATTGAAAAAATTACATTTACTTAAACGTGGTAGTGACGCGAGAATTTTTTTTCTTCGTACTTAAATTATTGCTAGTCATTTGACGTGAGATTTTCGGGTAGAACAACAATTCTTTTGCAAATAATTCCGCTCGAAGTGTTTGGTATGCCTTTTAAAGTGTTCAAACCACTATTATTTGTCAAAAATTAATCACAATTTTTAAACAATAATTTTCATCCACATACGCCTTTCAACCGATAACTTATCCATTTTCTTTTCTGTATTTCATATAATTTCGATTTGAGGCGTACCTTGTGCTTTCAAATGAGTTTTGGCTTTTTGCTAAAATCCACAATATCACTTAAACCTATAGATACAACGTGTACAGGGCGTTGAGCCGATATGATCACTGGAATGTGGTATAGAATGTACTCGTAACGTAAAATGTAATACGATTATATTATAATATAGCAACGAGTTATATCCTGCAGGCGCAAAGACTCGAGTATTATTTAGTATTATTAATAGCAAATCAATAACTTACCGTCGGACAGACAATTGCAGTGGGTACTTGAATTAAAAAGAATACGATTTCAACCATTTTTAATACAATATTTATCTAAACAGAGTCAATATATATATATATATATATACGCATACAAAATAAATATTATTACAGCGCGTTGTTTGTTCACGACTTACGGGGAGAGGGTTAACAAAATACATTTTGAACTTATCTGACGTATTCGTGTCGAATACGTGAAAGTTTTCACGTTTTCTCGGCTCTTAACCACTCAATACGGTTATTTAGCAAATGCGTTTCGTAGAGCTATAATTTAAAATTGTCGTTATGACCGCATTGCCGCGTTATACACGTGTACCTACACGAAATCAATAATTATCCGTATCGTTTTATGTTATTACGGTATTGTCGTCGGTCGTTGTGGCGAAAAAATTCGTTACTTTTGGTATTAATCATATTATATTTTTCCTTTTTTTTTTTCAAATGTCATTAGCACGACTGATAATTAAATAAAAATGAAATATGACATTAATATTGCACGTTCCGTCGGCCATAAACTACAGGATGTGAAAAATGGATCTATCGTTTTCATGGACATATTATACATACATATATATATATATATATATATATATATAATGCGTATACGTATTTTGACGAATAATTTCGGTGTTGAGTAGAGACTGCCTAGTCCCCCTCTCCAACCGCCAAACGTTTAAATTAAAACGAATATTGTACACACAGTTTATCACACGCGAATATTCGATTTATGATTATAGGACCGACGGATTATTATTGAACAGTATTCGCGTTACCCACGCATACTCGCGATGGAATTTTCAGGAGTGCTCGGAAATCCTTCAAACGGGAGTAATCGATTGTATTTCGCGAAGCTCGTTTCAAAAATCAATATAATCATAATAATATTATTATTATTGTTTCTGGGCGGAGCTCTTATCCGGTGACATTTTTAGTCATTTGTAACGAACCAGCATAGATAAATTATTTTCTAGAGATGAATACTGACAACATATATCTGCATAAGAACACGTTACGATTTGTGGTAATAATTTGTATTAATTGAGACAACCCGAATGATTATAACGTAGATAATTTTCCTCCCCGATGTCTTATAAATATTCATTTTAACAAAATGTGGTAGTTAATTAAAAATAACCATAGTAATCAACGGTATTAATTCGAACGCGTCGTCAGCAAAATGCATCGAAAACACATTACTTCTACGGTCTGTCGACACAATAATAATAATAATAATAATAATAATAATAATAATAATAATAATAATAATAATAATAATAATAATAATAATAAATAGTTGTAGTAGTTTACTCGAAGACAAGTTATAATTATATGAATTAATTGAAAATTGTGGTCCATCGGTTTGGCGATGGTGATGCAGTTAGTTGCTTGTTTACGTGGTTTATTTTTATCTTAAATTATTTTTGTTTAATAATATATTTATGTCTGATATATCAGTGCTATCTACTACATATGATGTACGGTGAGGTTTTTTGTTGCCTAAAAAGCTTGTGTACTTCTATACCTACTTTTTATGAATATTATATCTATAGCTATCCTAAAGTGTTTGATGTTTCTCCTATAATTACATTACAGTTAATATGTACTTATAATTCAACAACATTTAAGTTCGTAAGTAATTGTAATTAATTTTTTAAAATATAATTTCAGTTATATTTTGACAATGATTAATTAAAATTAAAATTTTTATTTATATTAATAACGCACAAAAAAATTCTAAAACTTATGCAAAATATTGTTATTCTTGATTCTAAAATATTATTAACATTTTGCAAATTCTAAAATCAATTTCGAAGTATTGCTTAAAGTCAAGATAGGGATAATTTACCGAATAACAATGGTACCTAACAAATTTTCTAAAATTTTATTTTAGAATCTATTAACTTTATGTTGCTATAAAGAATTCGTTTTGAATATTACTTAGTGATATAATATTTAAGCGAAATAAATTTTAGAATTTATTAATTCTTATTATGTGTAAAATACAATTATTTAGTTTGCAAAGTCTAAAAAAAAATTAAGTTAAAAACAGTTTAAAATTAAAAATTGTGATCTACATTCTAAACTTTTTATTTTTATAATAGAGGTATCTCTCATATTAAAAACCGGGTAACTTACAATAAAGTAAGGTTACGAGTTAGATAAAATTGATAATATTAATTATTAAGCGTGAGAAAAAAATCCTTATCAAATTAAAATCCATCCACCTCCAATATTATATCGTGTTTTATTTTTGGACACACTATATACCTAATGTATAAATAATTCTATTTGTATTTTGTAATATTAATATCAAAACTTGTAATTAACTGACTTTCATTTTGTAATTTGTAAATAATTGTAGAAGTAATACTTACCTGTATTTTTTTAAAGACGTAATTTTTATGTTTAAAATTAATTTTATCCACCCAACTTGGAATTTGTATTTAAATAAATTATTTGATTAAACTTGATTACACCGGGTAATAATATTATATATAATTTGTTTTTCAGGTATGTGATATCGTATGTTCAGTTTTTTCGTAGCAAATTAACCGTATAAGTCATAATTTTGTGGATTTATGGTAAGCGATTTTTATTTTTTTATTGTTTTTATCATCAGTATATTTATTATTACTTGAACGTAATTATTTGAAGTGCAATAAAAAAAAATATTATTTTTCGAATAAATATCGTGACAATTTATATGGTGTATACTGTATAGTGTCCATGTTAAAGCAAATACACAAGCAGGGCCGGGGCTTCTCATAATAGCGCCCTGGGCGAAATCACCGAAATCACCATTAGGCGCCCTTTTGAAAAAATGATTGTATTTTTTTTAACATAGATATTTATGAAACAATGTTGTACACTCTATCGTAATTTCATTGCATAAACTTTTTAATTAGGTATCCCATATGTAACTACCATAAATAGTATTAAAACACAATGTAACTAAAACTAAAAATTAAAAACCGTCTCAGTGAACAAGCAATCCAAATTTTATTATTTTATTATAAATTGATTTATTAACATACAATTATTTATCAATTTATTTTTGAACCGTTTTTTAAAAATAATATTTTATACATATATTTTACATATAAACTTCGACACTAGTACACTACGTTTCAAATTAACTATGCGGGTACCATTACTTAAATTGCCTTTTTGAAAATAAACAATTTTAATTTAAAAAATAATTTAGTTATTCTACGAAATGACAAAAAATATATTACATATTATTATGTATTTCAAATTAATGGCAGCATGAGTAAAGTTAAAATTTTTGTTTTTAAAATCAATAATAATTTTTAAAAAAATATCAGTCTTATATTCTTGTCGGTGTGGCGCCGCTTTGTGATCAGCGCGCTGGGCGATCGCCCAGGTCGCCCATAGCTTTCGCCGGCCCTGTACACAAGTATACGTGTATTAATACTACATTAGTATTAATAATATTACGAAGTGGAAATATACCCTGCTATAGACAATCGATATTACTATAAATTTAAAAAATACAATTTTATATCTATCCGTAGGTACATATATTAAATAATATTAATAATATACCACAATTGTCCGTTTAAAATTCAATTCACGTTGTACACAATTTTATTACTTTCATTTATTTATTAATTTTTGTTTTTATTTAATTTTTTTGACTCTGTATGTTTTAATGTAATAATCATAATTTTGCCTATATATATTCTTATTAATTGCAAACAAATTAATTATTAATAAAATTCAATACAACAGCTCTTGTAAACTTTAAAAATTTTTTTTTTTTTAATACTGTCATTGCAGTCTTTTATACGACATATTTTATATTATATACATATTTATATATGTAAATATATTTATTTACAATTATTTTTATTAATTACTAACATCAATTTACATTTTTTTTCTAATTTTTTTTTGTTGTTATTTTATTAGTAAACAGTAATATTGCATGTTATTACTCGAATAAGAAGTAGTAGTTAGTTGTTTTATTTTTCGATTCCGTGTAGAAGGAAAGTGTTATTGATAGGTTTTTTTTTTGACGATAGAGTGTTTAATTCCATTTATAGAAACGTTATGCAGACGTACTCGTATAAATGACTCCCGTTTTCATATATACGATGTAAACTTAAAACATTCAATAATTTTGTTATTATTAAGAGTTGAATGTTTGTACGAGTACATTACATTGGGTTTGTAGAAGTTTTGTACAACTTTAATTGCGCTGATTGAGTGACAAATACCGCCGAAAAGTTATTACAAACTACATCGTTCCGAGTCGTACCGAAAATATGATGAAAATTACTTTTTGATATAATATCATACTCTAAATATCATTATATATATATATAAATATATTATCGAATACAAAACATTAATACACCAAAGCAATCTAAAGAGTTAAGGAGAACTCGAAAATTTCAATTTACATTGACACATGCTTTTATGTTTCAAGTGCAGTGTCGGCCTGCTTAATGATTGGACCCCGGGGTAAAAATTTTCAACTTGGCCACCGTTCTGATTTCTTGTTAATTTATTGTTAAAGAAAGAATTTCTTTCAGATTGATTGCTTTGGGGGGGAGGGATTATGGTCCACATAGTTTTTAACAATACGTAACATTTTTTCGTTAAATTGGCTGTGGTCATATAAGGTTAGAAAGAAAAGAAAAAAACCACCTGAAATATTTAGGTAATTTATTTTGACTGAACTTTAAATAAGTCAAATTACATGAAAAACAGTTTTTTTTAAATTTTGTATTTAACTTATACTTTAATATAACTTGCGATACTCGTATATATTTGTACAAAATTTTGAAACTATAAAAAATTTGTTACAAAATATAAATAATGTCAAGAAGCGTCAATAAATTTAATTAATAAAAAAAAAAACTTTAAAAATAATACATATTATTTATTTTGTAATGAAATCCGTTTGTGGCTTCGGTTGTTATTGATCCATTAAGATTAATGAGTTTGTTATATTTTTCCTTCCCAAATTGTGTTTTTTTTTTTTAACATGACCTCGGACTTATATTATTGAAATGGCATGTGTCAGTATTTTTAATGGCTATGAATCAAATGAATACATACTATTGGTTTTTTGTAGGTTGTTGAGGAGGGGGAAGTGGGTACTGTGTATAATATTTATTCAAATTATTTACTTATAATACGTGTTTTTATTTATTTATTCGTATGGCTACTTATTAATAATAATGGCTACCTATAATCAGTCTTGTAAAAAATGCTTTTAAAAAGTATTTAAATACTAGTATTTGTATGTATTTCTTATGCGAATACATTTTTAAAAAGTATTTAAATACAGTATTTTTGACAAGACTGTCTATAATACTATTATATTATTACTTAAAAGAAACAAAACTACGATTTTAATAATCGTATCAACTGTATTTTTTTTATCAAAAATCTAAAATGGTGTAAAGGCAATAAGTCATAACTGCAGTAGTAATGAATCGTCGTAAAAAATTGTCGTTGGAGACGTACTAATCATATTTTTGTTAACTTATAAATAAAAACTTATGGAGGATATTTGAATTTTATTTGAATTATTACTTCACACGTATTAAATTGTCGTTAATTAATTAATTATATATTGAGCATTAATATTTATTTTATGTCAAAGCAGATTTTTTTGAAAAAAAAGTACATAATTTCAGTAATAAATTATTAAAACTCAATTACATAATTGTTTCATTTATTACTGTAAATCTTTGTTATAATTTTATCGGAAATTTATTCATTTTAATGTACGATTCACAACTTATCGGTTTAACAGCCGTTTATGAAAAATATAAAATTTTACTCATTTCAAAACTAATATATCAATAACTATAAATGACATTATTTTATTTTATTTTACTGTCGGAAAATTCTAAAAATAATTTCTACAAAGCGAATATTATAAATCTGAATTTTAAAAACTTACTGATATAATTATTTTCGCCGCTTATAGTACCGTCTATTTATATAAAAAATAATGAAAAACATAAAATAATATAACACCTTCTCTCTAATTCATTCCCGAATGGTCTGTTATGATTACATAGAATTGGATAAATAATTAAACGAAATGAATAAATAACTAGTCAAGGAATATCGGCTCTTCGGCTCTCCTGAAAAGTTATGATAACGGACTGAACTCTTCTGTTTCTCAAGTACAGGAACGTGTGTAGGGAATAGTTACATGATATGTTTCACACGACGATGTTTAAGAGATATTCCATTTTACGTTCATCTCAAATGATAACGTAGAAAATTTTATAATATATATATGTATATATGGATTATTTTTTATTTTTCAGTATTTTCAGCCGCACTCGCATATAAGTATACAAAATAATATGTCCGTTAACTGTCAACATATTTCGGTGAGCTCAACGAGAATGAATTTCTCTGAAAGCGTGATTTTTGCATTATTCGTTTTATAATAATGAAATGATATAATACGATATATTTATTACAAATCTGACAGAAAAAAAAATTTAAAAAAATACATTCTGAAACTTTTGTTTTCTCATATGGATTTCGTCGTCATCGTTCTTTCGTTTTCGTTTTATTTTATTTTTTTCCACGTTCTCGTTTGTTTTCTATTCTTAAAAATAATATTTCTACAACAAAAATTGAATTTAACGGAGTTTGTTCAGGGAGCGATCCGTATAATATATATTTAGAACATTCGTATTCTCGGTTATAAATTGTGTCAAATCGACATTTTTTCAAATATTAATTTAAAAAATATAATATCTTTACTCTTTCCGTACTACTGTATTCGATTAAGAATGGAATGAAGTACGTATTATTTTTCCGACAATGTCGTTTTCTTTTCTCCTTTTTTTTTTAACTGAACCTTTTATCAGTTTTTTTTTTTGCTCAGTAATAAAAATTATATTACCGCTCGAGCCCCCTCGTCGCTATGGCGAGGTGAGTCCTACGAACAGGTAATTAGTAATTAATTAGATTTTTATTCAAGTCCCGAAAATGTAAGACAGGTTTAGTAATTATATCATTTTGCAATCTTAAATTTACTTACAATTCGCACACCTTCGAAAACTCCACTGAAAATAATTGTCAAATAATATAATCAATATAAAATAATATATTGTGGTATTATCTGATTCCTAATTGTATAGACGAAGCATTAGTAGAACGGAAATTATTTATCTTTCAATCGACTATAGTTATTGATAAAATAAGTTTTATGTTAGATTTTTTTCTAACGGTGCGACCGATCGCGGATTAAAAATGTTATTTATATCAAATAATTTAATATTAAAATTAAACACTATGGCACTGATCAGAAACGTTTTTCGAATACAATGGTTTTTTTTTTTTTTTCCAAATCCAAAAAAATAAATAAATAATAATACATTTGTATAAAATCTCTCTCTTGCCCGCGGCCTTTTTTTTTATACCTTGTCGATAATGGCGAACTATATCTTTAACTGCTTCTTTTTTCGACACACAATATTTTTCCTGGAATGTATATACATATATATGTACATGTCAAATATTTTTAACCGTTTAATTTCAAACATTATTATTTTAAAAACGTAGAATTATGCGGGGAACTAAAAAAAAAATATATATATATCTATATTGTTTATCACGTTTCACGGTTATTATATTAATTTTTGTTTCCTCGTCAGATTTATATGGATTTAAAAATATATATTTACACGTTTTTCCGTAAAACGTACACTACAAATATAATTCAAATATTTCGGAACGAAAACATCGATTATATACTTTGTGTACAAGCATAGGCAGCTTGGCACACCCTAAAGTAAAAAAATATATATTATGCAATAGGTTATAGTATTGGTTAGTAAACAAGTGTTGGACACTCAAAATATTTTGACTAAAGTGTACGGAAGAAAATTATGAGCTAAAAAAAAAAACGCATAAAACGGGTGAATTTGTTTATATAGCCACCCTCTATATTATAAAAAAATTACTACAAAAAAAGGCCGGGCACGCTCAAACGTAAAACTCTGGGTTCGCTTATGTGTACAAGTATATTATTTAGTTTATCTACCGTATAACATAAAAATATATATTTCCAATACGTCGCGTTCGACTCTACGTATATATTCAAATTTCATAATATTACGTTTTCGTTGATTTATCTCGTTTTGTTTGTCGTATATTAAACACGTCATTATATACATTATGCACGAATGAATATATTTTGTCGCTACACGTTAAAAAAAAAAAAATGTTTGACATCACGTTGCAGATATGTATACGTACAATGTGTCGTCTATATATTATTATTACAATACGGACTAAAATTATATTATTTTACGATTCGTATTTTTTCCCCTCTCAAACGTCGATGAACGACTATTTTTTATTAAAAATATTCTAGACATAAAATATTTCCGCGTAGGCAAGGAAACGCGAGGCGTCGGTAATACGAAACGCGAGCAGCAAAACCACAATTTCCTATCCCGTGGATTCTATACAGACGCTCGGTTAATCAGTAATCCAGTATTTCACACACGTATATATTGTATAGTGTACGCGCAGTTTGATTTGACTGGGAATAACATCATAGCGTACTATATGTTATATGGTATTTTACGGTACGTTATACGCTGTGCGGTATATTGTAAACGGAACGAGTACGTATTAAATTATAATATTTTAACATTTATTAAAGCTTAATTTAGATATATGTAGACGATACTTTCGTTTTGTTCAGAGGTACGAAATACGATCAAACGGAAAAGTAGAAATAATGCTTATAGTAGTTTAAATAAAATTAATGAACGTATTCGATTTACACTCGCCACGCAATTAATAACGATAAAACGCGTTTCTAAGATCTCACAATTACTTTAGTCGAATAATACTTTATTATTATTATTATTCACAGGAAACCTGCACACGCAGACTCTATCATTCTTTATGAAAAATTAGTCTTTAACAAACAAAAAAAAAATTACATTTTTCAACCAATTTTTATTTTTATTTTTCATGTAGACGAGCGTATTTCTTTGAATTAATGTAATTACAATCATGAACTTAACTATCACACAAATGATATTCTTTTTAAAAATAATTATAATTTATGCAGCGAAATAACATTTTAAAAACTCAAACAAATAAATAATATAATTAAGTATTGTACAATATGAACGAACAAAATATTATATTATCAGAACAATTTTAAAATATTAAATAAAATTAAAATCGCTATTAAAATACTATTAATAATTCAGATTAACAAAAAATTCTAAAATAAAACCATTTCCGAATAATATTTTTACAAATTTAATTATCTTGGAATTTAAAGTTCTTTATGTACTTATAATATTTTATATAGAAAATAATATTAATAGTAACCCAGTTGTTTTTTTAAACAAATTAACCTGTTTAAATATACATAATTTTTTGCAGATTTTATTTTTATTTTTATATCCATAATTCTCAATCCATAATAATTTTTTGTTTTCATTTATTATTTTGTTGTTTATTTCTCTCTCATTACTTGATGATTACTTTTTGTCGAAACCGGCAGTAAATAAAAAAATGTAGTAAACAACTTGTATGTATTTCTTTATTTTTTTATAATAACTTGATTGTATATACCTGTATTTACACACACATATATATATATATATATATATATACACACACATTTATTATTATTATTATTATTAATATTATTATTACTGTGTTCCGCAGAAACCTAACGCGCGTGACGCGTGCAACAGGCTGTTTGCATATTATCAAAAATATCGATATAGAGTTTTCTTTTCAACAATAATATGAATAACCGTTAAACGTGTGTTTGCTAATTTCGTTTCTTGACAATATTGATTTTTTACACGATAATTTCATTTTAAATCCAATTAATTATAAAAATAAAAAAAAACCGAGTGTGGGGTCTCGGGACCCCAGACAGAAGCGAAGCTTCAAAGTTCAAAAATATATGTTACTGAATTCCTTTTTTATAGACACTTTTCAATCGCACCCAATTTATTTCCAGTGTAATACTTATTAAGCCGATAAAAGGAAATTAATAACAAAAGTGAAAAAGAGTAAAATGAATGTTTATAAAATTTCATGTAATACTGTTATTTTCGAAATTCCCATCGTAATAAACCAACAATAACTGCACAAGTGGGCATGAGATAAATTGCAGTATTTGTATTGTTATATTTGCCGCGTTGTTCCCTCGTGCGAGTGTGCGACACTTTTAATTTAAAAAAAAAATATTGGTTAACTTTTAACTCAATATGTCACAAAATTCTCAAAACAAAAAGCTAAATTTTTTTATAGGTATATATGATACAAATTTATGAAATATTTGCTTATCTTGATGGTACATTATTACAAGCTGTAATAACTTTTTCACTCTGGCTTTTATAATAACTTTGATCTTCACTCGACATTAGAGAGTTTCTGCGACTCGTAATTTTGTTTCTCGTATACGAGAAAATCACGTGACCGTTGGAGTGCGCATGCGCAGTATTCTCGTATTTTGTTTGTCGTTCTCGTGTACGACAACGCGTGGAGTTTCTCGTATGCGACAACGAGTGGTTCCCGTATACGAGAAAGTTATTGGTATCTATATTTAGATTATTTTCGGGAAATTCCAAAAAAATATATTTTATCAAAACCCATAGACCTTATACTAATAGACGGAGCATTTGGGCGGGGTGCGGGTGGGTACTGCGGTTTTGAGTAACTAGTTGTGCAGTGACGCCGATTCTCTAGTACAAAATATTGCTCCAATAAAAATTAGAAAAAATTATGTGAAAATCATTATGTTACTATGACATAATATATTATATAATACTAATTATATATACTATTGTTTTGCTATATAAAAAAATCTATCACCAGTTATGATATCGTAAGTGTTTAGCATCATAATGTGATATCATTTGATGCTAAGTAAAATTTTCGATTTACTTGGCGAGATCAAATAAACTTTCCTAATATAAAGTATTTTAAGTATTTGTAAATTTATTGCAACCTAATTAATAATTATGTACCTATCGTTATAAAATACAGTAAATTGTACATTGTATAACTATGCACTCTATTATACCCTATAATAAGAAGTGATACTGTTATAACAACTGATTAGGAAAGTTTATTTGATCTCGCCAAGTAAATCGAGAATTTTACTTATATCACAAATGATATCACAACTTTATATGCTAAACACTTACGAGATACGTATCATAACTGGTGATAGATTTTTTACTTAGCCGTTTTTTACACGTAGCTGCAAGCGAATGTGATATGATATCTTTTGCAATTAACTGCAATACGCATCGCTGAGAAGATATTGTTTTACAATAATTTCTTTCTTAGTAGTAAATTAACGTGGCAACAAACAACGACGACGATTGTCTAATGACTACGCGCCGCGCAACGCTCGGCCCTCGGCCGCCGAGTTTACCCCCACCTATTATAATATTAAATCGTACCGAGAACGAAACAAAGTAAAGCGGGGACCGGTAGGCGCGACAACGCGAGAAGCGGCCTGATTTTATAAAAGGATCATGTGCACAATTTTCTGATATTTTGACGTTAACTAGGTATTAATTGATTCAGTACATAATTAGTTATCACGAACTAAAAATAACACCAATATTTACACGGTTTAAATGGGTAACTCCTGCGCTTCGAGATAATATACACTGTCGTGCCGTAGCTATTATTTCTTTTTATATATATACTATATTATATTATTTAATAATATTAATAAAACAAAATTAAAAAAAAAAACGAGTACATTCATTATCATTTATCAAAATTCAATGTTAGTATTGTATTATTGTATAGGAATATTGCACAACTTGGTTTGTCCTCTGCACACGCGCAGAAGCGTAGAACAACATATTATACAGCGCACCTACCGTGGACCGCAGGAACTACTACCATGCTCCGTCTATTAGTATAAGGTCAAAACCTGTTATTTCAGGTAACGTTCACACACCAAGTGCGCTGTCACGGGAGAGCGTTATTTTAGGTAACGTTCACACACCAAGTGCGCTGTCAGGGGAGAGCGTTACATGTCGATTTTTTGGTCTCGGTTTTTCTCAGTTCACTGCCCACAACGAGCGTATAAAAGCTTCGCTTCAAAAATTAAATTTCAACAATGGCATCGACGTTGATGAGACGTAATTGAACTCCGAGATTTCAAAACGTGCGTTTGTTTCCATTTTACATGTTTTCTTTTTTAATTACTATAGGAACCCGTAAACGCAGAAAAGCAATCACTTCGTTTATCATACAAATAAGAAATCTCTAATACTTTTAACGCCACAATAAATTTTAATATTCAATTGAATCATTTGATTGCATCATAACTTTATATTTCTAAAAAATCGTACGTTTTCTTTGGGTCAGTGGTCATAAGCAATTTGATTTTTAATCTATTTTTAAAAATAATTTAATTTCGTATTTTCGTAAGTTTTTTTTGTATATTTTATGTCTGAAATTATTTTTAATTAAATCAATCGTTTTTGTAACAGAATAATTTTGTTCCAATCTCTTTTAAAATGTATTAAAATATCTATTTGTACAACAGAAACAAATAGGTTTAGTTTTTCACTTTTGTCGAAATAGAACTGTATATTTACACACACACACACACACACACACACACACACACACACACACACACACACATATAAGAACAAATAAAAATATACTTTTATATGAGTATTCTAAAATATTTTTGGCCATAAAATGAAATCACTTATTTATGTCTTGTATACGAATACAAATCTTAAAACTAAATAATACTTTTTAATTGCAAAATACGCAACTTAAGTTTTACGAGAGTTCATAAAAAAAATACAATGTTCAGCGTTCTCTGAATTTATTCTGATTATTATTTTTGCCATTGAAATATTATTTAACTATAAATATTTTTTTATTATTTAAGTGATTCCTGGTAAATTAAGCATCCGCAGTAATAAAAAAAATAATAACAATTTCGACAATATTTAATCGAAAGAATTTAATTATAACATCTAAGTGACAACAAACGCAGTCAGACACAAATTCGAGAGAATATTTCAATTTTAAATTTGTAGTTATTTCATTAGTGATTTCAAATGACTTACATTTGTAACTACTTAGAAACCGTTTATATTTAACAAATTAATTTATATCTACAACTTTTATTTCAGAACAATAATATTTAATGATTTGAAAAGATAATTAATTGATTTTTTTTTTTTAACTGAAAAAAGTTTTAACCAGAAATTTATATTTTTAAATCTAAACTAAAATCAAAATTTCAAATTAAAAAAAAATGTTTAACTGAAACAAGAGCCGATTAAGTTGTAAAAGTTCTAAGCCGTGTTCTTGGTATTTTCCTAACATTCTCAATGATTGATGTTAAATTCCAAATATGATAATACTACGAAGTTACTTTTTACAATTACACTTGGTTATAATCTTGAAAACTATTTTTTAAATATTTTAAATTCTAACGTAAGGTTATATGCAATCTATTTACATTTCTTCAAATTTATTTTGCTACTTTAACATTTTTTCAATTCGTATATTCTTTGAAAAGTTAACTAGACAATATCGTATTTCTTTTTTATTTAATTTTTTTTTTTATAACGACAACGATATTATAATAATGTTATCATATCACTATAAAACTGGAGTTGTCAAAATAAATCTTAAGCGAAAAGTTTAGATTCAACGAACTGTCTAACGGACCGAAAAATATAGGTATCAACTGAATATTTAAATCTAAAAATAATTGACTCAATCATATTTGATTTAAAAACGCGACGGAGAAATTATTTTTTCTCCCAGACATATATACCTGTATATACATAATATGCGATTACCTTTAAATCACTATTCACTAATGTATATTTAAAATACAAATTGTATTAAAAAAACATTTCGAAATGATTTAAATTAATAAAGAGTAAACGTTTGTTTTTTAATATTTTATATTAGTATCCTTTAAAATACCTGTTTTGATGGTTTAAATTTTACATTCAAGACGTAAAATTGTCTAGTTAACGAAACGGTCAGAATTTTTCATTCGCAAACAAAGGAATTTTTTATGACATTTTTATAAAAAATTCAAATTTAATTTAAACACAGATATATTGGTCTTAAATCTGATTGATTTTATGAGATTGATCAAATTCAATATTATATAATTAACGTTTTATATATACGTGTATAATGTTATTAAGGCGTTAATTATTGATTAAAATATAAGATCGCGAAACATTTAATATACTATATAATCTGTATAATCTATAATTTTGTTAATAGTTATTTTTCTTGTAATTTTTAATGTTAAACTTCTGAAAAGTATTATTTATTTTCGAGTATTATTTTTAATTTTTCGTGGACAGTTTTTTGCATTTTTATGTTTACTGTACTACTCATATGCATTGCGAGACAACTGATAATATGACCATTTATTTTATTCGACTACAAGTACTAATCGCGGGCACATTAAAACACAAAACGGCAAATCGTTTACTATCCACCTATTTAAATCGCCCCTAAATTAACATCGGCAATTAATGTTTGTTGCTATAAGACAACACGGATTTAAAGTATTTGGTAATTTATCGTCCTTTGACTCGATTTAATTCGTAAATAGCCATTTATATTTTATTTTTTACAGAAAAAATATAGCTGAATAAATATTACAATGAAGTGTAGTTCAACGAAAACGATGTATACACATTTATTTTCGAAATGTTTTTACATAATCATCGTTTTCAACAAACTAATAACTTCCCAGTCATTAATATTTTTATTTGTTATCAACCCAGTGTACAGACAAAACACAGTAATCGGTACAGAGACCGTATGTAGGCAGATATTCAAAGTTACAACTAGTATTTTAATATCATTAATTTGAATCAATATTTTTTGTTAGTCTAGGTTATTTTCAATTACAATTAATACAACGAAAAATCAAAATTGCGAAATACCGTGCTTGAAAATGGACTTTATGCTTAACGGCTACTAATTTTCAAGTTCAGACTTAGTTGTGATTCATTTTAACTTTAGTAGATGCGGCAGAGAAATCGCATGTTAAAGACTTATACGTATTCAAACGTCATGCAACATAAATCATAATAAATGTATAATACAGTCTCCTTTTTTTAAAAGTAGTTTTTTCACGATTTAGAAAATAAACGTATATTTGGTGAAAACAACATATTGTTTTCTTCAAAAAATGCTTAAGTATAATATAGAAACGTTTTTGCAAACATAGTAGATCATACACTCCTGAAAAAAAAAGAAAAATAAAGAGTAAGAACAGATAAAATAATCAGACAAATAACTTAAGTGTTAACTGTACCAATATTTCTAATATGTAGAATTCCTCAAAACAAGTCGTTCCGATTTCCTACATATTGTCACTACAATCTTTTGTGAGATTGATAAATGTTTATCGTGTAACCATTTTAGATTCTAAGCGGACAGGGGATCTAGTGGTTTTACAATGATGTTTATTAATTTATTTTTCTTCTATCCTGTGTACAGATTTTCGATCAGAACGAGTGCTCCGATCTTTTCGTGTTGCACCTTTTTTGTAAGCAAATCACATCCAGGTGATATACGCGACGCGATAAACTACGGCAAATCACGAAAAACCGCTAAAAATAGGATTTCGTCAATATCACGTATAGTTTTTTCGCTATAATTTCGAAAATAATCATTCTATTGTCTTGAAATTTTCATCAAAATTGTACCATTGTACTATAAAACTTTAAAAAAATTTTCAAAAAGTTTCATTCAATTTTAGGCTATTCAAAGCTAAATTTTGTACAAAAAACAGACAAAGTGCTTATTACACCGAAGCTCCGCTCAGAATCGTTTTATCGAATGCAATGATATATCATTGCTTTCAAATTTATAATAAAAACAAAACTCTACAATCTTTGTCCAAGTAATTCACTTGAACGATATCCACAATACCCCGCGGCTCGCTACCTTTTTTTTTTTATAATTTTATTTTTTTTTTTTTAATAAAGAATTATAGCAATGCGTTTATTACAGACTGCGCGGTGTCGAGTATCGACTGCAATAGCGTTGAACGCCTCGATATATAAATTGACGAATGCAAAATTATATTTTTAATTAACCCGGTGTTCCCGTGAGGAAAGGCTTAATTCCCCACACCCACCCACCCACCAACCTCGTATAAGGTTTTATATGGATATTGTTTCCAGATAAATCGGTTCCCAGCCGTAGCGTATAGCCGTCGTCTTTCGAATCCTGCGAATCTGCAATATGCCAGTATAATATTTACACGCACGTGCTGGACGTTTTAATAATTGCCGGTGTTTGTTTTTAATTTTGCTAAATAAAATCGTTCGTCACGTTGCAGCCGTAATTTATTATACACGAGCCGGTAGTCGGGGAAAAAAAAACATTGCGAGTATTGCGAAAACGCCGTGTTCGTTATTATATTTTTACTCGTATTAATCTCTCGTCTTTACCTTTTTTTTTTTTTCTGCTTCTTTTAAAGCCTATACGTGCCGCGAGTTGGCTCTTTTTTCAAAAATATTATTTCGTTATCTGCGCTTTGGCAAACACAGTGGCGGGAAATCGCCGAACTCCGCGCAAACCCTCCTCCACTATACGCGTGTGCTCGGTGTACGAAAATTGTTTCGTCAAACACACGTCGCGTTTTCTGCGGAAAAAAGCTGTTCGTCGATTTTTCTCCAGCGTAATTTATTTAATAGATCCATACGTAAAGTGTGTAGTATCGCGCACACCGTATATTGATTGATAATCCGCAAAGAATATCGGAGAAAACAATTTTTTTTATAATATTTCATGCCGATAAAAAAGAAAAAACCGGGTGTGGGGTCTCGGGACCCCAGACAGAAGCGAAGCTTCAAAGTTCAAAGATATATGTTACCATTGATTAAATATACATAGATAGCCTACGTAATGATAAAAATGAGATACGAAAAATCGAGAAAATGGGAGCCCAAAAATAATGATGAGGGAACTCGAAATTAGAATGCGCTAGGTGTTGTAATATCAGCTGATATCTAAATTATCACTACAGAATAAATTCTGTACTATCACCATAGAATAATATTACTCTATGTAATGATAAATGATAAGTGATAAACCGTAAACCCATAAAAGTATAAAATAAATCCAAACATTAGATATTATAACAATATTTAATATTTTTCTTACCTCAGATTATTTTTACTCAGAATAATGTTCAAAGTCCAAACCTGACAAACCCGTATATTTATTACCGAAAGATCGTAAACGACAAACAATAATTTCAATTTTCAATAATTATTATTTAATCGTTACACTACACGCCATCTATTGTTAGATTTTGCTATTAAATTTATGTTTCCATTTCGCGCATTAACGTGAGCTATCTATGTATATTTAATCAATGATGTTACTGAATTCCATTTTTATAGACACTTTTTAATCGCACCCGACTTATTTCCAGTGTAATACTTATTAAACTGATAAAAGGAAATTAATAACAAAAGTGAAAAAGAGTAAAATGTTTATAAAATTTCATGTAATACCGTTATTTTCGAAATTCCCATCGTAATAAACCAACAATAACTGCACAATAGTGGGCACGAGATAAATTGTAGTATTTGTATTGTTATATTTGCCGCGTTGTTCCCTCGTGCGAGTGTGCGACACTTTTAATTTAAAAAAAAAATATTGGTTAACATTTAACTTAATATGTCACAAAATTCTCAAAACAGAATGCTAAATTTTTTTGTAAGTATATGATACAAATTTATGAAATATTTGCTTATCTTGATGGTACATTATTACAAGCTGTAATAACTTTTTCACTCTGGCTTTCATAATAACTTTGATTTTCACTCGACATTAGAGAGTTTCTGCGACTCGTAATTTTGTTTCTCGTATACGAGAAAATCACGTGACCGTTGGAGTGCGCATGCGCAGTATTCTCGTATTTTGTTTGTCGTTCTCGTATACGACAACGCGTGGGGTTTCTCGTATGCGACAACGAGTGGTTCCGTATACGAGAACGTTATTGGTATCTATATTTAGATTATTTTCGGGAAATTCCAAAAAAAAATATATTTTATCAAAACCTGTTATTTCAGGTAACGTTCACACACCAAGTGCGCTGTCACGGGAGAGCGTTATTTTAGGTAACGTTCACACACCAAGTGCGCTGTCACATGTCGTGTTACATGTCGATTTTTTGGTCTCGGTTTTTCTCAGTTCACTACCCACAACGAGCGTATAAAAGCTTCGCTTCAAAAACCATAAAATATTTATTAACATTCCAATGGGGTTATGTTATATATTGTATTGAAATTGTTTACCGGCGATTGCCGGTTTGGCGACGAAAACGTCATAAACCGCGGTGTATACAGTCGCGTCGTAGATTGAACGACGCGTAGGTATATCTACTGCAGTTAATAACTATTAAAATGCTTGTTTTAATATTAGCTATAGTGTAATTTTTTTAAAAAAAATTAAATGTCGACTATAATATTTCTTTGATTTTCTTTTTTTAATACTCGTCACGTTTATCGTGTTACAGAAATTCGTTTAATAATGTAACAACTCAAAAATAAGAATGGGAAGTAAATTATAAATAATTGCGGAGTTATTGACGGAGATGAGAAAAATAAGAAAAAAGAAAAGTATACGATAACAAGGGTTAACCAATCCCTGAGAGGGGAAAATTATAGTTATTTTAATTTATTTGCCTTTTTTTTGTTCTCTGTTATTACCTTACGTCCTTTTAACGGAAAGGAGTGTTCCGGGGTCGTGAATCCGAGAATTGCAGTAGAAAGTGCGAAATAAATATTTCTAAGTTGTAAAAAAAATAACACTTACCTCACTGTTCTGGTGTATGACGACCTGAGAGAGCGCCCAGTGAGATGAGTCAATAAAACAATACGAGAAATAAGTGAGGTTGGGTCGCCGCCTTCAGTACGAAGTCAGCGACAAGAATTGAACAACTCGATAGTGGATGCGTGTGATGCCTGTCCTCGCGGAATGCCGATTTCTTGAGTTGTTTTTGGTGTGTTGAGTGTGCGCACACTGACGAGACGACGAAATCATCGAACGGCCGAGGGTATAAATTTTAATGAATGATTGATATTTAATTTGTGATATTTTGATGGTGGTGGTCAGCTCGACCAATGCGGTGACGTCATAAGACACATGTCGACTCAGCGTATCCCGATGGGCCCTTTCCCATACGTGTATGTATTTTATCTGACCCGAGTCGCTTGTGTTCCTTTTTAATACGCACGGTGTCTATTTAATTATTATTATATGGGAACTTTTGTGTGTGGCATAATTTTGAAAATTCGATATTTTCCATTTTTTTTTTTGATTGTATTTTGTTTTTTAATGTCGGCAAATTCGATGCTCAGCGTGTCTCGTGCGAACCCGGACGTATCGCCGCCAGATCGATTCGCCGCGACCGTCTCGCCGCCACCGTTTTGCCGACGGACCATTCGCCGCCAGACCGATTCGCCGACGGACATTTCGCCGCGTCGAATCTTTTTTAAGTGGTACCTAACCTGGCCGCATCTGGGGGGGGGGTTCATGGGGTCCGGACCCCCCCAAAATTTTTTCAATATTATTGAAATCGCTGATTATTCTAAACATGTAGGTTTAGTTTTAATCGTAGAGCAACCAGAATACCACGGCTGAGTAGAGCGTACATCTGTGTGTATCATACTAAAAATAACCCCCCTTCGTTTTTTTGGTTTCGCTATAACTCCGGCACTGTTAGTGACTGGGACACCAAACCGACGCGAAAAATTTTGGTTTAATGTCCTTTATGAGGTACGCCCAGCAAGTTGACCCAAAAGTCCCAAAAAGGGATTTTTTTGAAATTAATATGCCAAATTAATTATAGTATTTTTCTAATTTAGTATATGAATCACAAATTTCTCACAACTATCGTGATGAGACTCTGACTTACACATTGGACAATATGCTAGTACGTATATTAGTACTGTTATACGTATACTTTTCTAATATAATATTTTCATTTCATTTATTGTTTTAATTAATTTATATACCGATTTTCATTCTTATGTTTAGAATAGTCAGCGGATTATTTGTTAAATATCCGCCCGAGGAAGCCTATCGAGTTTAAACCCATTCGGTTTAGTAACATAGGAATTTAAAAAAAATCCCTTTTTGGGATTTTTGGGGCATCTTGCTGGGCGTACCTCATAAAGGACACTAAACCAAAATGTTTCGCGTCGGTTTGGTGTCCCAGCCACCAACAGTGCCGGAGTTATAGCGAAACCAAAAAAACGAAGGGGGGGAGGTGATATTTTTAGTATGATACGCACAAATGTACGCTCTACTCAGCAGTGGTATACCGGTTGCTCTACGACTAAAACTAAATGTGTTATGACGATTCCAAAAAGTTATCCCTTCCAAGTACCCCCCATAAAGTGTTCATTATGTTTAGAATAGTCAGCGGTTTATTTGTTAAATAACCGCCCTAGGAAGCCTACCGAGGTTGAACCCATTCGGTTTGGTAACATAGGAATTTCAAAAAAATCCCTTTTTGGGGTTTTTGGGGCAACTTGCTGGGCGTACCTCATAAAGGACACTAAACCAAAATGTTTCGCGTCGGTTTGGTGTCCCAGTCACCAACAGTGCCGTAGTTATAGCGAAACCATAAAATCGAAGGGGGTAGCGGTGAAACAGTGTCGGTGAAATGTCCGTCGGCGAAACGGTGGCGGCGAGACGTCCGCGGCGAATGGGTCGCGGCGAAGTGTCCTAGACCCGATTACAATAACTTCCGTAATAACTTTGTATATTATTTTCATCCGTATTAGAACGTCTTGAAACAATATTAAACAAATTGAATTGATCGTCCAGTTAGAATAATGATAGAACCTTGTCTGTTAGCACCGATAAGTTCATTATCACGTTGGTTCGGTATATTTTAGTAGTGATAATATTGTTTTCAATAATTTTTTTTTACTTTTCATATTTTAAACGTGGAATTTTTTAATTTTCTAAATTTAATATTTCTGCTTGTTATGCGAACGTATAAACAGACGAGACATTTATAAAAGTGTACTATTTTAAAACCGAATGATTGTGATCGTGATTTGTCAATTTGCAATGTAAACATCGTAAGAAACATAGCTGTTAATCGTTTAAATTATATTTTTACTAAACATTTTATACAAGCATATTTTCAGTAAAAATTATTTTGAAATAAATGATATCGAAACGGTTTTCCAAATATACGCATAATGAGTAAAATTTTGTAAAAAACACGTTGTTTCTTTGAAAAGTGTTTCCCTCTACGCACGACATATTCATATATACACGTATATACAAGCTGAAATGTCCGGGAATACGAATTGAACATGTGCACGAAACACACGCTGAAGTTCACATTCCATTCACTATTTTTACCCCAATATACCTCATTAGTTACAACGATATCTGGTAATGATTTACTATAATAAATACGAATAAACAAATTAGTATATTTCTTTCAATTATTTCTTTGGTAACCTTCAAAAACACTATAACGTCAAACGTTTAAAAAAAAAAAATAATAATAATAGTGATCTCGTATGTACTGAAAAATCTATTATATCCAAAGTTGAGAAAACAGATTTCTGTCGGACGTGACTTGTATTTTAGTCTTTCGCACTGAATTGAAACACTTAAAGTGATGAAATGGAAAACCGTTTTGTTTATTAAACCGTTTAATTTGTCGACGATTTCCGTTCGTCGAGAAAAATGTTCTTTCAAATAAATTGACCATCAGACCCGAAAGACGATAGATACGTTATGAAATTCACAGAACGTTTTTCGAAACAAATTGACACGGGTTCGGGCGACGTTCCGAGGTTAGTTCTCACACGGATGCTGTATTATACGGATTTCGTACACCGAGTGCACGAAATTCGATCTCAATATTTAATAACAACGGAGTAATACGCGCGAGCTTCCCCGGTTTAAGACCGCGCTCTCGTAAACTACCGTTCCAGTAATAGCTCCTAGCTCTTTAGAGTCAAGTCGCAGGTTCAAAGTTAAGCGCACCCTGGAACTTTTGCCGTTGTTCAAATGGGCTTTGATTAATATTATTTAAAGTTGGTCGGTGCTTATGGTGAACGAGACGGTGTGTGTAACTATAGTGTACCGCGCAGCGACTAAGTCGTCTGGATCGATGGTATCGCGCCGTGAGATGCAATCGCCGATCGTGAATAATAAAAGCAACGATATAGTTGCCGACCGTTCGACCGAAAGAATAGTGTGTGCCGAGTAATTCAGTGAGCGTAGCCCACGGTATATATATTGTAGTTTAAGTCAGCGGTTCCCAACCTGTGGTGCACGAAGAAATTTTGTACAATATTCATTGTATCATTATTATCAACGTGTTATAAGACAAATAATCGTTCGTCGATATGATTAGAGTGACAGCTCAACGGAAGAAGCATTTCAAGACAAAACGTCGGTTTCATTTTGGATGTCAACAAAAATCGAACGGGTCCGTCTCTATTCAAGCGAACATTACAATGTTTTATTCCGTTTATCACTACTTATTTTGTGACAGAGGGTGAATTTTCTAAACTGCTCTATTTGAAAAATAAGTACAAAAGTAGACTCGGTATTCAAAGCGAATTGCGAGTGAAAATAATTTTCATTCAGCCTGATACGTGATGTTCTCGTACAAAATACACGACCGCGAATTATTATTCCCATTGATTTTAAAAATTGTAAATTAAATATTGAGATTTACATAAAAATAAAGTTTTTTTTTTTTGCTTTTTTCATACAATAAAAAATGTATGAATTAATAATAAAAAAAACGTATTAAAAAATAAATAAATAAATAAAATCTCGGCTCTCCTAATTCAGTTTTATAATTTTAATGTTGCACGCTTATATCGATCGTAAAAACGTCTATAGGGATACTCGACGATAAAAAGTTTGAGAACCCCCGGTTTAAGGTTAAGGACACTGGAAACGGGTATTTTCAGTCTTTGTCAAACACGCGCGAAACATAGTTATCCATAAGTATCCCACTTTAAATAGATTTATTAGTACGATAAAAAAAATTCGTGTAACACATGTGTACTTGAATACGTCACGAATTATTATACGTATTGTAAGTGGAATTTCTATACGTTTCCGTGAATTCCTCGAGCAAATTTTTACATTAAAAAATTTTCAATACATAACTTTTGTAGATCACAGGACGAAATTTTTCGTTTTGAAAAATGGGGACGCGGAGCCGTTCTAAATAGTCGAATTCGTATCGGTTGCTTTATCACATTACTAGATCGATCTCGGTACGTTGAAAACGAGATGTTTTTTTTTTCAAGAAGATAATTAAGTTTTCTATTAAATTACCATTGCAAAAAAAATTTTACGACTTTCTATAATTATTCGTTTTAATTGCTTATATATTCGTATTTTATACTAGAATTATTATTACTTAGAATATTTAGTAAACAAAACCTAACCCTAAGGTGTATATACCTACTAATGAGCGTGTACTAATCCTGTCCCTCTAAAGTTACCTCTAAATAAGCGTTAAAGAGATGTAGGCGTGTTTGGAGAGTAAAATTAAAAGCGACAATTCGGGTTTAAGAAACAAAAAATACATTTCATTATTTTTGGATTTGCATATTATAAGGTACATTTAATGCGTGCATTTCACAATTATAAATAAAATTTCATTTCGAAAATTCGCCTAGAAATAAATTACTGTTTTATTTAGAAGGATTCTTTCAGTATGCTATATTAAGAATATATATAAATACATATATCGCAAGAATCAATGGAATTAAAATATAATAATTTTCAGCGTGCACCCGTTCATTTACATTCTACTGTATCAAACACGCGAATTTTACAGCAACGATATTGATTTTCTCGTACATTTTACGTTCAAATTTCCATTAATATAAAATGATGACGTTTTTAACGTCCGTACGTGTAGTGTGTTTTTAATATATTTTAATAACGTTTGTTTTGTCATTTTAGTTTTAATAAGTCCCCATTGAATACAAACATAAAAAAAAAAAAATACAAAAATGTAATTGAAATGATATCGTACTTCGTACTTGAACTAATTTATTATTTTGTATCTACGGTAAAAAAATACTATAAAGCACGAGGTTTTTTTTAAAAAAAACTTTATGCTATTCTTTTTTTTGTCTGTTTGCATAAATACAACGGAATATATGGATGCGATGACATATTTTACTTCTAGAGTAATATAATTATATACATTTCAAAACAGTTTTAAATATGTTTATGATTTTGAAATTTGTTTTTGTTATCTTCTCTATATGAATGTTTGAAACGTAACATTTATATTAATTTGAATAGTTTATAAAAAAAAAAGAAATAATAAAAATTGAAAAAAAAATTGTTTGTATTAGTTGTTTGGGTTCATACACATGTATACGTTATATTACACATTATAATTTACTGGTTGCATATTAGATTTATTTAAAATTTGACTTAAAACTCAGCAAAATTATTTGAAATCTATCATTCTTAATTGGCCTCGGTCGCCTGTCAGTACCTGTGATTTTAATTCTTACATTCAGAACAAAATTGGTTATTAATTGAGAACGCATAAAAATGTAGAAACAAATTGGAAAGCCAACATTTTTCCCAATAGAAATATAATATTTATATGTTTTTGGTAAAATTTCAAGTATTTCTCTTGATTATTGACTGATTTATAATAATAAAAAAATTATATGAACGTCCATTTGGTGAAAATTAAGTGCGTAATATGTCAAAAATTTCACCGGTATTTTCTATACTTTACTTTACTTTTTTTTATACTATACTATATTTTTTAAAGAAAACTTTATTTAATTTACATCCCTTAAGAGCTGTGTATAGACGAGATGCATCTGATTACATTTTAATCCGGTTAGCTTGGTGTACACTAATTATTTTTTCGTTCCTTTTTTTCGATTGTAAGTGTTTTATTTTTAGGCATATTTAACATAATCCTTCCTTATCGCTCGAATCATTTTCAATAACATGTAACTCTTTAACTTTTGCGTATTTTGTATACAGCACGAATCGTATAGGAAGGTGCGAAGTTGATATTCTACCATTATGATTAAAACCTTTAAATAATATTACACATTGCACTAATTAAAATATACTCATTAATCTTCATAAGGCGATTATAAATTTATCACAACATAGACTATATCTTGGGAGATATAAATTGATGCGTTTGTTGACAATAATTCAGTTTAGTGCGTGTATACGCGTGTACTGTGTACGTAATTGTAATATCGTGGCCGGCCTTTTCAATATTTGTCGTGTATATTTTTAATTTGAATTGTTTTTATTTAAATTTTAAAATATAATATAATGTCACACAGCGAATTATTTTGTGAAAAATTGAAATCAAATTATTATTTTATCAATTTTATCATGGGCACGAAATAAAATAAAATGAGATTTATACTATATGATTAACATGAAAATGTAGTTTGATTTTTATATTATTATTATTTTTTATTACTTGCCTGACTTGAAATAGGCATTTAGTTAAACGTCTAGGCATTTAACTAAATGTCTAGGCGGATAGTAAAATCGCATAATGATTAAATTCTTTGATTACTTGCCTAGGCATTTGGTCAAATGCCTGATTTGACTGTATGCCTACGACATATATATAATATATATATATGTTATTTACGTTTATCACTGGCTGTTTATACAATATTTATAAGACAGATAATTTAAAATATAAAATTAAAATAATTATATTTATATATATATATATATATATATATATATTTGTTTATTTATAAAACAAGTGTTTCATTGACGTAACAATATTATTTGCATAAAACAGATGAAATATCTATTTTCATTATATTAATAGAAAATTAGTTTAATTTATGTCGGCCCTTTGTCAAACTCCTGTTTATTATAATTTAAATTAATTTCCAAGTGGTTTCGAATGTTTACGCGTTTTCGATCGAGTAAACGAACATACGCGTATTTTGGTACCTTAACAAAACACTTACGTTGTACAAACGTTTCTACTGATTAGAATCTACTCTCGCGGACATGCAATGTGTTTTATACAAAAACGAAATTTCGTATTGACAAGCAGGCAAAAGTATTCAAAGGTAACAATTCGATAACTTCGGTATATAATGCCTTCAGTGACATACAACTAATGACGATCGATTCTTAAGAAGAAAAATGTTTATGCGTCGCTTTCATGCACGTATAATAGTTGATCAAACGTTTCGTTCTATATATTTAGTGTGTTCCGAATGTTGTTAAATGTTTTACGCGAAGGGTCGTGATTCTGTAAAATGTTTAATTAGGTGCTACGTACTGTTTTCAAGCACAAATATTTATTAAATAATTTAAACAATAATTACAAAATAAAAATCGTATGAACGTTTTTTTTTTTTCTAACAAAACGTTGAATTTCAGAAAACGCATTTTCTGTTTTGTGCGGAATACTAATAAATCATATAAATTAATGCCTTGTAAATACCAAAACCAGTACGATTATAATACTTATATATTTTTTTTTCATAAATTTTTTAGAAATAATTTGACTTTTAATTTTAATTCGAAACGTCCTATTTCCAAAAGTATATAATTCTTATTAAAATATGACTTTCTTACAGAATAATTGCAATAATAGTTTTTTTGCCAAAAAAAAAAAATTGTGGGTCGACGACATAAAATAAATTCAAAAACAAAAATAACAACAATAATTGGGTCATATGCTTAAACACGAGGTTGGATGCTTACATTTTTAACTTTTCTCCTTTAGTTTCCTACGGAAAATCGTTTCCAAACTATGAAATATTTTTTTCTCGACTCGAGTTTCATTTACATAATAAAATGTACTGCAGTTTTTGTCTGGAATTCTATATAATATCGAGTTTATGCAATTCTCCGTGGAAAGTTTTTTTTTATTATAAATGTTGCATATTGCATCCCATTTTAAAATGTACACGTTATTCCGTGTTCTAAAATAAAATTGTACATAATTAAACTTTCCGAGAACAGCGTTTTCTTCCTTCTTCCTGTTCGGAGAACGACGTTTACGGTGGACAAACTTTGCTGCGCAAAACGATAAAAGCATCTGTGTATAGTATCATTTAAAATTAATTAAATGTATTCATTCCTACTTTGTCATACTAAGTAGGTACACACATAGAGTGACTAAATAACTTCTAACAGGTAACGGTCTGGTGACTGATGAATGTTGATCGAGAAGAATTATAAAACATAAATGTTAAATAGTATTTTTATAATTCGTCTCGATCAATAATAAAATTAATATGCAGAGTTTTTTCTAATATTATCTACCCTCACCCCTCCCCCAAAAAGAAATGTTAATAATAATAATAATTTAATTAATAACTTAAATATCAAAATTGAAATATAAAACAATTAGATATTATACCAAACAGTGGCGTCATTATGAATGTTATATGGGAGGGGATATAAAATTTATCACCGGATAACGCATAAGAGTAACAACCCTTCCAGGCTCCAGCATTAATATCAAAGTGATTGATATTCGTATTTTACGCTTTTGTTATTTTCTTTGACAAAACGACATACCTATTTTAATTTTATAACAAAATTTCTACTATACACGGTTTTTTAGCTAATTTATTGAGTACTTCATATAATACGAGTAAACCTTTCTTCGCTGACCTAATACCTAACCTAATCGCATCATACCGCAGTTGGTATAGTTACCAGTTAATAAACTGAAGAATCTTATGAATTATGGTAAATATTAACGAATTTTGTTTACATAAAAAAATTTTTTTGTTTTAATTATAATAATTTCTTATTACATTTTTCATAAATTAGATAATTTGTTATTGAAAAAAGAAAACCCATGGGAGGGGATCTATCCCCCATTTCCCCTCCCCTTAATTACGCCCCTGATACCGAATGCAATTAACATTTTTTTATAGCCAGTTCGCGCTTTTTGTTTTAATTTTTCGAAATGTCGAAAATAACTCTTGCGCTCTTCTAATTATTACTTTTTCGATAAACAGTATTTCTCAGCAATTAGTTTTCAAAAACAACATTCTTCACTGTAAGACGTTTAAATAAGTCGAAAATTTCATACTGTTTACACACGTCTGTTGAACATTCCATTAAATTTGTTTTAATTGATCAAAAACCTTGTAAAATAAAGTTCTTCTTACACGTGAACAAATAATCAACGTTGAATTTAATGACATTTACTTATAATAAACAAAAACGTTATACCTGCGTTATTATTCTACGTAAATGTATGTGGTGCTTGTTATTTATACGTTTCACTTTGCCAATGACGAGTTGGATCAAGATAAATAAATAATAATAAATGTCTTTAATCAATCTGCATGCATTCAATATTATTGATCGTCATAACTAATACACATATAAGTTATAATAAAATCTCTTACTTCGCACGATTTTAGATCTTGAACTCACTTCACCGAGCAGCTTGTGTTTGAGAAAACCATACTTAATGCAAAACCAATATAAGACGTGCTTTTAAAAAACTAAATTAAATTTACGAGTATATTTAAACGTTTTATAACACTAAAAACATTTTGAAAATAAAAATAGTAAAAATCGCCCACCATAATTTAATAATTTTAATATGTTAATAAATCGTATTAAATTTCGTTTTAAAATAAATATAACAAGACTTTCGTAAGTGACGTGGGTTTTAACGTCATTGGTCGTAGTTCATGATTGCTCGTAAATTCGTTAACGTTGAATATTTTCTAATTAAATTCGCCTTTTATTATCCAGGATTAATATTTTCTAATAAGATACACGTATTGATAGGTTTCTTAATCAATTTTAATGATCATTTGTAATAAGCACACAATAAAACAATACTCTTCATACTAATTTCTTGAAAATAACCAGTCATTAATATCAGTTATTAGTTACTAATAACCCGAAGAAAACGACAATTTTGAGGAAAAACCTCATTCGGTACAAAATAAATTGCGAAAAAGTGACATGACATACACCCACGTTTCTATCGAAAACTGTTCAAAGATATTTTAAAAGAATTATGTATCTGGGTGTGAGCGAGAAAATTTTCACTTTTTTTTTTTGAAGCGAATAGCTTTGCGAGTCAAAAACTTGGAACTTTTTGAAATTATGATATCGATTGTGATTTATACACGAAGAAAGGTGTTGTGCTAGAGCTCTGAAAAACTAGTCATCTGCAAATAGTATTGTTTTCGTTATGCTGCAGAAAATCTCTAAAAATTTTGACATTGGATCCCTTTTGCCATGAAAAAAATCAATATAACACGTCATATACCATTTCAAAATGACATCAATTTTTTTATAATGTTAAATTCTGTGAGGAGCGACGAATGTATTGGTTTTAAATTTGTATTCTTTTTTTTTTATCTCTACCCAAAAATTCTACCGGAAAGAGTGCTCCTATCTTTACAGTCATATTTTGTTTCCGGTAGTAAATTGCATCTAGTTAGTACTTTGAAGAAGTCGTATTTCCGTTTTCTCAAAAACGCTTAAACAAAAAAAAGTCAAGAACTACAGCAAAATTACATAAAAACTTGATTTATTCGATTACTTTTATTTCTACGTAATTTTGAAACTAAAGGTTATAGGAACTTGAAGTATTCGCCAAATATGTAACTTAATATTATATTGGGAAAGAAAATTATCACAAAATTTCTTTCAATTTTGGGCTATTTATTGGAATTATAGATTTCGAGGTATTTAATTCATAAAATAGGTAATTTTTGATTTTAATGATTAAAAATGTAATACAATGTCAAACGTACGTTACTCTATAACTATAATTATAATCAAACAATCTTGAATATAATTTGTCACAATTTTCCTTAATAAACACTTTACATTTTTCGAACAAAGTGCATTTTATTTTTGGTGTGAAAATTACGTTTGTACAATATTAATGGTCCAACAGTCTTGAAAATTTTACCAAATATATAACTTTATACTATACTGACGAAAACAGTTCTAAAAAATTTTTAGCTACTTATGTTTATTTTTAGAAATTGTATTAAATTGACGTACTGTAACGTTAATCGTAAATTATATATTCTATACATACTACGAGTACATTCACAAGACCACGTGGCTCGCTACATTTTTTTCTAACTTAATTAATTTAAAAAAAAAAAACAAATCTGAATTAGAACGGTCGTATGTACTACGGATATTATCGGGGAAACCGTGGGCCGTGTATCTCTACATATATTCCTATAAATCCTAAATATTCCTTGGCGCGATCTTCTCCTCCCAATTTGTCTTTGGTTCGTGATCGAAAACCATAATATATTATTATTATTATTATTATTATTTATCTACGGGTCGTTCGCTGTAAAATATACGATGAGCAGCAGCCTATAATATATTATATAAACAACGTATTTCTACAGGTAGAATAGGCTGCACGTATGAAAAGAATAACACGATATTTCTTATAAATATTTTATTGTCAGTAAACTCAAATATCCGTTTGACAAGCTTCGTGTACACTGTACACGTATGTTTTATTTATTTTTAGTGTGTAATGTCCGTAAACCGTGGATTGCGAATAAGGCAAATAAAAATAAATCACCGCCGTCGCGGTGTACAATAATAAAATGTACGTACATTACGCTTTAGACATTAGAAAAATAGAAATTTCTCGTCGTTGTTTCTGACGCAGCGTTGCCAATTCTGTTATTACGATTCTCCAGTGGAAAAATCAACGGTCACACAAGAGTGTGTATGCACGACGAGTATAAATGTGATATATGATACAACAAGAATTGGAAAAGTCATAAGACGATGATGCGTGCGCATTTAGTGTCCCCATCTGCAGTATATTATGTTAACATTTTACGTACAAGACAGCTATCAGTAGTTGAAATGGGAAAGTTACAGGCAATGCTGTAATTGGGAAAATTATAGAAAAGAGCTCTGCTAATAAAAAAAAAAAAACAAATAAAATGAGCGTTTAACGAAGAACTTCAATATAATGTGGAGAATACGCTTCCCACATCCCCATATCACTACTTTCACATTTATTAAATATTACATTTCTAAATTTTAAAATGATGTCAGACCCGCACATTTGTTGTCTCTTTCTCTTTTACCGCAATATAGCCTAAATCGTTGAGTAAATCACTTCACGGGAACCAACATTACTCTATATGTATTTTAATTATAACGTTCCCCCGTTTCAGTTTAAAAAAAAAATAGTTTGGGTATGCAAATAAAAAAAATAAATAGTAAAGAAACTCCGACTCCCTGCACCCCCGATTCGAGCACTGGTTTACAGGGAGGACTAATAAACTCGATATGAAAACTAGCATACCTAAAACTATAAAATTACAGACAAGAATTAGAGTCCTAATGAAGCCACGCAACCACACACTACACTAGACGGTCATAATATAACAAAAACAGTCAGTGAGTATACAACAAATATCTCAACATATTTTAGGAGAAATATTCATTTAAAAAAGGAATATGGAATTTGCTCATAATCAAAAATATAGAAACATAAAAGCGAATAGAAGTATCTGTTAAAAGGTTTACGTTTGAAGTGTTACTGTTGTATTCAAGTGATAAATGGACATGTAGAACAAAGCATTCTTGCGAGTTCGAGACGTTGCGTTATATAAATATGCTTAAAATAAGTTGGACAGGCACCGTCACAAAAGAAGACGGCGTTTAAAAAGACTCAAAAATTACAATAAGGACCGAGACGGTCGGACGTATAAAAAACGTTATTTGGACTACATTGAGATAATTAAGAATCGTGAGTTAGGAATGTGGAGAAAAGCGGAAAGTGTGGAAAATTTGTGTGAATCAGCTTTATACAAAAAAGACAAACCGAAAACGTTTATACGTGTTTTATTTATGTAATGTAATGTATTTAATGTTTACAATCATGATAATATTATACTACGGGCATTAGAAAAATAGGAATTTCTTTTCGCTGCTCACGGTGTGCTGTATTCGTTGCAACGAAGCGCCCATCGTCGATTCTTGGACGCCTTTTCTGTTGGTCACCTTCAAGCGGACGCCTGCGTACGAACTGAGGTCGAACGGATCGGGAAATCGTCCAGGCTCACCGCTGTCCACGTGCACTTCATACCTGGACACGAGCATGGCCACGATAAGTTTGGCTTCTAACCCTATAAAATGTTTACCTGAAAACACAAAAAGTCCGGTTTTAGGTTATGTTCTGTTTTCATCGATGTTCTATTTATTGAGAATTTATAATAATACGAGTTCTTATGGCGTTGCATAATTCAACGTTTGACATTCAGCTCCCGTTTGATAATATTGTTAGATATATAATTTAAGTTTATTCCACACCACGATTTGTCTAGATCATGATATGTAGTTAAAAACAAGAAAGTAATTAAATCAGACTTGGAAAGAGTTCAGAAATTTCTCAATAAGACGACATCAAGAATATAAACTGCAGTAGTGGCAATGAATTTCAGTTGGACGAGTACAATATGGCAAGTGTAGCTGATATGAATAAGGTCAGGTTAGGTTTAATTGATATAATGAGCTGAGTCTCGAGATGACCGAGATTTTAATGCACAAATGTTTTGTACATGATTTACTCTTGTCCGTACCTATAACATTTTCCATCCGGTCACCAATAACGGTATTAAAAATTGGTACTTAAAATCAGTAATATGTCAAAATTATCAGCATTAAGACCATAATACGGCCCACCCGAGCGTTAAACAAAATAAATTCTTTAAATTTTAAATTAATAAAGTAGAAAATATGCCATCATAAAGTAACCGCCATCCACTAATTATGACGTTGAAATTATACTCGTATATTATTATATTATATCAATAGCTGTTTATACTTATCATAACTATTTAAACGCCCAATGAAGGGGATCAGAACGCACTTTTCCAAAGGCGAGTAAATTTTGTGTGTGGACGTTTGTCGACGTATTAAAAGTAAATAATAATTATTATAAGTGTGAGTGTATTCTGAGCTTCACTATTCTTTTCATTCTGTCATGCGCATACACGTATCAATAATTATTCGAAAAATAATAATAATTTCATGCGCATAGCACGATAATTTAGTCGTAAAAGCTAAATCGGAGCTGATCAAATATTATTATGACAAGAGATCTTATAAGGTCGTCTGCTCTTTTATGATTTATTGTAAAATATATATGATGTAATATATATGTATATGTATATTTTCAATAAAATGTAAATTAAAATTATATCAAAATTAACGCTGTTTCGTTCAAATATCGAAAATATAGATTCTCAAAGAAGTTATAATAAGTTCAAAACTGTTTTTAAATTAAATTAAGCTTCATCTGAATTAATCAAATTTTTATCTAGATTTTAGGTAGAAAATTTTATAGAAAATCACCGTTTTTTTGTTGTTTTTTTAATGAACGTATTATAAGTAAATACACGTTTTAAAGTCCTTTTTTAGGTGTAGGATTTTATAGGATTTATTTGTATATATTTACAATATACGAATATAAGTGTATAATATGTATGAATATGAGTTAAAAAGTTATATTCATATAAACCAGAGAATGTATTTAATTTTTTAAAATTTGAAATGATTTGAAAATTATAATTAAAATTTCTAATTTCCAATTTAATAGTATTCGAATCGCGTACGTTTAATGTGATCGAATTCGAAAAATCGAGTAATGACTTTAAGAACAGTAATTAGAATCGGAGTAAAATTAATAACAATTGTTGTGTACGTGGTGCATTATCATCTGTAATAATTTCATGCAGGTCACGTAGATTTGATAAATTTCATTCAAACGTTGTGAGCAAATGTATAAGATATATATATATACATTATTGCATAATATTTTTCCTACTAAATTACATTTATATCAGTTAAGCAGATACGCGTCCTAATCAAGATAAATACGCTTTCCGTAAGTTTGGCAAAGCAAAAGTTTAGAGCGAACTAAAATAAAGTGTATACCTACAACACGGCTCAAAGAACGTTATAGTAAAAAAAAAAAAAGCCATAAACTCTTAAAGGGTAAACTTGGAATTTTATTTACGTAAAAACGTCCGAGCTACTACTATTTAAATTATTTCATTAGGTACCTATATAAATTACGGCGCGAAAGAGCCGAATACGATTTTCTCGCGTATTTATTCCTCTTATTTATATAGGATAATAATTGATACACGAGTAATAATATATTGTTTTTTTTTTACTCCAGGAAACGAAAAAAAAGTAAAATAGCAACCATTATTATCGAGAATATCGTGCCTATCGAACGATATTATTTACTGTTGAAATATCCAAATAAAGTACTTATTGATATTTATGACGAAAAAAACAAAAACGAGATTGAAGTTTATACGTTCATTTTTAGAATATAACTTTTCGCTTAAAAAAAAAAAACACCAAACGAGAGGGTTTAAAAAACGAAATTTTACACGAGTATTATTACGCGACAAAACGCGTCGAAAGTATTTTAATGAAAATGCGACACTCACTATAAAACAATGTTATTTATACAATATAATATTATGTGTGTATAGTTATATATTTTGTGCTTTGAATTTTTGTTCTACGCAAAAGAACTCACGTCCGCGTACCGCGTCAAAGTGGGAATTTAAAAGAATAAAAATAACGTCCCCGCAACCGTCCTACCATACACTTCACTGAACTCTTCTGGTATATACAGTTGCCAGTGCGCGCGTATTAATGTTATACAAGTACAGTACCGCGGCGGACGTCGGGGTCAACGATGTGTAAATGCGTATAGTACGTTTTTGCAGTTCGTCTGTCAGAACGTTCTGTTTTATATTATAATACGGGTTTTGTATAAAATATTATTACTTTTAACAGATATATTGCCGAATTTGTGATTGAAAAATTCGTTTTCACCATGAACGTTTCGAAGAAATGCGAGCGAATCTTTCGTCGGAAAGTCGTGAATTATTGTTTTTTTTTGATAATGAGCCTTTTTGGTGTAAGTTCCTTGGAAATCATATAAACGGGCTCCCTTTTCATAATAAAGTGTTAAAAATTAATAACGTTTTATTTCAAATGAATGAAAACTAATAAATGCAAACGATTGTTTCGAAAAAAAAAAAACGTAAACGATTCTCTTGATTTTGCGTAACCGTATTTTACGTAAAGTGTTGCTTATATAAATTTTCACAAACGACGAATGACAGAGGCGAACGCAGATAGGGTTTTGGGTTCTCGAATCCCCTCCGAAATGTCTGAGAAAATTTGAAAGTTAAGCTACAACATAATAAGCTGAGTAGAAAAAGGATAATATTCCAAAAATACGAAAAATAAACTGAGATAGCCATTTTGAAGCTAAAAGGTAGACTCGTGTGTATAACGAGCGGATGAAAGATAATATTCCATTGAAATTTCATTTATAAATTTAGCCTTGTAGTTCACGTTGAGTTGAAGAAAGATAAGATTCCAGGGATGTTAGCCTTCTTCCTCGCAGTCGCACTCAGGGGCGCATTAAGTGGGGGGCAAAGGGTGCGTTTGCCCCGGGCGGCAATTTTTAAAGGGCGGCACACTGATCATGGACATTTGGAATTATATGTTTTAGTCTGTTGGAATTTTAATCTTACTGTAAATTTAGGGGCGGTAAATTATATTTGCCCCCCCTCCCATCCCTAAATATTGATTCTTAATGCGCCCTTGGTCGCACTATAGTCGGGCGAAAGAAAAGTGGCCGCTGATCTTTGGTGGCGAAAACGCGTCAGGTTGGGATAAAATATTTCAGTTATACGTGCTAAAATCGTGATAACATTGATATTATAATCACAGAATATATTATATGTGCTAATACTCTTACTCGATAGGTCATAATAGCTGTAATATATTACGTGATAACAACAAAATGATAACGCATTTAAGATTTTTAATTTCTTACTGATTTTGAGGACCCCTAGGAAAAAGGTTGATAACACATTGGCCACACAGTAATAATACTATTTACAATACTACGACACAAACAGTGCACACAATTTCAGACATCATAAGAGTGTACATATATAAAAATGTATCATTAGGTATATTAATACAATATTTCTATTTGATTTGTACTGTAGCATATACTTATAGAAAGTGTTTTGAACAAATATTGAAATACGCGTGTTTAGTATTTACGTTTACATTATGTGTTTATGACCGAAGCGAAAGCGCACGGGTTTCACGGGGCCATATTTCGTTATTTTTAAACGTAAAGTACACAAAAAAATACATTAAAAAAAAACGGTACATTTTAATTTCCAATACGTATAGGATTTAACAAAATCGAACGTTGTCGGTTTCTTTTTTAAACTCCATAAATAAATTGAAATTTTTACTATAATTTTTTTTTATTTTAATATTACACATTAACACATAAATATTTTTCTAAATAATTCGATCAATCATTATGCGCTCGTCTGACCATATACTGTTGTGTATAATTTCCAAAAATTCTCAGTCATAGTTTTCCGTTCGGAAAGTGTGTGAAGATTGACTTTCGAAAAACCACAAAGAAAAACGTAAATATCCGGAATTTTTCAAGGCACTAAATTCTCGGTCGTTCTGAGGACAAACAAATCGAATGTGTCTACCCTTGTCTCCGTACAAGTTTCACATATTAATGTATATACGTAGACGTAAAAGTTTACTGTAAATATAACATGGTTTTCAAAAAAAAAAAAAAAAAATGTCCGAATGGCATTATCGATAACTTACTATTACGATAATGGATCATATTCTTTCGTCGGAATCGTGTGCACAAAATCTGTTTTATAAAATAGCAAAAAAAAATTCAACACGAAACTTCCAAGTAACAAGGAAAGAGATTAATATCGTGACAACACGTCTTGCTGTGTTCAGTGGCGTATTTACGGGGGGTCCATGGGGTCCGGACCCCCCCCATTGATATCCACTCAAACATGTTATACCTATAGTGTTATTATACATGATTAAGAAAAAATTTTTATCATAGAATAAAATAGATGTAAACATTTTCCGACGCTTTGTCGGGTTATCAGTTTTCAAACATTTTCAAATATCGTGATTATTTATGTTATCGATTTGGTTTCAAACGTGGTCGAAAAACACTAAGATATTGGTTATTGAATAAACACCAAAAAAATTAAAAATAATCTGCCGTTATAAACTATACTCCGCTAGGGAGCTCTGTTCGTATTTCTCAGTGTATCGGTCAGCTATGAGAAAAAAGTCTATTATTTTATATAAGTACTTATTATAAGTTTTGGTTGTCTAGAAAGACTAGATTTTTATTTCATAGGATCATGTACATAGTATATTTTTTGTATAAATCTTTTTGATGTTTTTTTTCTATTTTTATAGATTGGTAATTACTAATTATAAATATTATTTTGATCCGTTCTTTTGAGCCTTACATCCAGTGTAATCGCCATGTCACCGTGGAACCCTACAGTATTATATAATTTTTGTACATAGGATTATAAATATGGTATTTTTATTTCAAAAATGGATTTAGTGTGGTGTGGGGAGGAGAACTATGTTCTGAAAATTATCTGGACTCTCCCCATGACAAATTCCTAAATACGCCACTGGCGGTGTTTCTCTCGCGGTATTGTGCACGATATGACAACAACAGGGATAACGTATAGTTTATTATTAACAATATAACAGCAATTGGACGGCTTTGGTCAGTTATTATCGCGTTTATATGTATGGCCAGAAGCGTAACTGGATCAAATACGTACTGGAGGTGCAAAAATTATTTAACATCAACACGTTAAAACAAAAAAAAAAAATTATTTATAATAATAGCAATATTTATGAGATTTATATTAGAACAATAATTATGATACAGTTAATTTATTGGTTTTACTGTAATGTTTTCGGTGTTGTATTATTATAATAACAGAATATATATATATATATATATTCCTAATGTTGCGTTCCGATTACGACGCAATGCTTATCTCGAGGAACCCGAATTAAACGAAATTTTTGAACAACGAGCATTGTTTATATAATATAACCCTGTCCGACGTGCAAAGGTAAAATACGGCGGTTTATGTTTATCTTTACCATCTTGTATGACGTGTATCTAGCAAATTAACGTTTATTATTTTATATTACACACTTATTCAATTAATATTTGATATAATATTATAGAAATTATTCGTTTTTTTTTTTTTTTAACGCTTACGTGTTATTATTATTTTTTTTTCAATAATTTTTTTCTTACACACAAAAAGTAAAATAATATAATATTAGAGTAATATATCGAGAACCTCCAGAAAAATATAATCAGGGTGGTGAAACGCGCACCTTCTCGGTACGGCAAAAGTCGAATCGATAGGAAAAAATAAAAAATAGCACATTTTTATCGTATATAATTTATGATTATTTTCGATTTCACAAAAAAAAAAAAAAAGAAAAACGAAAAAAAAAACCGAACGTTTCCCGTGTGGTGGTCGGTTCGCATAAATATTATCGCGAGACCGCGCGCGAGCAGGAAGGCGTAGAATAAATTATTTTGATTGCGAATGCCTTTCCGCGCGGGATTCGTATAATAATATTTTACACGTTCGTAAACGGATTAGGTCGGCGCGCGAGAAAATTATTAGCCGAGCGTTTAACCGAACCGCTGTTGCTGCTGCTGCTGTTGCTGCTGCTCCTGCTCCTGCTGCTGCAGTTGTCGGACTAAATGAAATTTCGGAAATAACAATAAAAAGAAACGAGTTCTCGAGAAATCCGGGTGGATAGTCGACGACCCGTTGTTAATAATAATAATAATAATAATAATAATAATAATAATAATATTATTATTATTATTATTATTGTATCGTATTGTAGTGGATACCACCACCCGTTTGTATTTTGTTCGCGACGAAAACGCGAAAATACACGTTGTGTTATTTATTATATCAAAGGTTCCCAAACAATTTTTTTTTTTTTTTTATACAGAAAATAAAAAATATTTTTTGCGACCTATTTTTTCTAAAATCGTCGAGTTTTGGTGATGTATTTGAGTCCATTTTCATTATGATTATTATTAATTTTCTTTTTTTTTGTTCCTGCTCATTAATATAATAATATTCTTCTTCGCGGCTTTGTGCAGGGTCTGATTTACGCGAGTGACCTATAGCTGTTCACTAGTCATATTTGGCCACTATTTTTCACAGCCTTCATTTTGATTCGTTATATTTTAAAGTCCAACGTCGTGGTGATAAATCATTGCACTCGATAAAACGGTTCTGAGCGGAGCTTCGGTGTAATAAGCACTTTGTCTGTTTTTTGTACAAAATTTAAGTAATATATTTCCGACGTTGTGTCCAAGTTTCAAGTAAAAAAAACTCAAAATTAACACTGTTTTATGAATGAAAAACAACAAAATATAAAAATAGCTATAAATAGCCTAAAATTGAAACTTTTTGAAATTTTTTTTGAAGTTGTATAGTATAAACACGGATTAGATGAATACAGATGGATCACTCGCCCCGAGAACAAAATAATTGCAAATACGCTCTTCTGATTGGTCCCCCACCCCTATATCAATGTAGGCGCACACGACGATATAAATTATTGTGTTGATATAATACAATATTATATAGTACAACTTCTTTATTATCTCAGAAAATATTATCATAATAATGGTTATCACGTGCCGGTGAAAAATTTAAAGCAGATTAGGCACCGATTTTTTTTCAACTGTGTGTATGAAACGAGTATATTCGACACGAGACATTATGTGACACGATCGCCAAACCAGAATTCACTATGTAAACAACACAAATAGATTACCTCACGGGAGTAATGTTTAAATTTTAGGTAAATATATTGTGCTATCATGCGGTAACACTGATATGATGGGGGATTCGAATGACGTCATTTTTTTTGTTTACAACGCGAGTGATCCATCTGTACCTATTCATCTAATCTGTAGTATAAAGATACAGTTTTGTTGAAAATTTCAACACAATAGAATGATTATTTTCGAAATTATAGCGAAAAAACTATATTGACGAAATCCCATTTTTAGCGGTATTTAGTAATTTTTCGGTAGTTTATCGCGTCGCTTTAAAAAACTATTGAAAAAAATCGAAAAATGATCTCTCCAAAGTACCAACTAGATGCGAATTGCTGCCGGAAACAAATTGTGACCGAAGAGATCGGATCACTCCTTCTGGTCGAAAATCTGTACACAGGATAGAAAATAAATAAAAATAAACGTCATTGTAAAACCATTAGATCCCTCGCTCCGGTCAGAATCTAATATATATATATATATTGAAAGTGAAAGAAAAAAGGCTTGTTGATCAAGGCATAGTATTACAATATAAAAAAGAAGTAGATTATTGATGAAATGTGCTTAAACGTATTGTTGTAAACAAACTAATTCTATTCCTAATAATTATTAAAATATTCTTATTAATATAAGTCGTTTTCCTTTACGCATAATGAACTGCTATTTCTCAGTACTAAAATGCTAATTTTACTGGGTTATGCCCAGTGGGAAAATCGTAAAAAGGCCTCATTAAAGTATCAATATTACAGTATTCTAATGGATTTTCGATCAGTATGGCTCAATTTTGAATCAAATTGGCTATCAAAAAAAAAAAAATCAGAACAAATATTATGAATTTATGGTACAAACAATGAATCAATTCTTGAAATGTGGTAAAATCACAAATTAAAAAATACACAAGGTAAACTGGGAACGGCTGCCTCTTGAAGATTAAAGTCCCCGACGTCAAAACATCTAAATCAAGCTCTGGCTCTGTGATTGATAATTATTATATATATATATTTATGTATATTAATTATTCATTCGTCATGTGAACATTTTTTTGCTACCTATCAAAAACGTTTGAGCGATTCACTACTATGGATCGCGAATTATAGTTTAGCAATCTCTGCTGTACTACAACGGTGTACTTGCGCCGTATATAACTCGCCGTGGTAGTAGGCAACTATTAATGATCACTAGTACTGAGTGGTTTTTTTCTTATTATTAATATATAAAAAATATTTTTCGGTAAATATAAAATGTCATTTTTATTGTATTTTTTTGTACATACACATACATTTTATATACACAAGTATATAGTAAATAATAACTCTTCTACGGAGCTACCCAATAATTAACTCTTGCGGCCCAAAGTATTTAATAAATAATGATACTATATTTAATAACGAAATATTTTAAATTAGAAATATAAATTTAATTTTGAAAATTGTACGCAAATATTCTTTAAATGATTCAAGATTAACGAAAATAAAAAGAGATTTTTTTTTTTAAATGTCTCTAAATAATCGCTGACTCGTGCAAATGAAAAAATCATTTTGTGCATCTCTGCACATACCTATATTTACAGTACATATTGCGTTTTCCACGAATCACATAAACTTCTTTGACGATAAAATATTCAATAATATCTTATATGTAAGTATTTTGGTTCATAATATTTCCCCGAAGTGAAGAATTCCAAATGATATTCCTTTCACACCGAAATTTGTAGGGAAAATGTTAAACGAAACCTTATATTATAATATGACGTAAAGTAAACCGTAGTTATGTCAAACGTGTAATTAAATGCGCGGTTTTCGAAAATTCCATTAAACCTTTAATGTTATTAGACACCATTTTCGTAACTATCCTTTCCTCAAAAATCCGTCCGCGTTGATCTTTCGGAGAAATAAGTATTCCGTAACTTTCACAAAGGTCTCTCCAATCACTCCAAGATTGATAATGTGATGCCAGAAAATTTTTGTTTTTTCATACATTTTAATGGGGTTTTTTTGTGCGTGTCAAGAAATTATTGAAACATTCTCACGGATAAATAATAGGAAAACGGTTTGAAAACAAACTGATTTTTTGGAGAGCTTAAAAAGAAAATGAAACAAAACAAAATAATATTTTACAATTTTATTCAATGTTTTCCGACAAAGATTCGCCTGTTTTGCGATTTCACGAAGAATAGTGATTGAAGAATGATAATTTCCGTTCACTTTTAAAATTAAGAACCATTAACTTTACGTCTAACTTAAAATAACTCTGTACTTGTGAAACAAATACCTGTACAAATTGTAATTATTTTTATTTTGAAAATACCATTTTAATTTATTTTGTTATAATCATACAATTTGTCATTTGTCATATACTTAATCTAATCCAATAGTTGTAACTGTCATCAGACAATTAAAAATATATTTTTCTATAAATTTAAAAATATTTTGAAAAAAGCTGGTTTCTGAAAAATGTAAAATTGTGTTGATTTACTTTTGAAAGAATCGAAAAATGACTTTTCTAAAGTACTAATTAGAAGCAATTTGCTACCGGAAACAAACTGTGACTGTAAAGATCGGAGCACTCTTTCTGATAGAATTTTTGGGTACATAAAAAATGACATCATTATAAAATCAATACGTTCCTCACTCCAATCGGAATCTTAAATTATTATTTTAAACCAAGTAAGAAAAGTAAATAATGTAGTCCTTCGTTAAAAAATACACTGTTCAATATCTTTATAAAAAAACGGCGTTGCACCTTTTGACGATTGTTGTGTTAATGTAGCTAATCATAATATAGAATGACATTTTATGGTTCTCAATCTACAAAATTTTACGCGTTTACATATACTTATAAGAAATAAACGTATGATATGTATTTATAATTTAGTGTTATTGCAAGTTTCTATAAAGTGTTTTCAACGATATTATCGAAAAAACTGTCTCGATAAGGCGTGTGATGCTGGGGTATCGTGAAAATGGTTCTATAGAATCCTTTTAGGTTTATCGGAACTTCTCAAACAGTTTTAAAGACTCGTGCAACTTAGGTTTTCGATCTACGGATTCCGTGTTACTCCTACAGGAAACTACGTTACCGGGTTATTTTTAAAAAATCTTCTCGTTTCTAATCGTAACACCTCTATAATATATAAACGTAATTTATTACAGGTTGTAGTTGAGCGAAAAAAAAATAAATATACGTTCCAAAAAATTCAAACTCGTGTTTTCTATGACGAGACAACCCTGATTATTACGTGCGTCCTGGACCTGACTCACCTATGTAAGACTGAGGACCACTGCCGTAGGGAATATACGCGGAGGACAGCTGTCCTGGGAACCGGTCCGGCTGGAACGTTTCCGGAGATGCGAAGTATCGGCTGTCGTGGTGAAAAGCGTGAACCGGTATCACGATCATAGTACCTGCCTCTAACTTGATGCCGTTGCTGTCGGGTACGGTGTACGGTTTGGTGGTCACTCTGCGGACCACAGCCTTTAACGGGTACTTCCGCAATGTTTCTGTGGACAAAAGAAAAACAACGATAGGTGATTAATATAAATCACAGTCAATGATACACTGGACTTGCATCGGGATGTTTGGTAACAAAGTGATGCGCAAGAAACGAGTGCAGAGAGACCTAAGGAAATCAACGATTTTTTTTTCGTCATCTGTTGATTAAATTGACAATAATATTGTTATTTAATATAATCATAATATAATTGTTTTATAATAATAATAATAATAATAATTAATTCAAAAAATTCGTGGTGTTATGGCTGACCATAATGTAGGGTGTATATGCCGAAATGTAGCTAATATGTAATTGTTGAAATTTTACAAGCAGAAAGTCTTAGATATTTGTATCTTATTCATATTTCATACCAACTATTTAATTAAAGTAAATCGTATATTATAATTACACGGCTTTTTTATAGAATGATACGCATATACTATAACTATAAATTTAATTTCTGACGCGGCTCCTTATTCTAAGAAGATAGGTCAATTTAAAAAATAGGTTCAATCAAAACTTATGAATATTAATATATTATTATATTTTATAGCGATGGATTGTAGGTACATTAACAGATGTATGGTAAACATCACCGTGGTATGCGTGGAACTTCACTATAATAGTACGCTAATATAATCTTATAAAATAAGAAACAAATTTTTTTTTGCTATTTTTTACTGTTTTTATATTTTTCTGCACAATTTAAAGATTTTTTTCAGTCATACTGTTGCGAATATTCCAGTACTTTTTATGAGCTATAAATTTGAGCTCTGATTAGAACCATAGTCTTAGACCGCATCATATACAATTGATGCGACATACCCAGCATTACGACATTGAAACGAACTATAATCAACCGAACGATTTTTTACTCGAATGTAAGGGTATAATATACTATTTTTATTTATAGTTTATACTAAATATATAAGTATTTATTTTAAAATTGTGTTAGCACTGATGAATGATGAGACTATTTCGAATTCATTCGGATGACTGAATGCGATTACGTCGTTTCGTGGGGACTGTCCAACACGAATGTAGATCGTGACGTTCATAATTTCCTTTTTTTACTTTAAATATTACACAATGTAATAATATTAATTGCGTTGCTTGGCGAACCGAAGTAGCTCTAATAATTCGACGACACCGGGAACTTAAAACCCTCCGTTTTATTACCTCCTTCCCATTCTTAACCGAAAATGCGAACCCGGAAACGGGATCCCTTTACTACAATAACAGTGTCACGAAACCCTCCCAGACGAATAATTATTATAATTATTCGCTTGTGTACCGCATTTGTCGGGATGACGTTATTAACAATGCGGATTTCCACATTATATAATACAGACTCAAGACGCGCGTCTGAGAGCATTATTCGAGAAAAGAATTGACAGGTGCGAGAAATCTGGATGTTCCTACCTTTTGTCTAGAGAATGAGTTTGAAGATGTAAACTAGAAAAATATATTGTTCGATATATTAGAAGACGCCGACATTGATTTTAAATGTAGAAAAATCCTATACGAATTATGTACAATTAACGATATATCCAGATGAGATTAAGCCCGGTATATTGCGAAAATACAAAAAGATAAAGGAAGAAATGTAATTAAAACCAAATATCCGACCAAGGTGAACGTTGAGAAGGAGATGAGAATATCTATTTTCAAACTGGAGCCACGATATGCACATAATATTATGAAACACGAACAAGCTCATCCATCTCACTGAACATTAATTTTTTTTTATTTATCGGTTTATGTTTAGTGTAAACATAAAATATTTAATTTTAGTTTTTTCTTCGATATTTAATTATAATTTTTTTTTATATGTCATCTGATAAACAAATTAATTTACATACGTATAACCATTATTATTTTCACTTGTTATTAATAATTTGGGGGCTGTCAAAATATTGTGGAGACGTAAATAGGACCCGTTGGATGGACATTTTGAATACCTCTGTACATAGGCGAAACTACGGGTCAGACTAGTCAAGCCATGGCCTGATCTAATATTAACTGGATAACATACTGACTTAAAAGAATTCAAAATTCTATCTATAGGTATCTAAAATGCCTACACAATATTGTGGTTTAAATAAACGTAATGGTTTGAGTAATACCACTCATACCGAAAACTGTTACCATACAATTATTGCCTTTTAATAAAAACTTACTCATTGTGATTTATATTTATTTTTTATTTAATATTAAATATTTAACAAAAAAAAAATCTACATTACGTTAAAAAAAAAACTAAATTTCCGAATATAATTATAATTGTAATTTTTTTTCATATTTATCATTTGACCTGTCCTAATAAAGCCGTCTATTTTCGCTCGTGCCTCTGAAATATACTATTTTATTCGAACACATATTTACTAATATAATAATTTTCTGTGTATAAATTTGGTGTTATTATTATATTAATATTATTCTACACACAACACGTATAAGTGAAACGAAGGTAACATATTTATAATTATATATAGCCAAATATATCGTCATGAAGTTGTCACCCATACATTTGCGCAGCCACTGGACCGGGGATGTAATAATATATACTCGTCAAAACGTATGAGAAAAAAGTGAAATATCCGCCGCGGTCGGATATATTCTATTATTATTATAACCGTTCAAAATATTATACGTAATATATGTGTATATCGTACGAATCATTTAACTTTTTCCAAAAACTAACACGCTCCGAGAAACCTCTCTTTTTGAACGATATGAATGACAAATGGTTTTCGATAAATAGATACGAGTACGACGAATAAACGCGTTGAAATCACGTTGATTTACAAAAACTTTTGAAAACGTTCTGGGGAGAAAAAAACTCGTATCCTGACGGCGACGCCTTGGCAGCAGTTGCCGACAGGGTGATCACTTTTTGTGACAAAAATCCTTTCTTCACATATTGTGCATTATTTGTACTGCAAGTTGGTTTCGTTTTAAATTTATTTCGGTTTTGTATTATGAACAAAACACACACACACACACACAGAGTGGCGTGGAGAATGTTATTCGAATTGCGGGCAGATATACACTTTTAGACCCCCTCACACCATTAATTCAAGATTAATGTGTAGGCAATAACTCATCTTTAGGATGTATAAAAATTTTCAAATATTTATTCCATTTATTGGGTTCTTCCTGAACAAAATGGCTTATCATATCAATTAACGTTCATTAAATTTTCTGTTTGTCCTTGACTTTGAGGTCTATATGCTATGGAGTTAGTATTTTGTATATTAAAAGCTTTAAGAAGATCTTTTACTACTTTACTTGTGAAATGTAAACCTCTATCGGAATGAATTTCTCCTTTCAGTGTAAATTAAAATTCGCATTGTATCCTAGAATAATAATTTTGCAAGTGTCACATTTTATAGAAGGAAATTGAATCATATCTATGATTTTTATATTGTGTATTTTAATTCTTGTATGGTGATACACAAAACATTGCAGTCAGCGCAAAAGTACTTAACCGTTTCTTTTTACATGCCATTGAACTGTGTTCGTTTGTCTGTGATTCTTGCGTAATTTGCGTGTTTGGTTTTAACGGAAATTCGTAGCATATACAACTATTATGTATAACAAGTTTATTTTGTTTATTTAATATTCCCGGTCGCCAATGATTTTTCATGAAACAAGCAAACTGTTTGTCTATTGGATTTCAATATATTAACGCAGAGTTTAAAATTTCATTTTTTGTGAAAATGTTCGTGTATAATTATTAAATTCATATTAAATTTGTCACAAATAAAAGCAAGATCTATATCCGTTAAATTATAACCTGATTGACATTTATTAATATTTATCATTTTTAAAATTTGTAGACTAGTTGAAATATCCAAAATTGTTAAAACATATACTTAACGCATGAGCACCACAATCACCGTCTCCTGGGACCTGTGGTCCTTTTTCAAAATGTGTAATTAATTCATTAATATATAATTCTTCATCCTTATTATTTGTATTTAATTCAGTATTTTCTTTTCTTCATTAAGTGGCATATGTGTAATTTAGAATTATTTTTAATATCAATTTTAAATATAGTCTTTTTTTTTTAACTTAAAAATTATATTATTGTTGTCCAAATTTATAATAGTCTTTAATTTTGATAATATATCCATTCCTACTAATATCGGGAACAAATTCTTCAACTACTACACATTCGTGTTGAATTATTATTTTCCTAATTTTATTTCAACTAACGATTTTCCTATTACTTTTAAGCTAGTATTATTAGCGGCCTCGAGATTTATATTTGTTCCAATAGGATTAATTTCTTTTAAACAAAATCTTCATTATTTATAACTGTTATACTTGCTCCTGTGTCTAACAATAAATTAATTTTTATTATTTATTTCTCCTGGTATTTCGATTTTATAGCTGTTATAGTTATTTAGATGTGTGCAATTTAAATTTTGTATTTATTAAATCGATGTTATTACAATTAATTTCATATTTTTTAATTGTGTTTGTGGTGTGCTAGGAATTTTTAAATGTTCAAACACCTAGTCAAGTGTTTCATTGTCCGTTTTTTGTGACCGTACAAGAATCACTCATATGCCCTGGTAAACCACAATTAAAACAAATTATATTCGATGTTTTTAAATTCATATTATCCGGTTTTTTATTTTGATTATCTTGATTATTAGTGACATTTATCTGTGGATAATTTGATTTGTAAGAAGGATTTTTATTATTTATTTTATTTTGGTGGTTATTATTGTTTTGTAATCCTGAAAATTATTATTATATTGGGGTCTCAATAATTTGTATCACTACGCTGTCCCATATAACCATTATGTCCGCGTGATTCACGATAATTATTATTACGGAAATTTGGTGTAACAGGATAATTATTATTATTATTAAAATTATTCCGATTATAATTATTGTATTGGGTTCTTTGACCATTACTATTATATTTTAATTCCTGAAAATTATTACCCCTTAATTGTTGATAACCATTTTGTTTTGTGGTATTTGATAGCCATTATTACCCTGCAGTGATCCACGATAATTATTGTACCGCGGTCCATGATAATAATTAGTATTTTGATTATCAAAATCTCTTCGAAAATTAATTTTAGCAGTTTCTATGGGTTTTTCAAAATTAAGATTTTTAATATGTTGTTTTAGAATTTTTACCTCATTACTCAACTCTTCAATTTTAGAATTATCCTTACTTTGTCTTAATAATTTTGATAATTCATATTTCTCTATATTTTTTGTTATTTGACTTATTGTAGAATTATCCTTTAATTCTATTTTGTTATAAATCTCATCCGGCAATCCCTTTAAAATTTTTTCACATATTTCTTCCTCCTCCATATTTTCATTAATTTTATAACATAACCCTGTAACTTTTATTATATATTCTTTATACGTATCTCCTTTTCCAATTTTAGATTTTCTAATTGAGCTCTCAATATATGTTTATTGCCTACAGTTGTAAATTTTGCAATAAATTCTTTTTTAACCTCAGTCCATGTGATATTTTCATCCTTTAATTTTAATAGATCAAAAAAGTTTTCAGCAGAATTTTTAAGATAGAATTGTACTAAAATTAATTTATCTTTGTCATTCAATCATTAACAACACTCACAAGTTCAAACTTTTTTATGAAACTTTCAATATCCTCACGATTTTCCTGAAAGTATCTGGTTGAATTATTGAATTTGAAGCCATTTTTTACTAAATTTTGTTTTAAACAAAGGGCTTTCTACAGTTTCTATCACTTCCGTATTTGGCGATAATATGAAATTATTCACTATTTCTACTGGTTTCAATAAATTACTCCCTCGATTTTGTTCGGATGCGGCAATTATTGATAATTGTTTTATTTGATTATCTAATTTTCTTTAACAACCTCTCTTGCTTTATCCCTTAATTTATCCTGTATAACCTACTGTAATAATTCCAAATTCCTTTTTAAAATCTCTTCTAGCCTATCTTTTTAATATAGACTAATTTACCCAATTTTCCCTTTTAAAACTTCAACTTCTAATTCTGATAAGCTTGAATCTAATATTTCTATTTCCGGATTATCTAATACCGTAGTATTACCTCGAAATTTTCTAATTTTATATTTTCTTGCGAATCGATTAAAATTTGAACCTGATCTCTAGTTAAATTATTTAATAATTCTATTGTCTCTTCTCTATTCGCTGTAAACCAATTAAATGTTGGTGCAACTAATTTTATATTTTCAGAATTTAATTGAATGATAATTTTATTTTTTTATTCTTTAAGAAAAACATACCATTTTTTATGATCATTAATTTCCCATAATACCAAAGATTAAACTTTTATTTTAATTTAAATATTTAAAGATGTCACTTTTAAAAATAAAATAAAAATACTAACAATTACCAAACAGAACTCCAATACTGAATATTATTTCAACAAAAACAAAAAATTTTTGCCTTAAGCTTCAAGCGCCTCCACCAATATGTAAGGTGCCTTAGATATTTTTTATTTTTTTAATTATGCCAGCGCCTCCACCAATATGTAACGTGGTCGGGACCAGTTAACACATAAGATATCCAGGGAAGGATTTCAGGACCTTTGGATATAAAAATATTACGTAGCCGGGGTAAACTTAATAACATTCAATAACATACTGACTTAAAAGAATTCAAAATTCTATCTATAGGTATCTAAAATGCCTACACAATATTGTGGTTTAAATAAACGTAATGGTTTGAGTAATACCACTCATACCGAAAACTGTTACCATACAATTATTGCCTTTTAATAAAAACTTACTCATTGTGATTTATATTTATTTTTTATTTAATATTAAATATTTAACAAAAAAAAAAATCTACATTACGTTAAAAAAAAAACTAAATTTCCGAATATAATTATAATTGTAATTTTTTTTCATATTTATCATTTGACCTGTCCTAATAAAGCCGTCTATTTTCGCTCGTGCCTCTGAAATATACTATTTTATTCGAACACATATTTACTAATATAATAATTTTCTGTGTATAAATTTGGTGTTATTATTATATTAATATTATTCTACACACAACACGTATAAGTGAAACGAAGGTAACATATTTATAATTATATATAACCAAATATATCGTCATGAAGTTGTCACCCATACATTTGCGCAGCCACTGGACCGGGGATGTAATAATATATACTCGTCAAAACGTATGAGAAAAAAGTGAAATATCCGCCGCGGTCGGATATATTCTATTATTATTATAACCGTTCAAAATATTATACGTAATATATGTGTATATCGTACGAATCATTTAACTTTTTCCAAAAACTAACACGCTCCGAGAAACCTCTCTTTTTGAACGATATGAATGACAAATGGTTTTCGATAAATAGATACGAGTACGACGAATAAACGCGTTGAAATCACGTTGATTTTATTACAAAAACTTTTGAAAACGTTCTGGGGAGAAAAAAACTCGTATCCTGACGGCGACGCCTTGGCAGCAGTTGCCGACAGGGTGATCACTTTTTGTGACAAAAATCCTTTCTTCACATATTGTGCATTATTTGTACTGCAGGTTGGTTTCGTTTTAAATTCATTTCGGTTTTATATTATGAACAACACACACACACACACACACACACAGAGTGGCGTGGAGAATGTTATTCGAATTGCGGGCAGATATACACTTTTAGACCCCTCACACCATTAATTCAAGATTAATGTGTAGGCAATAACTCATCTTTAGGATGTATAAAAATTCTAGAGCTTAGCACTAATATAGAATTTTTTTTTATAATAGTTAATACTTGTAGTATTATATATTTTAAATTCAAATGTCTTTCTTTTTTAGTTGTAAAAGAATCTATATTTTCTTTCAATAAATAATTTAATATGTATGTTGAAAAATGCTAAGCAAGTTTAACGATATTTTCTTGTAGAGTTTCTCAAATATATCTTAACGCCTATAAGACTACAAAGACTCCTTTCTATTTTAAAATCAGCAAAATAGAGTAGATCTTCGACAATATCTTAATGTTAGGAAAAATATCTTGAAGACAATGTGGTAGTGTATGAATCGGATTATCCCGAACAAGACGGGATAATTCTTACAAGACGGAGTGACACCGCGGACTTTCTTTTAAATTATCGTTGTAGGAAGTGTAAGCGGGTTTGACACGGTCAAATTTAATACTGCTTATTTTTGAATGCCACAAACAAGAGACAGAAGTTATGATATTTGAATTTGAAACTAGAATTTGAAAAAGCAAGTAGATTCCTTTTGTGGAGGGAGACACGTGCGTTAAATGTCCAACTTCTGGCTACGGCACTGGTACATTTCAGGAAATACAATATTATCCATTAATACTACGAGTAGCTATATTATATCTAGAATTATTTCTGTGAAATAATAATAATAAAAAAAAAATTTGAGCATATTATTCGATTTTTAGTATTTACTAATGTCATTTACGCGTAAATATGATCGATTTAACGAAGGAATATAATTTAATTTGAACGATATATGGAGATAAAAACATTTACATTTTAACTTGATTTTCAACTGTTTGTGTTATTGATAGTATAATTTTTTACTAAATATCCTGTATAAGTCTAAAATTTAACTACCTATACCACGACAATAACGAGTTAAGTTATTGCACCGATTTTTGATAATTTTATAGTCAATCAATGGTTATGGTCAGGAAGAGAGTGAGCAAGGAAAAAATAACTATACCATTGCGTTATAAATTCGTGATTTTCAGTTAACATTTTAACTTTCCATCTATGTATAAAATCGTAGAAGACAAAATTTCTAGTAATTTTCGATTTAAATTCACACATATTTTTTTTAAAAAAAATTATTTATTTATGTTTGTTTAAAATTTTTCGTAAACTAGTGATAATATAAACAATATTAATTAATATGTGTTTAGATTTATTATTTACTAATTAGTATGTTTCATCCTATAGTTTATTCATAGCATAGGTATTTTTTTTTTTTATAGAATCATTAATATTTTTTTTTAATACAAAACAGTATTGATTTTATAAATTTTTAAATAAAACCTAATTAATTTAGTGATATTTTATTATTCGTGTGTACAACGATGATGACTGTCTGACCTATATATTTTATATCAATCGATTGTTCGCACTTGCCGCAGGAATATCAAAAAGAAAATAATGTTGTGTGAGAAAATCCTGTTTTGTATCTAAGACAGCATAAGCATTATGTACTTCATATTATCAACGCATCGAAAACGTTTATAAGGCCATCCGTTTTGCAAATTTAATTTATTACTATCGTTATTAGCAACACACTTTAGAATGCAGGTACGTCAAGCCATAGATAATAAAAGAAATTATTTTATGATCTACGCGTTAAACAATATCGAATCAGTTCTAATTAAATTAGCGTTGCTGATTGACTTAAATTCGCCCGAAATAGTCCTATTCTTAAACAACTGAATACCACAACGTATGTGCAACCAATAACATTTATCGGTTTTTCAATAAAATGAATAGCTTTCTATGAAGCATATACTTCAGTGTTGTGCTTTATAGAAATGACCCAATAAATATTATAGATTCATAAAATTCAATCAAACATGCGTTCAAATATACAGAAAAAAAATTAATTAAAAATATTACAAAATGTGTATTTTAATAATCATTAGAAAATGGTAGAAAAATGAAAACAAAAAAGGTAACGAGCATACGAAATGAATTTATGGTTTGGTTTTCTACATATCAGAGTTCTGCAAAAAAAATAGATGATCTTATTTAATAAATAAAATATATACAATACAACACATATTTACCTATTGTTTGGTAAGTAAGTTACCTAATAAATAATAAAATATATTATATTCATATTTATAGAACAGTGTACATACCGAAATATTATTTAAATTATCCTGTTAAATTGTGTAAAATATGTTCGATATATAGGATTGATTTCGAGAATAGCCGATCATATTTTGTGATTAATAATTAGAATTTTTGACATTTGTTCGATTTTGATTTTAGAACAGAGCCAGGAGTGAGAATTAATTATATCGCCGCATAGTGGAAATATTATAAATGATTGAGGTGGCGCATAAGAGAATTCCTGAATAATTTTCAAACGTAAATGGTAAATCTCATCGTACGGTGGATATAAGTGTTATGAATGCAGGAAATTCTAAATCTCGATTAAAAACTGCTTTTCCGAAGTCTAATTAAATTTATCATTAAAAATTATCGTATTTCTTTGTGAAAATAGAAGTGTCGTTTTTTCACCTGTTTGACATTCGTATTTCTAATGTATAATGTAATATGACTGCATATAAATTGAGAATATTTGGACGAAATCGCATGGACGTGAAATTTTTAGAAATATATATATATATATACGTCATATGAAAAATCTTATTGTATTATGTTTCCAAGACTTACTACTTGTTCAATAATACGAATCATTAAATAACTCAATCTCATTGTTGAACGTAGTCTACTTTTAATAATTATCATTTTCCATAAAGGTCGATTGCAAATGCAATATGTATTTTGGAAATATTAGCGAAAAAACCATTATAAATTGTATTTCTACATTTCTACAGTCAATCCAATTGTTCGTGAATGTTTTTAACAGATGTACTCTACGGTATATTATCTAACATATTTCTTAATAAACTCATTATTGTACCAGGAATCGTGCCACGGACTACGGACATATGATTATAGCATATGATAGGCTACGATCGGACAACTTATATAGGCAGCCGAATTGTCAGGTGTAGAACCGACAGTAGTATAACATTATTTCCATCCGAGAACGTCCTGTAATAAATATCGAGACGTAAGACGATTGGATTAAAAAATAATAATAATAATAATTATAAGAACTATTCGTTGACGACATGAGTATTAACCAGTTTAGTAAAAAAATACTTTTAAAATTGTATTTAAATAGAGACACAAATAGATTGATATAAATAGTATTTAAGACGTATTTCAAATACTTTTTAATAAAGTATTTAATAACAAATACAGATATTTCGTAAGTATTTAAATACAAATACAAATATCTATTCGAACGGAGCTTTAAATTTATTTTTAACGCAGTCGTATTATTTAAATTATATGTTTGTATAGGCCATAAAACCTCTCTACCGCTCAACTTTAATGTTTTCAATTATTTGATGTAATAAATTATTTAATAATATAAATATGTAAATTATTATAAAATTTTTAGATTATACAGTATTTTTTAAATTAGTAATAATTATTTTTACCAACATTTTTCACAGTATACACGGAAATATTTATGTCACAGTGTTATTATTTTTAATCTATTCTAAGACACATTTCACACGGGCGCGGTTGCGATATTTATCAACTGAATACCACCCATTCATATATACATTTTCGTCTGTCAGTTCATCAGACATAACATATAATAGCAAATTTGAAACTGCCCTACACATATCTGAAAATTTATTTTAACTGAATGAAATGTATTAAAATTAAATTGCAAAGATTTTGCAATTTAATGAAATTAAAATGAAATTGCAAAGAAATTTTATTTTCAAGTATTTGTAGTTTTAGTATACAAATACCTATGAAATAATATTTAAATACTATAAAAGTATTTAAATATATTTATTCAAATACTTTACAAGACCGGTATCGACACACATACGCACTCGCTCTTATATTATTTCCAATATAGCGCTGTGAATACGGCCGCGTAGAGAGGCAAAAACCAATAACGTATACTTCAGGCTACAATAGTAATTATAATAAATTATTAATGATTGGAAATATGGTAAATCTAATGGTTTGAATTACGAACAAAACGAATGGGGGGGGGCGGCCGTCTTCTTAGCAGAGTTAAATTTTCAAACGGATACCGTTTCGTATACGAAACGAACTCTGCGCGTGTCGTTCCCTCGATAATGCTAAAATCAATGATTTTATTACATTCCGAGACTGAAATTCAAATTTCAAACTCACGTGTATTGTATATACTGGCAGTCGTATAATATTATATCGGTCTACAGTGGGACCCACGCACGATTTCGTATTAGAACCGATTAAGCTTACACAATATTACGAGCACCGAGGCTAATAAAATATATCGTAACAAACAAAGGCGTACACAGTAATATTATAAATACGACGGTATTGCACATCGTATTGGATATTTTGTGTTTTATAACTCTCGACGGTAAAAAAAATTAACGCACCAACGTTAATCTATTCACACGCCTAACCTAAATTATAACGTGCGTTCGCTTTTTTTCTGATCATTTTTCGTGGCAACAACATAATATACTATTAAACAGCGAGCCGCGGGTGTTATGGATATTAGGCGTGTTATTCGGACAGTGATTATAGAGATTAGTTATTTCTGAACGCAGTGGAAGAGCATTGCGCAGAGTAAAACGATTCTGAGCTGAATTCGGTGTAATATTTTGTTAATAATATATTTATATTTAATATTTATTATAAAAGTATAGTGTGTATACGGTACTCGATATGCGATTAAACATTGAATTTCCGTAATCTTAAAATCACGTCATTTATCGAATAAAAATATTAAAATCTATAATTTCTACGAATAGCTGAAAATCGGAAAAAACTCTTATTTTAAACAACCAGTACGAGTGTAATGATCGAAGCGTTTTTGCTAGTCGAAAAGCTGTGCACAGAAAAATAACCTATAGACTTTGCGCATCGATTTGATCGTCATTTTCCGTCAAAATAATAATGTTCGGTGACAAAAATGTTTTAAATGAAAATGAAAAAAGATCGTGATTAAGGATTTTCGAGATTCTTTAAAACGTAGTCGATGTAACGCAAGGCATACGTTGTATACAATTTTCATCTTTTAAATCAAACATTACATTTTTTAAAGTCCTAAATTTCTCGTAATCTAATAATTGTTATAAATAGCCGAAAAATATTTTTCAATGATTGATACGTAATTTGGATTTCCCTATTAAATCGATTTAAAAATACATTTTGCAATAGTTATAGGAGTGTTCGGAAAAATATTAAAACGTTTTTTCAAGTACATTCAAGGGAGGCCGTTAAGGAATTAAAAGTGAAAATTAATTTCTGAATTAAATTCATTTCAATTAACTTACTTATCGCGTTCCTTTTTTATAACTCTACATATTTACTTTGTATACGTACAAAGACATCTTAATTAAAATAAATTTATTGCCATATAGCCGGTGACATCGAATACAGTTATTAATATTATTTATACTTTATAGCGTTTGATAATAATATTAACATAGCATTAAAGAATGCAAAACTTTATAAGAGGTTGGGAGATATTTTGTTTTTTTTTTATAGCTAATTAGAATATTTTTGAGTTTTAATTAAGTTATAATTTACTTCTTTAAAATAATTAACTTTTGGCTATTGAGGTTTACAAAAATATATGAATAATTTTGACTTATAAAAAAAAAATCTTCAAATGTTATTAATGTAATTTTCGTTAATTATATTTTTACGATAGAGTTTCCCAGTATTCTTCATGTAAAAAATCAAAATTTTAAACTAAATAAATGTATATAATATTATATATATATTATACTGTGAATTTTGTGACCCGTCTATTATATGTATTTTATGTAATCATTAGTTTAATTTTTATTGAGAAAAGTAATATGTGTTAATTATAATAATAAAAAAAAGATACTAATTATATTTTCAAGCTGCATTTTTGTTTTCGTTTAACACTTTAACGTTATATTTTCATTAAAAAAAAAAAAAAAGTGATTTCGTTTTTATAAAAATTGCAGTGCTTTAAAAATAGATACGTATAGAGAACAAACTATTTTAAAATAGATTCCCTTGGAATGTTTCACGGCGTGATCTGCGGTAGAATAAAAATCCACATTCTCGTACAGAGAATACGCGGAGAATAGTTTCTCATTATTTTTTTTTATGTATTTTTTTTTTCCTGCGGGCCTATACAATATATGGTGGAACGAAACGTAGGCTACGAAACAGACGACGGAATTCATTTTTTCCCCTCCAAATAAATCGAATTACGGTGTGTGTGTGTGTGTGTATATATACAATACATATTTCATAATTCATTGAACAAACTTTATGGATTAAATATCGCATGAAATACGCGTATTTTCCTTACGCAGGAAATAACTTATTATGACGATTCACAATAATGTGTTGTAGCATTACGTCATAATACTCGATGTATTTCAAGAGGTGATTGAAAAATGAAAACATTCGACATAATAATTGAACGTCAAACTTCATAATAGTTTCTTTTTCGCCATTCGGAAATCATTATGCTTGTGTATTGAATCCAACAATGGATTATTTTTAAGGTATATTTAACGTAGGATTACGCGTTATGATATGCGCATTTTATTATCGTACTATTCCCAATCAAAAATGACGCACAAGTAAACTCTATCGTACGAACACATTTACTGCAGCACAATATTATAGTTGTCTTAGATTCGTTCAACGCTGAATCTGAAAATGTTTATTGGGATAATAATAAATTCACGTCATATTATCGTATTGGTAATATTTTGTAAAATTATACATTTTAAACTCGAGTAGACAAATATTGAAATGAGGTACTTAGTTCAAAACACATTTTTTTTTTTTTTAATTAACAATATAAATCCGCGTGTTACAGTAAAACGCGTGATTTGATGAAGTTCAAATTAACTACATTTCTAGATTCTGAGCGAAGCGAGGAAGCTATTTGTTTTAAAATGATGTTCTGTATACGATTTGCGACTGTGCTCGAACATTACGCTCGTACTCATTTTCCGATAACAGATTTTGCTGCGATGGTGATATTTAAGGACGTCATTTTTCGATTTCCTCAATAGCTTTTAAATGTGAACCAAAAACGTACTCGAACATTTTTGTTAAAACGTCAAAAATGCGATTTTTTTGTCAAAATTCGTTAATGTATTTCTTCAGCGTTCAAAAATAATCGCTCAAGGATGTTGAAGTTTAAACTGAAAATGTCACTATACTATGTTTTGTGTTAATATATATATATAAATGAAAGTTCAAAAATTGTCTTTCAAATTTTTTGCTATTCATATCAGATTTAAAATGTTGTGCTACATAACTCATAAAAGCACTAATTTTTGGTTTTGTGGTCTGACAATTTTGCACAACGTTGGTCCTAAGTTATTTCATTATATTCATAAAGTCTTGAAAATCCTTGGGCACAATCTTTTTTTATGCCTATTAAAAACTGTTCATCAAAGTGTATTATTTTGATGGAAAATGACGATCAAATCGACGTACACAATCTGTATACTTGGATTATTTTTTTTGTGTACAACTTTTTGACTAGCGAAAATACTCCGATCATTACACTTGTGCCCAAATTCCCGTATTAAATTGTGTTGTAGTAGTGGAATTTTAATATCGTTATTTGTTTTAATAATTTTTATGCACGATCCAACAAAGTACCAAAAATTTTTTTTAAAAGACGGCAAAAACAAAATTGCTGTATATAGTCATTGACATTGCTCTCAAATTTACAGTAATAAGAAAACTCTAAAATTATTTTTCTAAGTAATTATGCGAGACATTCTCAACACCGGCGGCTCGCTACATTTTAAAATATAAATTCTCATATACTTCATGTTATCCCTAACCGTTTGCAAAACATCGTTTAAATAACTATGGACGAAAGATTGCTTTTGCGAAAAACACGAATTTCTTTTTATTTTGTGCATATTTAAAATTTTTTTGAAAATAATAGATTTACGAAAATGTTTGTCAAATTACAGTTATTAAATTGAATTCGAAAAACCGTACGACTGTGATAATGCACGTGAAAGGATGAGTGATTCTGACCGAATTTGACCGAAATCACATTTTATTTTTTGATTACGAAAAATAGTGGTGTTATGGGGGAAGAGAAATGGGGTACTGAAACAAAATTTGTTTTTTTTCTTTAACTTTAAATAAAGATCTAATGCATATAATAATATAGAAAACGGTAATTATTATTTTTTAAATAATATGCAAGTATAGTAATACAGATGTTTTGGAGATATGTCGCACTTGACCACTACAATAAAAATCGCGCAAGTATTATTAGCTCACAATGATTTTATTGTATAGTATTACTTCAATGTCTGTTTTTTCGGTGTTCAACATATTTTTCATAATACGGTTGAATGAAAAACGTATATACTAATAAAAATCCCCGCAATAATAATTTTAATACATTTAAAATTTAAATACGATGTTAAAATTCTGAGTTAAACGTAGGAGTATACACGCGTCTGTTGCAGATTTCTATAATGGTTTTTTTTATTATTTACAAGGGACGGATTTATAAGTCCACTAAACCAGCTTTTTTGCTCGAGCGAAAATCTTGGTTAATCACAGCGTTTTAGCCGAAACGCTCTGGACATTATTGTCATTATAAAAACGATGTGTTTTATTATTATTTTTTTTACCAAAATGCAAGAGTGGAATTTATGCACATTTCGGGCGTATTACAGTGTATTAAAATGGTTACGAAGAAACGTATTTCGATAAATTGTTAGAAAACCGTGTATTCAGAGAAATTAAAAAATATATAAAAACAATTATATACTATTTTATAAAGAAAAATTATTAGAAATTCTTCATTATTTTATATTCAATAAACGATAAAATAAGTTTTGCACCCAGCTATTGTCGTCATATATTGTTGTTATAAAATAGTTTTCTTTTAAACTATATTTTCTGATAATAGAATACCGTGTGTATTGCAGACGTTATAATGATTTTTTTTTTCACACAAAACGTATGAAATTCAACGTGAAAAAGTTTTGATTTCTTGTTATAATAGCAATTCTTTACGTTAATGTACAAAAGGTAAACAATATGTACTTGTATGACTTTTATACGTTTTTGAGCTCAACTTCTCATCTCTTTTTTTTATATATATATTCGCTCACGTGTTTTCAATTTCTTTTTCTCTATTCTTATTCTTCTTCTTTTTCAATATATTTTCTCGTTTCTATCAACTCCAATTTATTACTCGTCGTTTACACCTATCTCGCTTATGCGCAATTGTCTTAGCACCTTACGAATTTACTTTGTCGCGTCTTGCAGTACGGTCCATTCTATTTACGCGATTTTTATACTCGTCTCGCAACGTTTATCGTTTTATCGAAATCAAATCCTTGTCGTCGATTTAAGAAAATTACATTTTAATTTTCAAATAACGCCGTTCGTATTTCTCATATAATAATAATTTATTTCGATTCGACGACGCTTTGACGAAAAATAATTTAAACTATATAAACACGAGTACAATACAGACGATACGTTTTTACGGCGAATTAAGACAACAATTTTTTTACGCACACGTTTCGAGAACATTAACAGTCACTTGATACGTGAGAATGCAACGAAAGAAGTGAATTTCATTGTTTATATACGGAATAAAATTAATTTTGTTGTTGCGATTAACGCGAAAATCCTTGTGTTGTACACAGGGAAAGGATCGAATCAATTTCGAATTCAATTATTTTCATCATTCACGTAAGAACACGCTTGCGTGCACAAAGTCCCTTCAATACGTTATGTTTATAAACAAACATTGCGAGAAGACTTTTTAAATTTAAAATCAATATTTTATCGATATGAACACTGAGGGTATGCGTATACACCTTCACGAAAAAACGCTTTTTAAGTTCGTGAAATTCGTCTTTTGAAATTTGTTTGTTTTATTGTGCAAAAATTAATATATATATATATATATAACGGTTAAATATTAATCAGTATTGGCGATATCGTTCAACGGAAACGAACGTAAATACGAGTATATACATATTAACGGCGACGTCAATGTGAAATAAGTAATATCAAAGCGATATAAGGATAGGGGGGAGGGGAGGGGAGAATGAAATTACTTTGCAACTTTTTATGAGTTACCCTAAGACCAAGGAATCGTCAAGTTTAAAAGTTACAAATAAAACAAAGTCGACTGGAAAAATACAAAGTCATTCGCTTTATATTATAATATTGAACCCCGTAACTTTTGTGCCTCCCGGACTTTCGTCGAATCGTATAAGCGCGAATTAATAAACCGTATAGCCAGCAAAAAAATTTTTTTTTTTGGTGTGGGGAGGGGACATTGAGAGTGTAAACATGAAATAAAATAAAAATAATAGAACATAAATCGTTGATTTAAAAATTTAAAAATTGTTTGAGCGCTTGTGGATTATTTTATTTTAATAAAATCAGTAAACTCTATTCCACAAAAAATATATATCACTTTTTATTCAGTATAGGTAGTATACACGTATTTCGATAACTATTATGTTATCATCATCCAGTATAACATAGTTATCGAAATACGTATATACTACCTACTGAATAAAAAGTGACATATATTTTTTTGTGGAATAGAGTTTACTCATTTTATTAAAATAAATCATTGAATTTTATTTTAAAATTTCTTAAAAAAATTTCGGGGTTATGCGGGGTCTGATATATATATATATATATACGTATATTATCTACTTGCATAACGGATTTCACCGAATTATAATAATTACGAGTATTACACATTGAACGTGACACCTATAACAACCGCTTTGGTCTCCGCAGAAATACTGGTTTTCGTTATTTGACCGCCACGGTGCATGGTCCACGGGCACCAGTTTTTTTTTTGCCATTTCGAAAACCAGTATTAAAACACGCGCGGGTACATACTCATCGTACGATATTACATTAGCTGTGCCTGTGGCCGCAACTATACGGCGATGAAAATTCCACGCGAATTATTTAATCGTTTAACAATTTATTAAATTTGCCGTTTAATCCGTTTATATTATTATAATATTATATACGTTCGTCGAACACGTCACCGCGAGAAATCCGAAATTTCTGCAGTTCGTATAAGCGGCACAGGATTGCTACATATTCGGTATCAAATTTAATATCGATGTGTGAAATGAGTTTGTTGTAATACGATTATGCACCGTTTCACAATAAAATATAATTAGCCCATAATATCTAATATTATTCAATTTAAAAAAAAAAAATTTTTTTATACGATATTAAACGTGTTTTTACCTGTTATGTAAACGACTTTTTTTTTTTTTTTAACGTGTCATACATACAACAATACTCGGGTATATTAAAAAAAACTTATTACGCGTACATTTTTTTTTTCTCAAAATTCTGCCTATGTAATAATGTGCGCGACCCGTTTTGTTTGAAACTCGAACTTTCTCGTTTCGCCCGACGGATTTCAGGTTATTAAAAAAAAATATGGTCGATGCAATATATATGGTTATATAAAATATATTATACAAATGAAAATATTTGATTTTTTTATCATTTTACGCGTTTATAGCATTTTATATGGATCAGGGGCGTAATTACGGGGGGTGTGTATGGGGGATAGATCCCCACCCACGGGCTTTCTTTTTTACATAAAATATTATCTAATTTACCAAAAATATACTTAAAAAGAAATTATTATGATTAATAAAAAATAAACATTTTTTTTTTTTGTATGCAAACAAAATTTGTTAGTATATTTACCATAATCCGTAAGATTCCTCAGTTTATTAACTGGTAACTATACCAACTGCGGTATGATGCGATCATGTTAGGTATTAGGTCACCGAAGAAATGTTTACTCGTATTATATGAAGTACGCAATAAATTAACTAAAAAAACCGAAGGAAAGTGGAAATTTTGTTATAAAATTAAAATATATCGTTTTTGTTAAAGGTAAAATAACAACAGCATAAAATACGAATATCAATCACTTTGATATTAATGCTGGAGCCTGGAAGGGTTGTTACAATAATGAGTTATCCGGTGATAAATTTTATATCCTCTCCCATGTAACATTCGTAATTACGCCACTGATATATGGATACGAACAAAACGAGTACACCGGACTTCTCGAGCATTATTTCTATGTTATTTATATTTTATTAAATACGTTTAAAAGATGTACAGTGAAAGGTAATTTAAAAAAAAAAATTATAGACATTTTGATTTTAAATTCTTTCTGTAATATTTATTTCACGTCATGTCAAATATATGTTAAAAATATAACACAGTTTATTTTCTTCTAATTTTATTTTTAAAAAAAGTCAGATTTAGTTATTATAGGTATATTTTTGTGTAATTCTCGTTATCCGTTGTGTGATTAATTCGATAAAAGCGAGATAAATATTTCTAATCGGTTTATTTTACGTGAATGTGACGACGAGTCTAGTCTAGTTGGTTCCGAGACACGAGTCACGATTCCCGTTGTACTGTATAAAAGACATTTTATTTTATCACAAATTGATTGGAAATTTATATAACGCAATTATTATATTTTATAATATAACATTAAAATATGATCTAACCTTAATTCATGTCAAATAACAGAAAATTAATTAACTAATCGTTTTCAGTATTTTTTTCTGTATAAACGGTCACTTACAACAACATTTTTCTTATGTCTATCGATAATTTCCGAAGTATTTTTACATCAAAAGTATCAGACAGAAATTTAAATTTTGTTTCGTATCATCGAAAACTAAATTTATGATATTATCAGTTGATCGAGTCAAAGGAATTGGGAAGGAGGTCACGGCTGTACCTGTACTGTAGTCGATAGTTTCTAGACAATATCACGAATAAAATGTACATTGTAATAATATGTGAAAGTAGAAAAAACTACGATTGGGTTAAGCTATCGCCAAAACCTTCGTGAGACATTCTTACTGGGCACGTGTAATAATTATAGTTATAATTTATGTGGTATTTTTTTATATAATATTTTCCTAATATAATTGAGACACGTGATAATTAAACAATTTCCAACTTATAGCCATATGAGAAGTCGTGTGATATATACTTTTTGAAAACTCCTATTTTGTGATGTTTTACCATCTCCGACACCTATTTTATACCATAGCGACGATGAACCCGCAGGCTACACACGCATCAAATTAAGCGCCGATCACTTCGATTTTTGTCTTCGGACGAAGTCCAAAGTAAAATATGTGGAAAACGTTACAGGTTTATTTTAAGTAAATAATCGAAAATGATTTGACTTATATAAAAATAAATTTTGATTTTTTATATTACTGAATACTTTATAAATATTTTCGTCGCAAATATGTTAATATATTTTTATTTCGTATTTCATTGCAACCAGCAATAGCTGTGGTTAGGCTGTGTAACGACTACAGTCGCTATAGGCGAGAACGATACATATTTTGTTCGGTACAAAAATATTCATATACCCAATTGGTCTCACAACGTTTTAACAAATGCTATAACTTATTTTCAATAAAACTTTTACATTTTTTAAATTATTTTTTTAATAGTAACAACACTCCTAAACTAAAGTGAACATGTTTTCAGTATAATTTTAATTGTAATCTTAAAATTAAAAACATAAAATTCTATCCAAATTTTTTAAAATAATAATTTTCGTTTACTTCAAATTTCATTTTTAGAAAATTAACCATTAATCATAAATAAACACTCGCAGCGCCATTTTCGTTTAATGAAATTATAAAACGGTTATTTTGAAATTTAAAAAAAAAATTAGTAAAAAATTAAATATAAAAATCTGTAGCGCATTTTAAGTAGTTACAAAAAAAAACTAAAAGTTAAAAATGTTTAAAGAACAAAAGTTTTTGCATTTGTCAGCTCTCTATACGGGACACGCTATAAATATACACTTATATTTCGCGAAAATATTTTTTAAATATTTTAAACCGAAAGCGTGAAATTCTTGTCGACAAAGATTTATACGTCACATACGTTAATGTCAACCTATCTTTTGTGTTCTTACGAGCGAAAAACACTGTATTACATACGAGTATTATTATTTAATATAACACATTTCACTGGCGCGTTTCCTTGGTTTCGTCTGGCTTTGTCTGAGTTCTTAATGGACGAAACTAAATACTCTATTTAAATAATATTTGTACATTCCTATGCAAATACGTAAATGACTACGATTATTCGATCTCGAAAACGATTCTAATAAATTAATTTTCTATTCGCAAGCGTTGCCGAAATTGATTTTTAACACAATAAATATTACGTTTTATACGGCGCACAATATATTATCCCCCGAAACGCATGTATACATGGTCGACGTAATTAGGTAATGCCAAGGTATGAGTTACGACGCATGTAAACAACGTCTTAGGATTTATAGGATTTAATGAATAATTATGTGTAAGTTTTGAAATGTAAAATACTAATAAGAAACGAATCTTTCTCGGATACGTGCGTAAAACGAATTGGGTTAAACATTTTTTTTTTATTAAACTTATTATATATATTATTTTCCACCGAAGTGTGGAAAACCATAAAAATTACCGAATCATGTTATAAACAAAAATTGTTAATTATATAAATAATATTTTATGTTGAACTTATTAATTGTAAGAGATAACTAAAAATTTAAGAAGGTTAAAAATAAAAAATTTAATATTTTTAAAACACAAAATATATTTTGATTTAACTAGGTAGCAAAAAAAAAAATTGTTCAAAGTGTTAGTACCTAGAGGCGTTGAAGAATATATTATCCTCTATCAAGTACGCGGCAATTTAGAAATTATTTGTCCATTAATTCGAAAATCACTTTCGATAAAATATATAACTCGTACAATTTAATTCAATTAAAATTTTTAATGTTCAGATAATTTTTTCCGTGTAAAATAGAATTTTATGTTTTTAATTAAAAAAAAAAGACCCGAGAATATATTTTGCCTTGAAAAATGCACGAATTTCTAAAGCATGTGAAAATATGCAAAATAAATTTTACGTAGGATTTAATTTAATAAAAAAATGAATGAAAACTTTGATTAACATTTTCATTAAACATTTAAAATTCTGCTTTTTTATACATTTTTTAGTGTATTCATAATTCATATACCTAATTGTTATTCTAACTTATTGTACTTCGTTTTTTGTCATTGGTTAATTTTAATTTAATTATATTAAAAAAAAAACATTTTCTAATGAAAGAAATTTTGGTGTACACTAACTATTTATCTGTCTAAATATTAAATACTCGAGAAAATTATATTTTTTTTTCCATTATTATTACTACATCTATTTTTTTATATTTTTCTAATTAAAATTTGAATATATTTTTTTTATCTATATTAAAATATCATAACGTAATACAAATGTATGCAAAAAAAGAAAAAAAAGGTTAATTTGGTGTTTTTCGTTTAAAAGTTTGTTGTCAGTTCGCATAACTTTATTAGAACTCACGACAGTTATGCGCGCCTGCTGTGTCAAATATCACGAAAAGACGGAAATTGATAAAAATACTATCAAAAAGTGTTACGAAAAAGATTGAATACATTGATATTATATAATTTGTGATTCTTATTAAAAAAAAAGTGTGTCTAACAATCTGTAACGATAAGTAGTTTTCTATTTATAATATTCGGACAACAGCACAAACTGTACGGATATATAGGAAATTACTACCCGATATAAGTTCAAAATCAAATGTACAAATGTGATAAATGATAAGTTTATTATGGAATCGATATTTTTCCGATATGTTTTAAAATTAAAAGTATTTAGAATATATTATGTAAATATTTGTTTTACAATACGTTTATATATAATAAGGTAATTATCAAAATAACAATTATGAAATTAAACTATTCGAATAATGACTCTTAAATCCTAAGATCATCATAAATACCATACAGTACTACGGTAAAAGAATAATGGGAAAATTATTATACAGTATAGAACCGTTATAAGTCGAAATTCGAAAAGTCGAAAACCCTGAGAAGTCGAAATAAATGCCGCCCCCTTGCGAAAACCTCGATTACTCGGAAAAAACTATGGATAACTCAAAAATCCTGTATTCAGACGGAAATTAACGATCATAAATTGTTGGTACCGAACAATCTAGTAATGTGGACGATAAAGCGTACTCTGCTCTTAATGTGGTAGAAAAAACTATTGAAAATAGAATGTGTAAGAATTAACTTAAAGTAACATATCATATCATTTCTTGTAAAATTGTATCAATATACACATTTTTTATAATAATTTTAAAACAACAACAACAACAATAATAATAATAATAATAATAATACACACTCTAATTTATGTATAAAACGATAATACATTTTAAAAACATTAAGTATAATTTTTTTCCCCTAAAACCTTGATAACTCGTAAAACTTATAGTAAGTCGAAAACATTGACAATCCAAAAAAAATGTCATTTCCCTTAAATTCGGACTTATCGAGGTTCCACTGTACTCCTTAGAAATTGAAATTTTTTAGGAAGTTCTTACCAGAAGGCATATTTCATAGATCACTCATTATCACCACTGCAGTAAAATTCATATTATAAATAATTTTATTCGTTTTAACATAATTCTGGTTTTATATTTGTCGCAAGGAAATATTTACGATATAATTTAATAATAAAAAATAGTTCCATATACAATTCATATATATCAAATATCATTAAAGGGTTTTAGTTATTAATTGCAATAAATATGAGAGATTGTTTGGATAATTAGCACCAAATCTGAATTGTAAACACGATATACGTATTATATTGATTTATTCATTTTCGTATTTATAGATACATGAACAGACAATTTTATAAGTCAGTAATAATTCTAATAACGGTTTGAATTATATAGTGAAAAAAATTCTTGTTTTTTCTATAAAACGACATTCTGAAAACGATCCTATTCTCTGATGCAGTTTACTGCATATTCGTCAGTCGTTTACTATTCGACATTTCTTATTATATTTTACAATATCGAAAAAGGCATAAATTAGTACGTGTTAAAATTATAAAGTAATAACATTATTAAAAATATATTTCACAGTCAAATTTAAACTTTTTTTTTGGAAACACTGTATGTAAAATCCACATAAATAATATTAATATTTCTAGATATTTTTTTAATAATTAAAATTAATTAATGTAATTGTAATAAAAAAAATATTTAATATATAACGTTATACTTTAGTAAAAATAATTACGTTTTTAATATTTCAAACATTGTTCGCAATCGTTTACGTTTCATGACTTATAAAAGTTAGAAGGAAAAAAAAAGTCGATGAATTAATGACGAAAAATTACTAAAGTTATTTTTTACATAGATATTATAAAGGCACAAAGGCACACACAAAAATATTTGTTTTGTATAGTTTAGGAATCATTACTTTTCATATAATATGTTTAAAAAATGTGTGGGTGTGTTATTCGAGTAGCTTATTTCATAAGCACATAACATAATATACGATGAATAAAAAAAATCGGGTTGTTTCGTATATGTGTAGGTTGTAATTGTTGTAGAAGCTTTAAAAAATCCAGTTTAGTATAAAGAAAATCATAAAATTGAAAATCAATTTTTTTGTATAATTAAAAAAATGATATAGGTTTTTGAGAAAGGCGAATTCCTCTTTGGACATTTTAAACTTTTAATACTAACCATAATGGCTTAAAATAAAAATTAAAAAATATAATATATTTTATTAAGTATTTATTATGGAAATCGTGATCGTCAAATATGTTATGAAATAATATAATTAACGTCGTAAATAAATACCCAGTAATAGGATTTCGTCCAAATGTTGTTTTTTTCATGCTTTGAACTATATTTCTATTATATTATAAATATAACGTAAAATACATATATCATCATCTGCATATTTAAATTAACTTGTGGAATTCAAAATCCATTGGTGGTTACATCGAAAACGTAAACATATTTACAGTCGGTAAATAAGACGGAAGAGAGGGTTCTTGACGCAGCATTGAATTCCAGGGTCCTTTGAAAATGTATTAAACATAAAAAATCTTAAAGACGAGGAAATATCAATTGATTTTCAAAAACTAAATATGAAAATTATATATTTCATAGTTCATACATTTCAATCGGGTTTGTCGACAAAAAAAAAAAATAATAATAATAAATGGCATATTTTGATTTTCGACAATTTTATCCGAATTTTGAGAATCTGACAGTTTTTTTTATTTGTTAATTATCATTTTGAAAATGTATAGAGCAATAATTCTCAAAGTGTTTTTTTTTTATATTTATATCACCCTTACGCACGAGAAACCGACACATTGCGTCACCTTACCATCAAAATAGGTAGTAATCAAAATGCATTTTATTTTTATTTATTAAAATAAAGACCTTAGCAATAGATATTACAAGAAAAGCACGAACAAACTTTCATTTTATTTGAAAAAATAAAAAAAATATTACTAACATTTTGAATGGAATTGTGTGGAATTTTTCTCTGACGATTTTTGTTGGGGAATTAGAGAATGTTAAAAAAAGGACGACGGTAGAATGAGCGTGTTCACTGCTGGTTTTGTGAGTCTTTTGCGTTTTTTAGCATTGATATACACAAGAGCGCTAAATCTATGCTAACATACACAGGAAGTTAAAAATTGAAGTACCTATATGATTATGTTGTTTCGACGAATATACGCATCCATGATATACGCATCAAAAAAATTTAAAATTCCCTCATAATTTTTTGTCTTTTCCCACAAGATTTCACGTCATTCCTACACTGGATCCATGTCCACCGTAGAACGACATGTCATCCCGGTAGAGAATCACTAGTGTAGGGTCGGCAGAAAACCCTCAAAAAGCACTTAGGGATAAATTATGTAAAATTAGGTGACAAAAACTTTAATCAGGCTGTGCTCGTGGCTTTACTATGAGTCATTTGTTTTATAAGTAGATACAGATTTTAACCTATATATATATATATATATTTTTTTGTTATTAATATACAATTTCCAGTGATTTTGTTTTGTCTGTGTTAATTTGTAATTCTATTTGTTTTGCAGGTTTGTTCTAGCGCTGCAATTGCCTTCTAGAGAATATCCTAGGATATGGATTTCGTACCTATTATATGTAATACATATATTATGTTTATCGTTTACTTGAAGATACGATCAAGATTTTAAACGAAAATTTTATGGTATGTTAAATTTATCTCGTATACGTTTAAATTATATAGAATGCTAAGCATGTTTGCTTGACATTTAAGTATCTTCATATTATTTTTAAATGGAGTCAGGTTCACTCATTTCACGAAATGAGCAAATTTGTATGTATTCTTATATATTCAAGTGATTCTCACTATTCACTAACTGGCAATAACGATAAATTCATAAATTAATTAAAATAAATACTTTTTTTTTTAATATTACACGAACGTAGAAAATATCAGACTCGGGTAAAATACTTTTAAAAATATTTGAAATACATATTTCGCCAAGTTTTTCGAAAAAAATTATTCAGAACATGTATTCGAATACTTGATGGCAAAACTATTCCCTAAATATTTGGTAATACTTCACAAAAGTATTCCAAATACTTTAGAATACTTAAAAAAAAAAAATTAGTTTTCAGTAATACGAATATCAAATATATAGTAATTACATTATTATTTAATGAAATATAAACAGCCATCAGTTTGTATTTAGGAGAGAGAGAGAGAGAGTTATAAAATATAACGCAATTATAATAAAATATACTTGATTATTTGAATAAGGCTGTGTTTAAAATATACCAATAATAATGCAAGGTTATCAATACAATTTTTTTATTAAATTCTTACATTTTTTTTCTGAAATAAGTACTTTTTACGTTTAAGTAATAAGTCATTATTGTTATGTAGGTATTAGTAAAAATGTGATTGAGCTTCAAAAATTATTCGGAATACTTTCTAAAAATTATTTGAAACACTGTGTTCGGAATAATTCCGAAAAAAAATATTTAAAAATAGATTCAGAATACTTAAAAAGTATTCGGAATACCACTCGAGTCTGCGAAATGTTAATAAAACTTGTTGATATACTTGTTGGGCGCGTCATAGATTAAAGTGCAACTGGATTAGACCTAAATCTACGGCGGGGAAAACGGATGCGCGTCACAAAACTTACGGACAGTGCTAATTGTAGTCGGTCGTCGGCTGTCACTTGGCTCGCCGATCACTGCCGATTCGTATGTACCTACCTGAATAATACTGCATGGACGAAACCAACACAACAGAGTACACGGTCACCATTAAAATTTAATAATTTCACAGACACAAATATTACCTACGGCTCGCGCGATTATTCCGTTATTTCGAGTGACGCGTGTCAATTACGCACCGTCACACAAAAATTTATCATGTGACGTATGTGTACACATACCTACATACGTATTATACGTGTTACTCGCACTTAGTGGATAATACTTTTATGTTATTGTGAAAACGTTTAGTTGCACAGAGTGCAATTTATTATTAATATAATTATTATTATTATTAAGTATAAAATATATATGTATATATTAAAAAAACATATATATATATTATATTAAAATTAATATGTATCATAAAAAATAATATATATAAATAAAGAAAAAATGCCGAGAGTATTTGTAAGTTATAAGATAGTAACAATTAGTTTCGACCGTAAGCCTATCGTCAGGTTACAATGAATAATAAAAAAACAAAAAAGGTATATAAAATAAATATGAAACAAATGAACAAAATACGTAGATATACATTTTTTTTTTTTTGAAAAATTTTAAACATAAATTTAATACTAATTTTTTTTTAATCAGTACCTGTGTTTTTTTTTTTTTGTGAAATATGCTCTTAAAATTATAATTATTAAAATATAACCAAATACGCACTAACGCTTGAAAAACAGCTAAACATGAAAAATATGCTGAATAAAAAATGTCTAGTAGCTCCTAGTATATAATGAAATACATTTTTATATCCCTATGCTATGTTTTGAATGATTATTAAAAAACATGTATAATCCTATAAGTCCCTAGCCTTAATTATAACGTTTTTCGCTCGACTAATTTCATAATTTATAACGTTTTTTCTTCTCTTATTTGTTCCAAGAGCATCGAATTTTGATTTTAAAATGGCCAATTATGGTTTCTAAATTCTATAATTTAGAAATTAATTTCTATAAATTTTTTTGTTGTCTTTGTCTTGCACACCTAGCATAGTAAAATGGAAGTTTCCTGCTTCCAGCGTTTCCTGAACGACCTATTGATTTGATAAGGATTCTGAAAAAAGACTTAAATTCATCGTAAATTTCACTATTGGACGGCTTTCTCAACGTTATATTTTTTTATCTCAAGATATTCAAAAATTCAGTGTGTTAACATTTTTAAATTTTAAATTCGTTAAGCTAATTTTGAATGGATTTATTGAAAAAATTACAAATTTCGGAAAACCGATTTCAATAGTAGACTTTTCAATAAATTCATATCTGTTTTCATAATTCTTACTAGATCGATAGGTAGGTTGGAAATGTTGGAATCCGGGAAAAGGTCTATTTTACTATGTTTCGTGTGTGCAACTGTGCAAGATATATGGAGAGAAAGAATACCCGTTTCTAATCCCCTTAAGATACGAAGAAGTCCATTCAGGTGCATTGTTTGTAGTGGGTGTTGAAAATGTATACTCTTGGACAGCGTCTCCCAAACCGTGGTCCCATGAACCCTTAGGAGTCCGTATGTATACCGGAGGGGTCTTCGAACGTAAATTGATAATATTATATATAAAAACGAAAATATCAATGTAATTTTTGTAACAAACTGGAAAATATACGGCTAAATAGAAGTATACAGTTGAAATGGTTATCGTTGAAAAGCAATGGTCAAACAACCGATAGTCAGTGTGTTCGTTTCATCCGAATAATGTCAGTTTATTTATTATTTTACGTACAAATTCGTTTTATACATTTCAATTCAATTCAATTTTTTTTATAACGAAACGCTGATTACAAATTAATGACACAACTATGAACGAAGAAAATGAAGGCTTTTCATGTTATAAATCTGGATCAACACATGTGTTGATAAGCGTCGTAAGTTTTCAGAAAATGAATAACTTTTAGTTTTACGAGTATAAACGTAAACAACGAAGAAAGACCCGAAACGTGTCATATACTATGAAATATTGTCAAACGAGTCGATGAAAGATAATATTTTACATTGAAGCAATGTCAAAAAAAAAAAACTTGAGTTATGGAGAAAACGTTCACTTTAAAAAAATATACACCAGAAAATATACAAAGAAGTTTTTCTTCAGGATGCACAAGACATAATTATCGAAAACCTTCAAGTTTTGAAATCTTCATTTCCCAGTTCCAGACAAAAATGAAAATTGGGTATCAGACCCTTTATTAATACAAATGTCACTGAAATCGTGCTGATTTAACAACGGCACAAGAAAATCAATTAACGGCGTATCCTGCGATTTTTTTTTTGAAAAGGATTTTCAAAGAATCTTTTTTGTCCTTTTTGGGGAAAGTTGCTCTAGGCAGAGTCATTTTCAGGTCAGTTTTGTGGGGGGCGAATTTTCTGATAAATGTTATTACGTCAGAATTTGAGACTTGTCACACTGCTTATTTCTGGTATTACGTGTATTGGATAAAAGTAATTTAAAATTATTCATTATTCAGATGTAACAAAACAAAAGAAATAAGTTTAGATTATTGAAAAACAATATATAAAAAGAAAGGTATGCTTATAGAGTATTTAAAAACATTTTTCACCACTGAATTCCAGATTAAACATTTTATGAAAACCGAACAGATTAAAATTGTATACCATATTTCGTTTTGATATTATGAGTGTTAAGAAAACCTTGGTGTATTTTTATAGTTTTTTTTTTTCATAGTGGTCGGTGAGCTCCAGGGGGTGGGCGATCGCCACCACGCGCCTGACAGTTTTTATCAGAAATTTGTATGATTTGAGTGTATATTAAGACGACATACAGATACTATTATTATTATGCAACGTTTTGTGGACCGATAACGATATGTGATGATGCCAAGTAATTATAAATAATAATAGTTACAAAGGAATGTTGAAAATAAAAACTTCGAAAAAGATTTTCGATTCGTTTGTTTTATATAAAATATAAAATATCAATTGCCAATTTTCCAAAAAAAAAAAAAACATGAGTTTGCGCAAAAAAAAATTGTTCAAGGAATTCATAATACGTATAAGACACGTATAATTCCGTCTTGTTATATTTTAGATTCTGAGTGGAGCGAGGGATCTAGTGGTTTTACAATGATTATTTTTTCTTCTATACTGTGTACAGAAGATTTTCGACCAGAAGAAGTGCTCCGATCTTTTCGTGTAGCACATTTTCTAAAAGCAAATCACATCAAGCAGATGGTACATCAAACAAGTCATTATTCGATTTTCTCAATAGTTTTTTAACGCAACGCGATAAACTACCGGAAAATCATGAAAAACCGCTAAAAGTGGGATTTCGTCAATATCACGTATAGTTTTTTCGCTATAATTTCGAAAATAATCATTCTATCGTCTTGAAATTTTCAATAAAATTGTACCTTTGTACTGCACAACATTAAAAGTGTTTTCAAAAAGTTTCATTCAATTTTAGGCTATTTATAGCTATTTTTAGAATTTTAAATTTAGACACGACGTCAGACGTATAACACTTTAATTTTGTACGAAAAAATAGATAAAGTGTATTACACCGAAGCTCCGCTCAGAATCGTTTTATCGAACGCAACGATTCATCATTGCTTTCAAATTTTATAACAAAAACAAAACTCTAAAATCTTTATCCAAGTAATTCACTTAAAAGACATAGCCACAAAACCCCGCGGATCGCCACATATTTTTAAAAATTTTTATTCTTTCCATACAGGCGCGGCCGTAATAACCGTCATGTAATACAAACGCGCGGTTATCGCGGTTCACCAAAAATTAATCAAACTTTTCCTGCTTCAGGAGGGCACCTATATTTAAGCGTTATATAACGTTTTAGTGGGACATACCGTGTGCAGGGTATAATACGTAATGAGAGAGAGAGAGAGAGAGAAAGAGAAACAAAATACGCGCAATATACACGCGTATACCACGCGATGAACGTGATTACCAGAAAACCGTACCACCGATTCTACGACCCCTATATAAGGGTGTGACTTCATCGCGTTACATGCTTTTGCCCGCGTATAACGATTTTCCTTTTTGTTTTCTCGCTCTCTCTCTCTCTCTTGTTCCCGAAACAATAATGTTATTTTAAATTAAAACGCTCGCGTTTTTCCAATTACATTCGGAAAATTCGTAATTTGTTTCCTTTATATACTTTTTTTTTTTTTTTGTCTTCGTATTCTTTTCTAAATCTAATCGTGAGACGACTCTGGAAACGTATCCAGTGAAACGTGCGAAATATGCGTAAAATAAAAATATGTTATTGTCAAATATTTATCACGGTACTGAATTAAAATAATGTACAAAAAAAAAAAAAATTGTAAATACTAAATAGTAAACGGCGTATGTCCGATCGTTTAAAACGCAAGTCACAAAATAAGAAAAATTATTACCACATCTATTTATTACTCGGAGAAAAACGAATAATAAAAATATTAAAGATTTCGAAACTGTTTTGAACGGAAACACGTACGCCGATGCTTATAATACGTAAAAGCGAATATGTTTTTATCGAATACTCCAAGTACGGTGGCGTATTTACGGGGGATTGGAGGTCCACAGGATCCGGACCCCCCAATTGATATTCAATCAAGCATGTTATACCTATAGTGTATTTATACATGATTTAGAAGAAAATATTTTATCATAGTATGAAATGGATGTAAACATTTTTCGACGCTTTATCGGGTTATATCAGTTTTGAAAATTTTCAAATATCGTAATTATTTTTATCAAAATTTGATGCCAAACGCGGTTGAAAAATACTAAGATATTGGTTATTGAAATAAACCAATAATAAATAATAATCTGCCGTTATAAACTATACTCCGCCAGGGAGCTCTGTTTGTATTTCTCAGCGTATCGGTCAGCTACGAGGAAAACGTCTATTATTATATAATAAGTACTTATTATAAGTTTTGGTTATTTTATAGCAGTGGTTCCCAACCTCTTCTATTCTTATGAGTGTTTAGACGTTAAACGGTCAATTTAAACACTCTATAATTTAATAAATACAAATTTTACTTCGTGATGACTGCTCGCGCCTCCCCAGCAATGTGGTCACGCCCCCCCCTGGTTGGGAAACACTGTGTTAAAGACTAGATTTTTATTTCATAGAACCACGTACATAATATATTTATCGTATACATCTTATTGATGTATTTTTAGTTTTATAGATTGGTAATTAATAATTATAAATATTATTCTGGTATCTGTTCTTTTGAGTCTTACATCCAGTGTAATCGCTATATGTCACCATGGAAACCTACAGTATTACGTAATTTTTGTACATAGGATTATAAATATGATATTTTTATTTCAAAAATGGATTTAGTGGGGTATGGGGGTCAAAGCCCTCCATACCTCTGTGTTGTGAAAATTATCTGGATTAATCTGGACCATATGGATTAATCTCACATTTTTCGACATAATGTACTATTGTATTTCACACGCAAAACCATTCGCGATATGAACAAAAATAGAAATAAAATATTGAACGTTTATAAATAGTATACGGTTTTCAATACCGTTTACAATATTTTTTAGAAACACGTTCTAATAGTAAAACATAATATACCGTGTATAGTTTGCTTGTAAAAAAAAAAACACGCCATATTCCATTGACATTGCGAACGTTCTATTCACACCATTCGATATTCTAACGCCTCCTGTACGTTTAATGGTTATAATGTTAATATTACTACGGGGAGGTAGGTAAGTAGTCGTGTATTGTAAACAGTTGTAATCGCCGCTGCGATGATTAAATTTACAGTCCCGAATGACGATTCGAAATAAAAAAATTATGTTTCCGACATATTTTGTATTCTGAAAAGTGTCAATAGCTGCGTCACCCCACGGCCATTATATACGTATATACGAGTATATATAACTTTGCATTTCATTTATATATATTTATTATATTTATATGTCTGTGTGTGAAATGCAAAGTTTAATAATAAAAATGATATTTTCGGGACTTCATTATAATACAGTGCGTTTTAAACACGAGTGATATCTCAAAGTAGATGGCTGAAAACGAAACGTTCGTATTTCACGGTATAACGAGAATTCGAAAGTTTTTTTGAAGTCCAAAAACACGTTTTTTTTTTTTTATTCAAACGAATATATTTTTTCCCTGGTACCTATATCATGCTACTAAATGTTATATTACATTTTTGTATTTCGTTTTTTTTCTTTTTTGCCATACAAAAAAAATTTATCATTCTATTCGCTTGTCAAAAACATCATACGCTTCCCTTTTAATATATACATTTTTGTTTTTCAAAAAAGGTGCAGAACAAATGCTCTTTTGCTTTAAACTATATTTTTCACATAGATTATTATGGTGTACTCGAATCGGGGCCGTACTCAGATTTGGCGGGTCCCGAGCAAACTAAATTTTCCGGGCTCCCATAATATGTTCCATAGTGTAAGGTATGATTTTCAAAGGAAAACATTTTGTCTAATTATATACGAAAATTAATAATTAAATTGTTTTTACATCAAATATTATTGCAACAGTGTTGTTTTATTAATTTGTTTCATCTTGTTTTTCATAATTACGTTTATTTTACTGTATTTTTAAATTTTATAATAGCTAAAATATATATCGTGTAATTCAAAATTATTTGTAAGAAGTTATAAATAACTATGTAATAATATGAAACGTAATGTTAATAACTCATACAATTAATAACCTTGAATTAAAAATGGAAAGGATTAAATTAACGTAAAGAAATCATATCAGATGGTTGTATATGGTCCTAGGGTTTTTCTTCTTGCCTTTCTCGCAGCAACGAAGTCATCAATAGCCCGTTACCTAAGCACCGGCCGTGGTCCATCAGGATTTAAATTTTTTTTTTAATGACCCGAGATAACCGGTCTAAGTACGGCCATGATTCGAATATTAACTATGTTTATTATTATTATAACCGTTTTGGAGTTAAAACGATATTCGTAATCAGATACTGTAAACGCGTTTTATTATATCCCGGTGCGCAGACGCTTCATTTGTCTACAATATGTTATTAGTTCGTAATAAAACGATGCCATATACAGCGAAGCGATATTATTGCCTACATAATATTATTTACGAGTTTTGAAGTTGATATTATTAATATTATTATTTCTCTACCCTCATCAGCTGCGATCGGTACTGTTTGGACGGGAAAACGCCACGCTTGGTATTATAAATTACCTACTTGGCTAAATTAAGTAATTCGTTCGAGTTAATTTGCCATGCAAGTAATTCAGATAAGTCGTTTTGGTTGGCATACAATATAAATTATGTATTATAAAACTTTGAAGCTATTTGGCGGTGCACCTGTTATTATTGCTGAATTCGTGACTTCGAATTTATGCAAATGTCGGAACGCCAATTTATGCAGTGAGAATTGAAATATTATATACCAGCGGTTCTTAAACTGTGGTCGGCAGCCTCTGGGGGTCCATGATGCTGTCGGTACACGACATACGCGTGCAATACTCCGAATTATTCGGTATACATTTGAAAGCGTATTATACTTGAGCTATCGAAACCCAATACTATAGTCTCCTGTTCTAGATGCGAGTGAAAACTGAATTAGACGCACCCTTTTGCAATTTATATACATCGAATTTACGAACAGACATCACGTCATCGGAAGAAGACGCAGTCTTTTAGAATTTTCTAAAAAAAAGTAGTTTAAAATTACAATTCAATTGGAATCCGTTAATATAATCATTCTTATTAATTTCGATATATTATATTAATTATATTATTCATATGTAAAAACTAGTTGTTATCCAATTATTATCAGTAAAATTATTAGATGTAGCTAAAAATACCGCGTTCTTAATTATTGACTTCTAGTTGTAACGTTGTTCATAATAGTATTGTATATAGAATTGACGTTTCATCAAAAATTTTAGAATAAAAAGAAAGCGTTTCTGTGTTTGTGCAAAACAATTTAACTAATCTGCAATACAAATAAAACGATGACAAATGTAATTTCAATTAAAAAATAGTGAATTATACTCGTAGAATTTCTAAATCAAAATACAATATTGTAAGTACCTACACTGTTTAAACACAAAAACATGTTTTTGCAGATAAATACCTATTGAAACACGTATTAGATAATCGGGTGTCGTTCAAAACCTCACACTTATCGTTCAAAACCACACATTTTTCATAAATCATTTCCACACATATTTTTTTTTCTTTTGTCATGCCAGTATTTGTCAAGGGTCGACCATTTGAAAACCGCACACAATATTTTATTGACAGTTTGAAATTTAAATATAAATAAAATCTAAACAAATGGATATTTTATTTCAAATTGTATATAAAACTAATACTAATAAGTACAAAAAATTTAATTAATTTTATTGTTGATAATAGGGTAAATAAAACGATCTATCAATATTATTTTCTCGATTTATTACATTATAAAATATTTTAGATATATATTGTGAAAAAAATCGTATTATATTGCAGGATTAAACTTTAAACTCTTTGATAATTATTATTTTGGTAATTATTTTCGTTATTTGTAAAACGATAATACAAATTATAAAACAACTTTTTTCTTTGTCATTTTCTACTTCAACGTTATTTAGCGATATATTGAAATCTCTAATCGTATTAATGGAATCAGGTAGGGAAATAGAAACAAGAAGCAGAAATTTTCGTCGTCCACAGTACATAGTCCGACTTATTATCTCCTTCCGTGTAATTTTAAGTAATTTTTCATAAAACAATATTGCGCTTTAATTTTCATTGCAGGTCGAATTGCTTTTAAATTGATATCAATTCCATTTATTGCATGTTTATGAGTACCTACTTTAATTTTGCTTGATGAACATATTTTTTATTTCACCATAACACAACACGACTTCGTACCATAACAAAGTCACATTAAGCCCCAGATTCTTTGTGCTTACGAAAAACCTATCATTATATTTTTTATACATTACTGACTGTGTTCCTTAAGTATTATACATTTTTACAATCCATAGACAATTCGTTAACTATTACAAACGCACGAGTTGATTAAAACGCAAAAATGTGTGAATACGTTAAGCTTATTTGGTATCGATTAAGATAAATGCGATTAAATTATTACTGTACATACGATTTAACTTAACAAAAAAAAAAGAGAGCCGAACTATATAAAATATATATTTTAATTAATAGTTTGTGGATGTAATAACCGACGAGATAATCGTCTCGGTTGAATCATTATTTTTATAATTATATAATCAAAACAATCCCCTTGAAAATCGATATATTATGATACTGTTACAGGCCGATATTGTAAATTTGTTAGTACTGTTCAAAGTCAGAATTACCTTTTAGCACGTTTTCCAAGTACGACATTTGATTCAACTGGTCTATCGTGATTCGTTGATGTTCTTGACCCAACTCGCGGTCCAAGTGTTCCCTGAGTCGGTTTTGGGTGTTTTTATCAAGCGCTAACTCGTACAGAACAGCTGTCACTAAAGCTGCCGTCGGTTCTATAGTGCCGGTCACGAACTCGAACATGTCTAACCTCACTTGTTGGTCGACGGAATCTGTAGGGAAAGAATAACGACAAATTCCATTGTAAGTTCAAACATTTAATAATATTATTAGTAAGTACACTGTATGACAACACGATTGTTTCAACACATTAATTAAATTCCTCTCTGGTCAGACGAAATTATATTAATAACAAAAATAATTCTGAGCTTTCGATGACAGCCTTGGGGTCCATATAAATCTCACTAATGGGATAGGTACTTTTGATCTCGAATAATCTTCAGGTGTTGGAGTCCTTCGTTTGTACTGTTATTATTTCAATAGATCAAATACAAGTATTTCTTTTGCACTTTTCAGAATAAAAATTTTGAGTCTTGATCTGGAGCTTATTGCTATAGTGTCTAAAACACAGCGCCTAATACAAGATATCGGTACAAAGGTTGCAGAGTGGTGGAATTGATTCAAACGGAACTCGTTATAAATTTGTTAATATTAATTCATAGTTCTGTCTCATTCGAATCGTCACTTCAATTTGTGGTTACTGATGTATGTATGTATACATATATATATATATATATATAATTATTTTTATGCTTTTAAATTCCATTATTGTGAAGTTTAATTTTTGTTTATGAAGGGAGGGGGGAGTGATACATAAGTCGCCTCACCAAAAAAATACAACCAAAACCGCCATTGGTATATCGGTTCTACAAAAGTCCAAAACATCTAAAATGTACGGATATACGGAAAAAATTACGCGATATACACGAGATAATAAGATACAAACGTTCGTTTTGTTTCTTTTAGAAATTATTTCAAAGAAACTATAACATTATGTACCTATATATATATATATATATATATATACATAAATTAATATTATAAATATAAATTACATAACATATATATTATATGTATATAAATTAAATGTCAGATTGTCAGATAGAATTCTTGTTTTATTATATATCAGAAATCGCGAAAAAAGTTTTATGTATGTGTGTGTGTGTGTGTGTGTGTGTGTGTGTGTCAGTGGCGTGGCGTTGGTTGTGAGTGAATGTAAGCAGTGATATATACTTGATACTGTTACTACCCTCCTCTCCCTCCTGCGGTAGGTCGTTAGATCGTTGTCGTTGTTAAAACGCGTAGACGTAGTGTACTTAATGGTACAGAGTGCCAATAGTAAGTCGATAACGAATCAAACAGTGTCAGTATGCAATATGAAAAATGCTTACAAACCGTGTAATAAAATGTGCCCTCTCCCGTGGTACTCATAGGCGAAAATCTATTAAATTTTCTGGGGGCTAACATTTTTAACATCAGTCATAATCAGTCAAATATCCAAAATACATACAAATTATAAAATATTTGGGGGGGCTTAGCCCCCCTAAGCCCCCCCCATTTCCGCCTATGGTGGTACTCTGCCCTATATCAAGTCAACAAGCTCGCGTAAGCAGTTTCAATACGTGTTACACGGCGTGGGGCGGCGATAATAAACCCGTCGAACAATATTGTGGGCTGCGGCGACGTGCGACGCGGGCGGCGGCGGCGGCGGCCCGCACAACGGCGTCTTGTAAGCAATTATCAAACATATTACGCGCCACGCCACTGTGACAGGAATATGAATGATTAATTTTCATTTAATTAATTAGCGAGACTTGAATTTACCTACACAAACTTTTTCTTTTTTCAAAGTGTAAGCAGTGCTTACAGTGCATACGTGTACGTAACGCCCCTGGTGTGTGTGTGTGTGTATGTATGTGAAGATACAATTAAGCCAAAGAGTACTATGGAAAATAAAAGAAATATAAGAGTTGTTGTGTTATTAAATTCGTTTATTTAATACTGATTTAAAAAAAAAAAAAATCATCAGGTATTAAGTGAAAAAGAAAAATGAAAAACGAACCAAAAATTTAAATTAACAAATTACATAGAGGAAATTATAAAGATTATATTAAGAAGACATACTTAGAATTAAAAAATAACAATTTTAAAATTTTAAAACAGCGTATAAATTGTGTAAATAGCGAATTAATTAATTTTTAAAATATATATATATATATATATATACGGTATGTTATTATCTAATATAAATTGATATAAAATATTATAATTTGTATATTTAAAATATTTTTAATTGATTGTTAAATATATTTTATAGATATAATATGTAACTCTTCCAAAATAGATATATATATATATATATTGTGTTGTATACGTAATGTATCTAAGTCATTAACTTTATTAAAAGTAACAGTGTAATTATTTTCTAAAACGTGATTCGCAAAATTTGAACTTGGTTTAATTTTATTTATTTAATTTTTGTTTTTATTTTGCTTTTTATCAATAATTAAAACTTGATTAGAAAAACCGTACATACTTCATTCCTTCGTGTATACGAAACTAATGTTTATTTTTTCGACTTCATAACACGCGCTGAACATATTTATTCTTTTGTTCCTAATCTAATCTTAATGCATACATTTAAAAATATAATATATATATATTACATATAATGAATATCTCCTTTTTTATTTTTATTTCTTTCTTTTTCTTTTTTTTTTGTCGGAAAAATATACGGAAATACGATTGAAACCTATTACTGAAATGTAAATCACCAGCGCGAGGGAAGAAATAATAATTTTGATTCGCAAACGATATCGTAAAACAATAAATCGTATCCAATCGACTCGAATATATACGAGTTTTTACATGGCTCGGTTCAGAAAAACAATGAATTATTAAATATTGTCACTTCAAATATTATAATACATTATAAGACGGTATTTTTTTTTTTCTTATCGCCAACTATTTTCGCAGTATTTTTTCATTCTATTTGGCGGATTTTGACGAAAATACGTCGTTTTTATCTTGGCAAATTTTCGCTTCATGTGTGCGGCACCATAAACATTTGAATATTTGAATAACGGCGAACATACGTTAATAAAAAGTAGCTATGTATACATGGGTGCCCGGAGGGGGAGAAGAAGCCCCACTGGACTTCAAAATTTCAAAATGTAATTTGTGAAAATTTTTAATTTTATTATTAAATGAACGTTTCATTGATATTTCGACTATAGTATCGGTTTATGAATTTAATATTGCCGAAGAAAAAAAGAACAATATATAATATTCTTTATGCGCTTATGTAAGACATTTTATTATGTTCCTTCCCTGATAAATTTCCGGCGAGCGTCTATTTTATATTATGTACACTATTGATTTTAATATACGAAACCAACGACAACACGCGCGTGTGTTTTTGAATTTTCGACGTTTCGAAAACGCATAAAAATCTTTCATTATTATTATTATTATTTTTTTTTTTATTACGGCACCAATGACGATCACTATTATTTTGAGTAATAAAAGTAATAAAATTAAAAAAATAAATAAACGAACGCGTTTTTCATATTACTCGTAAATACCACGCGTATAATGACTTAATTTTCGTGCTCAGCTTATTTGCATGTGGCGTGCAAAAGCATATTTGTCCCCTCCAAGACGGTTTAATCGTACGGAATATTTCGCCGTGGTGTGGTACAGGGTGTACTTTATGTACGCATTATTGCGTACAATTCTAAGATTTTTTTTTTTTATTGATTATAGTCGGAATGATAAATTTAAATAAACGGGTTTCTTTAGTTTTTAAGTGTTTTGTTTTTAAGAAAAAATTGAAAACTAAGCGGGTGAACTATAATAACATCAAACTGTTTAAAATACGTAAAGCATACTTTTTTTTTTAATGATTCTTTTGGAGATTATTTTTCTGAAAACTTTTGGCGATGGATTATAAAATTTGATTTACGCTTTTCTATACCTGTATATGAACTTTTAAAAATTAGTTGGTAAAACATTTTTTTTTTTTTTTAATTAAGCAAATGGAATAAACTAATCGAATAATTTTTAGTTCAATGAAATTAATAAAATTATATTAATATAGATTGATGGGCAAAAAAAATTAAATAATAACAGTTTATTTTCCCTATAATTGTTTAATAAATAAAACATATAATTTTATTTGGTGAATTTTAAACTTTTAAAGGTAATACGTTTATAGATGTATCGGAGAAGTGAGCCAAAACATATATTTTGACCACTAAAGTGTTCAGAATAATAAACAATACAAGAAACCGCGTTAAAAAAGAAGTTTATATATTTTTTTCTTTCGTTATTGCGTTTGTACGTTTGTAAAATTTAAAGTTTTCATAAAAAAAAAATAATAATAATAATAATATAGCGTGTTTTCGTTTTGTCAAAATTCCATTTTATCCTCCAGTTGTCATTAAATAAAAACTTTGCATAAAATATATTACTATAGATACACCCTATACACTTATTATAATTATATATATATATATTTCTGCGTGTAGTGGATACGACGTTGTTTCGGGAAGGAAAAAATGGTTATAAACCCGGACGGTTATTATTCGTTTTTATAATTACAATATCATTATAATATGAGTGATGAGGTCATTTTAGATTTTCCTAGGGTACAATGCAAATGTTCAAATCGGTCCAATATTCGTTCAGTATAAAAATAATTACAGTGAATTGGAAAAGACCATATTTTTTATTAGGTACAGCCACATAAAGAGAACACTTTAGAAAATATTCACAATATTTATCTGAATAAATGAAACAAAAAAGTAATTATTTTTAGATATATTTTTCAAAAAAATTAATTAACTTCGTATTACGTTAAGGTGGTTCTAAACATTTTTCATCGACATTTTCGTTTATCGTTTAAAGCATTTCGATTATTATTTTCTTGTATACAATTTTCTACTAAAACGATGCCCACTACATTGCAATGAGAACCATTAAGGCAAAAGGTACGGCGTAAATATACTATTCAAATTTATATTTCTCGTTCTGACGAAATTTTGGTTTTATCCGACTTTAATTTTCTAAAAGCCTTAAGATTTCCTTATATAGTTTCTAGAATATAACGGAGACGTTTTCTCGAAATTAATTTTCAAACTGCGTCACAGATAAGGCACAGGTATATGAAATGTTTGAAACACAGACATTTTATAAATTATGCTAATTTCGGTAGTTAGTATAATTCGGAAAATTACTTCCGTTATCGTCTAGAAGAGATATCATTATATATTATATTATTATATATATAGATTTTTACAGAAATAATATCAGACAATACGTCACAATTTTATCAGAGCTACAAGTCTCCAAACATTTTTTTTTTCTTACAACATAAAAGCCGAAATTGATGTCACTTTTTTCGTTTTTACGTAATAAATATTTTGGTATTTTTAAGGCGTTTATATTCAAGCGGAGAATATAACATTATTAAGGATATTCTATTTATTTTGGGAGCGTTATAGAATAATAAATTTGAGAAAAATATATTTTGCGCCTGTGAATTGAAGTTAAAAAACATATTTATAGGCGGGTTGAAACGATGCATATATTAATACAGTTTACTGGAATATTATCATTATTAGTATAGTTGAACACTGTTTGGGAAAGAAAATATAAAATAAAACTGTTCCGAGTTATTGCCCACCCCCAATTCTTACACCTTAATCACGCCCCTAATCATAAAATGTTTATAATTTGTATACGAACATGTAACGCGTGGTCAACGAAAGGGAAAAATAAATATGTTTTAATATTGAATAAATAAAATCCACAACGGCAAAGTAAAAAAAAAAAAAAAAAGGTAGTGAGCTATGGATGCTGGGAATGTCGGTTTTAGAAATGTGTTATGATTTTTAAATATTGTATGTCTGAGATTTTATTGAAAATGCCGTTCCTAAAATTAAAAAATACATTTATCCGAAACGGATATACGATATACCAGTAATCAGTTTTATGAACATTTTCCGTATTTTTTTCCTAATGAATTTGAAAACTATTGAGAAACTAGAATAAACATCAAATAAAATAACAACTAGATAAAATGTATCACTGGATAGGGAGGTGAGTGAATATCAACGGAGCATTACGACACGGAAAAGTGTTTACAGACAAAATTTGAAAAAAAAAATGCAAAAAATACTAGTAAGTTACTTATACGGAATTTTTAGAGTTTTAATATTACTCTGAATAATTTGAATTATATTCGAAAAACATTACTAAATAATACTGGTAGTTTATTATAAGTTAGGGATACGTTAAAATATTATATAAACACGTAATAGGTTTGTATTAAAATTTTGAGTTCTTCAAAAATACAAAAATAACCCATATTCAAATTGATTTCATTTTGCAGTTATTTATGCGATTTTAGAGTTGTTATCAATATTATGCTTAAGGAAGCTACTTGGGAATTTAGAAAATCGTATCAAATCGAGTATCAACTATATAAACATAATTTATTAGGAGAAAGTAACTAATATCGAAGTAATTCTAAGCCTCCCCTTCCACACAAAAAAAAAAGTGTTTAGACAAAATTTTAAAAAGTCATTATTAAAATCAATAATTTTCTAACGCTTTGCTCAGAATTTAAAACGATTGTTATAACGTTTTAGTTATATTTCACGTGACACTATCAACGATTCGGTATAGCTGAGGTAGAACAGAAACCGTACGTACATAATATATACAACCAGTGTCGTATTCACGGGCCCGGGGATTCAGTTTATATATTCATTAAATAAAACATTCATTTAAAATCGGTTAATTATTTTTAATTTACAAAAACCCAATGGTTTATCTATGCTCACAATTGGTTGTAAGAACGGAATAAAACTGAAGAAGTTCTTACTTAATTATTCAAATAAAAATGAACGTTTGGAATTATTGTTATAATTTTCTGTTATTTAGTAATTCAAATAAATATATCAAAATAATCAAATTCTATTACTCGATGAGTAATATATATATATATATATATATATGTTACCGGAAAAGATGATAATCAGTTAATGTCGACAATGACTGGGCAACAACGACAATGCCTGATTTAGCAAAGAATTGTCATAAATGACTAGTAATTGACGTTAGTTCCTAAAAAAAAGAAGGCAATGATGCTAAATATTGCAATAATAATAAAATATTAAATAAATGAATAGTTATTTATTATTATTTATTACAGCGGGGTAAACTACTATAACACTTAGAGTTACATAATTTTGTAGAGGCACGACAAGCACATCCATTAGTTTTACAGTTGCATCATCTGTCTTTATTACAGACTGTTACGATACGATACGATACGCAGAGTTCAATATACAATAATCAATATTATTATGGACAATAATAATAATAAATATCGAGAAGTCTATAACACAAAAACCGAGTTGAGATTATCTATAGTCTGTTCGATCATCCGTGTGTCAATTAACAACATTATTGTCTAAAATAATACGGAAATGTAGATGATACAACTACGAAATATTCAACAATGCCTAACATCATTAGGAATTGTCAACAATGATTAGGGAATGATGACAATTCCTAAATGATCATCTTTTCCGGTAAAGGGCGATCGCCCCCCATCAATTTGTTTCTTTGTATTAGTCATAGAACAGCGCATATAGTATAGACTATATAGTCTATAGGTATAGGTATTTCTTATCTATCTGCAAAAGCGCGTACACCACCGCTTTCAGTAGGGGCGTATTTAGAAATTTTTTTTGGTGGGGGCTGAGGCATTGAGTAAATATCATTGTTGAATTATTTCTGAATTCTAACCCAAGACTAAATCTTAAAAATAAGACAAATTATCAAATTCTCAACATTTTAAAAACAACTACATATTAGGAATTTATTAAAAATATTACATCATATAGCCATAAGAATTAGTAAAGAAAGTTCCTGAAATTTCGGGGGAGCGGGGCTGCAGCCCCATCAGCCCCCTATAAATACGCCCCTGGCTCTCACGGTTTGGCGTCTCGTCACGGCGCGCCGCCGCCACACACCAACCGACCGTTAATATACGCGTAATTTTTTCCTCGTTATAACCTGCAAAATATAATAATATTACTGTATATCTATAGACCGTGGAAAAAACCGAGTACGGTTGTAAAATGTAGATAGCAAGAACCGTGTGCATGTTATGTGGTTACTATCCGTTATCGTAGTAGTTACCCGGTTACCGTGATAAGTAAAGTGAAAACAGCAATTACTGCGTAAACTGCACTGAATAAATACGACGTTCGTAGTTCGTGTTTTTTCCTGACGGTGAAATTGCGTCATATTTAATTATAACCCGTTCTTAATAAATTGCTGTTGTAGGAAGCCACCCGTCGACGCAGCCTACCGATTTCGGTGAGAAGTCACGTGGTGGTGTCCCACCACACCGTGTACTGGACTATCGTTGTCGTCATTAGCGGTTTTGTAGATTGAAAACATGGCCTAGATCGAGAATGGGACAAGAGCGTTTAAATGGTTTAGCTTTGCTGCGTATAAATGGGCATATTGATATACAGCAAATAATCGAGAAATTTGCAACGATGAAAACAAGAAACTTGGATTTTTTTAATCTAGACAAATTTAGTTAACTAGTATAATATTGTTAATGTGATTTTCGGAAATAACTAGTTTGATGTTTCGAAACCGTTACAGGTTCCATCCTCGGAACGAAATTGGCAACATGGATATTTTCGAAAAACACATTAACAATATTGTAGTTCAATCAATGTAAATATTAACTATTATTTTTAATTATGTTTCTAAATAAATTGTTGTATTTATATTTTACTTATTTATACATATATTCTACTTATTCGATTACATATAAGGCCTATATAAATTATTGTAATTTGTTTTAACTCCCAGGGCACACTTAGGTTTTTTTTTTTAGGCAGAGGTTTAAAAAACTACAATTAATATTTTAATTTAAATATATTAATTGGAACAAAAATACTGAGATATTGAAACAAACAAGTGTGTAAATTATTAGGGTGCTTGAGCTCTACAGCACCCTCTCCCCTCCTTAAGTGACCCTTGGTTCGCTTCCCCCCCCCATAAAGTCAAGTCAGATACGCCACTGCATATATATATATATATGTATATATACGTATATACATATATAGTATGTGCATTTACTATATAAGTATTTACTATAATTGGTATATATAAGTATGTGTTTCATTTTATTTATTGCTTAAAATACGGTTTAATTCAAAATATTATAAAAAAATCGTCTATAATGAGGACGAAGTGTCTTTCATCGGATAGAAATTGAAAGTACACGGCTGCGAGTACAGAAAATAATATTCTCTTTTATTTAACAGCTATTATATATACGTGTGCAATTGTGCGTTATATTTCATTATTTGTATTTTAGTTTCTATAATGAAACGACATTGTATCGTATTATGTGGAATTATATTATTATATGCGATTGTATTCGTGGTCGTACGTACAATTATTATAATATATACGCGTACGGGCATTGCGTAACGACAAACCAGATTTTTAAAATTTTATTCGGGTCACATACATGTGTCATGTACGTGTGCGTGTCTTAAACGGGTCATGCATCAAAGTCTTCTCATTACATAAACAGACTTTTACTTAGATATACGTGTACGTCATGACAGTATCATAAACCGGTCCGGAAGACCCGGGGAGAGTTGTAAATTTAATAAAAAAAAACTTAAATAGGTTTTATATCATTCATTTTTTTTTTTCGTCTCGCTCTATTCGAAACACGCTAATGTGTCCATTAAATGTGATAATTTTTCTTAAAAAAAAAAAAAAAATCGAGTCGATCCGGTTTCACCGGTGACTTTCTTTTGATTTTCATTATATTAAATTCGTCACAAATTTACCTGCATAAAATTGTATAATAGTTTCCCTTCAAATAGGTATACGTTCTCAAAATCATTGTCATTGTTATATTTAAAATATTTTATTTTAGGCACATTTTCAATATCTGAACTGTGTTTTAAATATTTTTTTTTTTTGTAAAAACATAAGCCATTATAGTACTATATTGAATGTACATGTCAATAAAATATATATATAATATTGTAAATAAATTTACAAAAACAGTTAACATACAGACCATATAATATTAATACATTGCAATACAATTTGAAACGTACTCGTTTAAATTTATATATTTACGAAAATAAGGTATATTTCTAATGCGGTTTTCCGAACATATTTTACGATAATCGTACAGTATTTAATTTTCGTGTTGGATAGAAAATTATAATTTTTAAAACGTTTCAAAGCATTTGTTTATTGGCTTTTATAACCGAACATCGCAGATTCGCTCTATACACCTACTATAATAGGATAGTTAAGAAGTGATAAAGCAATATAATAGTGTTGTTACGGTTTATTACTCCTGTATCATTTGATTTTTTTTCTTCTAATTTTCACGGTTAGAGCTAGAATTTTATTTTTTTTTAATTGAAATAAATAAAAAAAAAAAACCGAGCCCTTAAATTTCTTCAAATACAAATATTTATCCAAAATATATTTTACTACTTATTAATTTTGTTCATAACGTATCATACGTCACTAGTCGGATAACCAACTACATATAATACACGGATGACAGTGGCTCCGAATCCAACTTTCAGGTAATATATTGTATTATATGAATGTAAAACTCTTGAATAACGGTTTCCCGTATAAACGCAAGATCCATTTTATTTCTCACATTCAAAAATCAAAATAATCATCGTAGAATTATTTCGATTTTTTTTTTACCTCGACAATAGAAGAGCACTCAACTCGCTGGATTTCTACGTTTTTTTATTATTAAAAAGGAAGGAAACTCTCCGATATCATGCGTGTATATTGCAGTATATGTATGGTTTCTCGTTTCCCGATCGAAAATTTCGATTCACTTGAAATGACATTTATCGAAACGACAAAAAAAAATTCGGAGAAAAAAACGAGTTGGTGGATATAGGGAAACGCGTGAAACGATGACCGGAATATCAATGATGCTCGCGTTTAAAAACCGTTTAAATAACGCGATTTGAAACGGCTATAGACCGCAGAAATACCGAATTTAGTGCCAAAAAAAAAAAAATGGCGATTATAATATACGATTACGTGGAATGGAAACGCTTTTTCGCAGTTTCGTCGTTCGTAAATTGGCAAAAAAAAAAAAAAAAAATGTTTTTACAGGATATTATTTATTCTTCGTCTTTTTGGGAGGGACTGCATCGGTAAAATACACAACGATCAAAGACGTGCGAAACGCTGCACGGGGTTCGGATTGATTGAATAATACACCGCGGTGTGTCGAAAGGAAAAAGTGAAACGACCGCGGAACGAAGACGACTGCAGCGGCCACGGTTAGAGTAGGTTACGACCATATATTTCGTGTGAATTCAATACCGCGAGGGTCAATATTATTTAAATAATTCGTTTAGCCAAAACCATCGTCTTCGATCGTTATTAAAAAAAAAAAATTTTTTTTTTTTTGAACAGTGGTACTCAACAAGGATATATGGTCACGGTGCTTCTGCAGGCATTGTGAATTATTCTCTGGCTTATTCTCGTCCGAAATATATTACACGCATATACAGAGTGATTATTGTGACAAATTTTAACGCGAATACTTTCAAAAGAGTTTTGAAAAAGAATTCAACGGGAATGTAATCGTTTTTATATTTATCGCCAATGAAATGCAGTGTGAAATTGATTTTCAAAAGGAATCGAATAGAAATTTGAGAATACAATTTTTGTCGCATTAAACGCGTTTGATTTTCGTTGAAGATCCACATTAATAATATTTTCAAAACACGCATCATTTAACGTACATACGTTTGCCTCATTGCGTTTCACTAATCATTCGCCCGACTAAATTATGCGAAACACTTGCCGTCATAAAACATAAAATATATTTAACCGATAATTTCAAATTTTCGTCCTCGAGTTACTTTTAGCTATATTTCTATTTTTGTAATTTATAATTCAGACCGATTTTTTTTATGCTGTTGGATCTCGAGCAAAAATTTATTTTACAAAAATTTAATCTACTTGCAGACCGAAAACATTCAAAACAGGAATTGATCAAACAACGCTTTTCAAAAAAAAAAAAATACCAAAAATTGACAGCATATACTTTTTGAGCGTGTCGTGTTGGCTGTATCACGTATAATAATTCAGTTCTATAAATACCTAAATTTTTGTTTATCGATTTTGGAATTCAAATATTTTATATTATTGAGGGATTTCAGTCGGAAACAATTTTAACGTAGTTAATTTAATATTTGAATCTAGTGTCAGATTTAAATGGTTGCTGTGACGAACTTCAAAACCAATTTAGAAATAATCATAGCGTTCAATATTCCAGCGAAATTTTCTCGTTAAGTAACTTACAAACATTGAATGATATACACATGGGTGCGTTCAATAATTTAATTAACGCGTTTAATCGTTATACATTTTCATTATTTAGATTATTATTTGATTATCCCTTTATCAAAATCATACGTAGGCACTCCTTATTAAATTACGAAATAAACAATTATTATTGAAAACTCTCATATATTTGTCGTTAAAATCTATGGGGAGTAACGTTAGCAGTGTACACATGAGTTAGGGGTTCACAACTGAAGAAACCTAACCACTTATTTATATAAAGTACATTAGCGATTGCGGTTCACCAAACCTAATAGAATAATGCGTTTCCGTTCACTACAATATATACAACTTATTTTTTCTTATTGGGAATAATAATTATAATAATAATAATAATAATAAATTATTATTATTATTATATCTATACAGGTTGTAGTTCGCCACGTTCGTACACGACTTTACTCGCGCTCACACATACATGTCCCAAAAGGATAGAATAATACGAGTTCGTCTGAAAACCTAGTCCCACTTATCAAAACCACTCGACCCTGATTCTCGGTATGTATGCGCACAATGTAATAGTTTAAGTACGATTCGGGATGAATACTAAAACGATGACACGACGTGAAACAGGCTATAATATTATTCTCGGACGAACTCTTTGTTAGAATTAATTTCCGTGTAGATAAATCATGAGTGAAATTATCTCTGCTAATTATTATTATTATTATTATTATTATTATTATTATTATTATTATTATTATTATTATTGCCGTTTTGAGCATTTGAATTTTGCGCCGTGGAATTAAAAACAATTTTCTGAAAGAACAGCCATTTAATACGACGATAAATATTGCTAATATTTTAATTTTATAATTTATGTGTGTTTCTTTATGAGGTACATTAGATATCCAGTGGTTAAATTGTGGGATAATATTGGTTGGAAAAAATAAATCCGAAAATAATATAAATGTTTTCCCGTTTGCTCGTAATTTCCATTGGGATTATAAAATATAATAACATTTATTTATTTACACCTCTTGCACTATAGCTGCAGATTAATGAAATATAACTCAATCCGTATTAATGGTATGAAAGATAGGCATCGGAACTATCACCTCGTTCAAAAAATATTATTTTTATTTATTTTTTGTCAGTGTTATATATTATGTTTATTATGATGATACCTTGATTGTCCGTTTTGTATTTATTCGCAATATAATTTTATTTAATTTATAATATAATGCAATGGATGTTTAATAGTTAAATAATCAACGTAATTATTTTTAAAAGTGTTTAAATCAGGCGATTTTTATAATATATTTGATACTGTATTTACCGTAAACAGAGAATGGATAAATTTTTTGATCTGATATTTATTTATTAATAATTATTATCTTTACTATAAACGGGATAATTTAAACAAATTCTACGAATTCAAAAAGTAAAATGTTGCCGCGATAAGACATGTCAATATAACAAGATAACGTTCATTTTTATTATCTGCAGTTAGCCAAATTTTTTTTTCGAGAACATTTGGGTCGACATGAACAATGTGATTTAATGTAACACACAATATTGTTTACATCATATTATTACAGGCATTTTCGTTTAAACTCCCTTTGGTGTATTTTTTTTTCTTTACATGAAATAAATGAGAAAGCTTTATTACGTTACGTGAGAGGAATCAGGATAATGGGTATTTGGATTTTGTAGAAAAACGTTATTAGGTTTAAAATTTTCAATCGGGAAATCGAGTTTGTGCAGAAAAAGTAAAACGAAATTAGATGTTTATAATACAAATACACTATTGAAAGGAGTTAGTACATATATATATATATATATATACATAATTTCAGTGGCGTACGCAGGGTGGGGGGGGGGCTAAGGGGCTGATGCCCCTCCATTGACCTATAATTCTATTTTTTTTGTGTTTCATATTACGAATATTACTAATGATTATAGTGATGGTCGTAAACAGTTCTATTTATTTTATGATGTTGATAATACTGTAGTCGCCTATCGGGGAAATGTATTCAAAATTTTTTTATTAAAAATTTAATTATTATTGTTACACGCTTTTCTTATAAGACTATTTTGAATTAATAAAATTGTACTCAATACTTAAAGCATTAAACAAATTTATGTGAAATTTAATTGAAAACTGTGAAAATAAATGAATGATTACTACATTATATTAAAACGCATTATTTTGTAACGCTCTAAAGGTATCAAAAATGAATTTTTTCTAAGCAGTATTAAATTATTAATTTTTGAAATATGTGTGGGCAATGGGCATGTGTTGTTTTTGTGTGAGAAATAATCAATAACTAGTATGCAGCACGTGCCAATTATTCAAAAGAGTTTAATTATTCTATGCACATTAAAATATGTTGCGGTGGTTTAGAACTAAAATCTAGGAAAAAATTCAACCACTTAAAAGGAATGAAATTATTTTCAGAAAAAATATATGAAATTACCATATTCTTTTCTAGATTATTGCAAGCGTAGATGTTTTTTCATTAAGAATATTCAATTTTTTTTTTTAATTTTCAACGAGCTAGAACAAATGTTAAAAAATATAAAAATTTACATCTTTTTTAAAATAGTTTTATTTATAGTATCAAAAATCGATATGGACGATAACGTAGAAAAGAGGATAATTAACTCTGTTTTTTTTTAGAACGAGAATACGGTTCACTTAAAATGGTTTAATTTTTTCTATCTCTCACGTCCAAAATGACACAAAAAGTACATTGATCCCGATCCCCTTAATTAGGCGATAAGATATTTATTGTAATTTGTTTATACACGGTCTGCCACTGATAACGCATGTTTTTTAAATAATAATTAATTTAAGTCGTTTTCGTCCAAAGAAACCAAATTTTTGCTGTTGTATTCCTGAATAAATATCAATATATGCTGTTAAAATATGGCGTAAGTACTTGCAATTAAAAACTTCTCAAAATAGCTATTAGATTATTACACTTCATTTCCGATAGAAATTTGGATTATTGGATCGTGAAAATTTGCAAAATATTACCCTTTTTTGGGTAAAACAATTTCGAGATTGCTCGTTTTGTGACTGACCAAAAAAAAAAAAAAGACTATAGTTCCTAAAATGTGTTCGGTAAGAATTATTGAAAATATCGAAAGAGCAGGAGTTATTTTGATCACAGACTCCAAGATTTCTATACCGAAACCTTTTGATTTGAAATGAAAACGTGAAATATGGTACTTAACAAATTGAAAAAATGAAAACTGAAGTATACGAGAAATATGCCAAAAAAAAAAAGTCATGTTTTAATTTGGATCATCGTGATACGTGTTTTATATTTGTCAAGCATACGAATAAGAATGACCAGAAAAAAATATGGAAATGCATAAAAACGCGGAATTTAAATTCATAATATATATTTTTTTATTAGGTTTACAAACAACAACTCCAATTGGCTTTCATCGTATAATCAAATATTTCGGTTAAAAATATATTTTAATCTCGTTATGACGTTTCGTGTACGTTTTAACAGATGGTCGTTTCCGCGTGCCGATGAATAACACGTTAATTATATTATAATAATAACAAGACACGTGGTGAACATTAAAAATCCATTACTAATTGATGATCGATTATTACATAAGCTCGTTAGCATTTTTTTTTTTTTTTTTTGAAACTCTATATGTAATCGTTATTTTTGCATCGAGTCAAGTTTCAACGGGTAATTTAAACGGACGAAACTCTATGCAATATACAGCTTATTTTAATATTTGAAATGTTTGGAATAACGAATTAATTTTATTTTTTCATTTTATCACAAAAGGTTTTGTTTGATAATATATACATAATCAAAAAAAAAAAAAAAGCTAAAAATATTATTGCGCCCTTGTGTGTAAATGTCGTCCAATTACTATTGTATATTATTACATCATGTTTTTGAATGTGAACTTGACGTTGCTAACATCGTCAAGTTTTAGAAAAATAGATTTTTTTTTTCTTTTAGAAAAGTCACGTTATTTAATACATAGTCATTTTTAGAATTTTACTTTTAAGTCTTAATTATTAAATGTACGAGTCTCTTGTAAGAAAATACTGTTCACGTATTGTACCTATTTATTTGAAAAAAAGTATTGATAAATCCGAATCGCATAAAAATATTGGTTTTTCCTCGTTATTAATTGGCAAGTCGTTTATGAGGAGGTGGCGGCATATAATATACCGTGAGCGCTAAACTAAGTTTATTTTAGTTTATAAATATACAAAATCATTATACAATTATATCGTTTATAATATTTTTAATTCTCATATTTTGACATTTTAGTATTTACACGATTACTGTAAAACTCCTTTTGAGAACTCGGTGAATATTTAAAAAAAAAGGAATATTATACTAGTAGTTGAATGGTTTTACACAACACTGCGGTGTGTGTGTGTGTGTGTGACGGACAATTGCAGTTGTCTCCCGGTAAAACACTGTTGGCTTTTGTGAGTGAATTTTGTCGAGAAGCGTATAATTATTATACACTAACTATAATATACACGAACCGCACAAAACGCCACTAAAATTAATCGTTAACGTTTACGAATACGGTCCGAGTATCCGAACGAACGGTGCAGACTACAAACGCGCGTCTGGTTAGTTTACCGTTAAAAATCAATCGAAATTCAGAATTTCGAATATCCATCATCGTTATACCATTGATTCAAGGGCGCATTAAGAATCAATATTTAGGGATGGGAGGGGGGACAAATATAATTTGCCGCCCCTAAATTTACAGTACAGATTAAAATTCCAACAGACTAAAACATATAATTCCAAATGTCCATGATCAGTGTGCCGCCCTCTAAAAATTGCCGCCCGGGGCAAACGCACCCTTTGCCCCCCACTTAATGCGCCCCTGCATTGATTATATAATAATAATATATAATAATAATCAATGGTTATACCTAGCTTGTATAGTGTTATCGTACAAGTACAATAGTAACGTAAATTCAGGGGCGTTATTTGCGACGGCACCACTGACTTTAAAAATTATTATTATCAATTGGCCCGCCAATAATGTTCCAAAGAGCCGTTATGATTAACTTATACATTATGTATTCATATATTATAATATGAAAAAAAATATATATATATTTATAATTAGTAATACGTTTATTTTTGGTTTATCAGCTTTATTATCAAATACATGTATGTGATTTCCAAGGCACGTCAGGCGGCTTTACGCGTGTTGGCGCGGTACACTATATCCGGGTCGGCGCTTCCACGCGCCTACCAATATTATTTAATAAAATAAAATAAATCGTATAGGAAAAAATACGGACATATTACGATTTTTTTTTTTTATTTACATATGCATATAATCATATATATATATATATATATTTTTTTTAATGGCCTGGTGAAATGTGAAAATTGGCCTGCCTAAAAGTTCGCACGCCCGGAAACAAAAACTGAAATGACGCCACTGAACGTAGTAGCTTTCGGAAGCACTGTGGTCGGTCGCGTGCGAAAATAACAATCAAAACGGAACGTTTGTGTAGCGCGTCTTAACGTAAATACGTTCGGAAACAAATTATTTTATTACAATATTCGATTGTCGTTAAGACCACAACCAGAATATTGTTAAACTGTTCCAATTCCGTGCTTTATACGTATAGTCTTCGTTTCGGGTATTAACGCCCACGAATATTGTCCCGAACGTTTAACTGTATTAAATTACTATAATAATCATTGCCGGTTGTCCTTTTCGTTAAACACGAGCAATTAATCCGGCCACAATAGTTTGGCTGGTTTCAACGCAATAACTATAATAATAATAATAAATTAATTAATCAAGACTCGGGTAAAATATTTTGTATTCCGAATATTTACAAAAAAAAAAATGTTCCAAATACTTTTAGAATACTAATTTTCAATAATACGAACACCAAATATAGTATTATTATTCAATGGAATATAAACAGTCATCAATATGACGTATTCGGAGGGTTTAATGATTTTTTTTTTATTTTAATTTTGTGTTAATAAATTAACACAATAACTAATAAGTTTAATTAATACCACTAATTAGTTATAGAATATTACAGGACTATAATAATATTGTGTACTCGATTATTTGAATAGAGCTCGGTTCACACACCAAATATATAGCACGATTATTGTCAAAAGATTTTATGTTACCTATTGCTATACCCAAATTTGCTACTCATATTTTTTTTAGAAATAATTACTGCTTACATTTATGTAAAAAGTTATTATTTTTATGTAAGTCCAAAGTACTATTTAAAATATTACTGAGCTATAAAAAGCATTCGGAATACTGCTATATTAAGAACACTTTTAAAAGTATTTAAATTACTGTATTACATACATAAGAAAAAAAATCTTTAAAAAGTATTCCGAATAATTAAAAAATATTCTGAATACCTACAGTGTTCGGAATATTGCCCGAGTGTGGAATTATTACTCTTTTATCCTTTAATTTCAAACATATGTTTCTATAATATTAAATACAGCCGAATACCTCATATGATATAAATTATGAATTCACATAATTCGCGAAATTTTCAAAACTTCATCGTTATACGATATGTGTAAGGATTTCTTTGCATTACCATCAATAAGAACATCCGTCACAATTAACACGGTATAGAAAATAGAATTATATTCGCATGAGAAATTATACTTTTGTTTGATACCAGGATACCGCTAGTGATAAAAATGCATATATATTATATTCATATATATTACAATGACTTTTGGAAAATATATACGCAGCAAGGTACCCGAAATGAAATGTGAACAAGAGTAGTCGCAAACATTTATAAGTCGTGAGCAAACTTCGATGAAATAGCACTCGACAACAGTAGATGAGAGTAACACCAGTTTTCACGAATCGCGAAGACTATACCACAATTAACTGGCTCAGAAATGGACACACCAATCACACAAATTGTCATATTATAAAAAAACGATATCCTGATGTGTACGGTACACGCGTGGTCTGTGGATATTTTGTATCCACGTCAAACGCGGAAAATATCGCAGAACAGAGGACACGAGAATTCTTGATCAAACGTCTCAGGGCACGAAGAGGAAGCCACAGAAAAAAATTATTATCAATTTCATAAAACTTTCTCCTTTGTATTATATAAATTATAAACGTATAAATTACAAGTTTTTCAAATTTAAACACGTCCAAATGGTATTTTTTCCAATTATTATTAAACGCATATCTAAATTGACTTTTCGTTTCCGAAAATATAAACGACGTACAACTATTTCATTAAAAATCCTTTTGAGGCATGTTATAGAGATGAAAAAGATACATAGACGTATACACTTTTTTAAGAACAGATATTATCCTAATAGCGCAAAGAAAGTTTCTGCATTCTCGTTTTATTAAAATAATAAAAGTTCAAGAAATTTAAAAAAAATAGAAATTTCAGTTTACACAATAAAACACAATACTCGTATCAAATATTACGTACATTTTTCTAATTCGTATAATACGCGAATATATTTTTGTCTTATTACAATGTAGGTTACCGCACCATCGTAACCCATAACCTATCATATCTAACCTACATCTATCGGAAAACAAAAGGTTCTTGCAATAATATACGCTTTTTTTATTACATGGGACATAGTTTTTTTTACATATTGTCGTTTATGTAATATATACTATTATTATTAATTATTATTGTGTTATCCTATCGCGACTCGTTTTATAATAAGGATGTACACAACCCGTGATAATACGACACAGCATTTTGCGCAATTCGCCGTTTTCATGGGGCTTTTTGTATTTTGGAAATAAAAATGAAAATAATAGGAATAATAATAATAATAATTACAGTTATAATATGAGCAAGGCGTTATTTCGGTTTTAATCTATCGCCTATCATATCACTGTGGGTATTGGATGAGCAAACACTACAAAATTGTACGATTGTGCGTCAATCAAATAGATCAATTTCTTCACGTACGCGTTACTATTATTATTAAATTTCAGAACTAAAATATTTGTCTGTAAAGTAAATAAAAAAATTATTTCAAGACATGACATCCAGTAGTATAAAACAGTAATCAATAAAACATTATTAACATATTATTATGATATAAAAAAATGTCAAAGTATGAGGGGATCTGAACCCTTAAAACCCCCTTGGCGACGCCATTGATAACGAATATGATAATGCGTGACAACAGGAACACGACAGGCTCCCTCGGGTGAATTTATTTTATTTTCGGACACAAACAACTCTTACTGAAAGATTTTCTATGATATGATAAAAAGAACTTTGTTATTTAATGAATAACAAAAGAAACATTAAAAATCATAATTTGTTTTCTTTGGGAAAAAATTATATTAAATTTCTTTTTGTTACGGTTTTACAATGATATGTTTTTTTTTATATCTGTACCTAAAAATTCTACCAGAAATGCTCCGATCTTTACAGTCATAGTTAGTTTCCAGTAGCAAATTGCATCTAGTTGGTACGTTAAATATGTTTTTTTTTTTTCTCAAATGCGTCAAAAAAAAAAAAAAAAAAAAAAACTACAGAAAAATTACATTAAGATGATAGAAATGCGATTTCTTCCAAATCAATTATCGTTATATCTTTGTAATTTTAAAACTAATAGTTATAGAAACTTGGAATATTTACCAAATATTTACCTTCATATTATATCAAAGAAAACAAAGTTCAACATTTTTTTTCACTTTTGAGCTATTTATAGGAATTATAGATTTTTAGGTATTTAATTCATACATATTTAAACTAAGAAACTCCATCATTGAACAAGTAAAAGAATTTTACTATCTTGGCAGCATCATAACAAATACCAACAAATCGACTAAAGATGTAAAAAGAAGAATTACGCTAGCCAAACAAGCATTGGAGAAAAAGAAACACTTTCTCACTATAAAACATCTGAGCGTAGATGCCAGTAAGAAATTTATTAAAACTTTTGTTTGGAGTGTTCTTACATATGGTTGTGAAACGTGGACCATGAACAAATACGAGAAAGTTAGACTGGTGGCGATGGAGATGTAAATGTGGATGATAGGAACATCTTAAAGAGAAAGAAGAACCAATGAAAGTGTGCTAGAACAAATAAATGAAAAAAGAAATCTTCTATAATCCATCATGAAAAGAAAGACAAAACTTATAGGTCACATCATTCGCTATGACACATTTTTGAAGGAAGAGTTACTGGGAGAATAGAAACAGAGGAAGACCCAGAACCTGTTTTTTCGAATACATGATAATGGACTTAAATCTCACCTCTTATGTAGACCTGAAGATAGCCACAATTGGCCCACAAGTGTCCCACAGATGACAGATAGGATTCGCGAAGGCGACTTAGACGTTGCCTTTAAAAGCTGATGAATTCATGAAACGTGTGTTTTAAGGCTTAACATATTTTAATACAATGTCAAATATACGCGTAACGCGCGTTACTTCAGCTATATTAAAAAAAAATCTTGAAAATCGTCACAATTCGACAAAATGTATTCAATTATTTTTACTATATTAACGAAAACCATTTTTGAAAAAAAATGTGACTACCTAGGTTTATTGTAAGAAATCATATTGAAATAATGTTGTACTCTTAGGTCATAAATTATGTATTCTATACACACTATAGTCTATATGATTATTACATACATTAATAATGATAAATAATGATGCACCGAAGCTCTACTCAGAATCACGGTTTTGATAAATCACATCGTGTCACTGCTGAAACATTGAATTCCCGATAGTACAGTAAAACACAGAGCGCTTTTTCTTGAAACAAAAAAGTACGAAAATTCGTCTTTTACATTCGTACTGTCACCTTATACATATGGTATAGTAAATGAATTTAGTTTCATCACTAAATTCGAGAATTATAGTGTTAAGTAAACTTTATCATAATAATTATCGTTCTTTAGTCATCACTTTTGCAGCTATATATTCAGTTATACCTTTTAAGGTTTAGAATTTTTGATATTCTTATTCGTATTTCGTATCCGAATAGGTTAGTTGGCGAAGTTTTCTTCGTGACTGACAATGTTCCATGAAAAATAAACAAATATGTATTTGAGTATTTCAAAATTTATTTTACGAATAAAAATATATTATTTTATACCATATTAGTATATTACCATATTAGTATAGCATATTATATATAGTATAGAATAGTATCTGTTTATAGTGCACTGTATTCTAAAAACGTATTCGAATAAAATAATATCAATTGGTTACTATAAAATATTTACACACACGATATTAGTTTGAAGAATTTTAAAAATATATGTTATACAATACAGGATAGTTGTTTTAATGGCGGGCCAACTAGCAATAAATGTTTTGAACAAATTTTATTTTAGTTTTTTTTTATTAGTTATTAAACCATTTTTTTCTGTTCCATAGAAAAACAAAAAGATTTATTATTTTTTTATTTTCAATATTTCGTATATAAATAATTATAACTATATTTATTCATAGTAATCGCTTATTACGTAATTCACTGGAAACGGTTTATTAATAATAAAGATTATCGGTGTAAACATTTCTGACAAAGCGTCTACATTGGAGTAAATTGTCAATACATACAACAAATAACAATAGTATACCGTCTTAAATTTAAATGCTTATTAATCGGCATTTTTTTTTTTAAAAATCAACTTGTGTTAATTTCGATAAAAATATATTTATCAATAATTAAAATTATAATCATAATTTACCGATATAAAAACAAACAAATTTATATATAAGTTATAACAAATAAAGGATGGATTTATAAGTATTAAAATTATGAAGCAATATTGAAAAGGAGTTCAAAATGTTAAAATTAACGTACAAAGAATTTAATTTAAATTTCAGGAGATATAAATATGCACGTATTAAAAAAAAAAAATCATCCTTTATTTTTAAATATAAACGTATCCAAGGAAATGCAATAATTTTTGTTCTTTTCGATACTAAAAAAAAAAAATTGTTTCATTTCAAATAATTGTTTTTTTAAATTTAATCAAAATAAAAAGATTGAAAAATGTGTCATTCAATTTTTATTTTTTCATTTGTAAATCAAGATTTTAATTTTGTAGATATAATTCATAAAAAAAAAAAATGTTGGTGTACAAACATATTAATATAACTTGGTCTCATCATTAATATTTTGTTTGTTTAAATTCAAATATTTTGAAGTAAATAATTGCTATTTGTTCGCGCAGTAGTGGTCGTATATAAATATGAAAAAAAAACTGACATTTTCATCAAATTCGTAAAATTGTAGAATATATCGACGACTGTATTATAATAATTAATCCGTATAGTAAAAATGTGTAACAGCGAAATTAATTATTTTTTTTTTTTTTAAAGAGACTCATAAAATAACTATTTTAGAAACTTGGCAAAAAAAAAATACGTTCTACAATATTTTATTCAACATTTTTATTAATAAAAAAAAAAATATATTTATATATATACCTATATTGAATAGAATCGGAGTAATCGCTTTAATCAGTTCTCCAGAATGTCTGTGGCGTTATCTCTCATTATATATTATATTTATTTTTTTTTGTATATTCCGTAGAAACGATAACGAGGCGAAATAACGAGACGACATGTATTTAAATATTATAAAAAACAAATTGGTTGACATTTTTCCCCATGTGATAATCGCGTTTTGTGCACTGCATATATATATATATTTATATTAAATTGAAGTCACACGTTGCGCTCCTGTATAGTACTTCGATAAAACGCGTACTCAGTGTATATAATAAGACGACTGTATACCTACAGTGTAATGCGTACGCGCCATTATCAGACGAAACGACGGCGTAGTACGCTAACACGAGGAACCGTGTTTTTCGTAGGTTTTTTTTTAATATATACTTATTACACTAGTTTTATGTGTACTTATTTTTTCATAAAAGTATGTACAATTACGATAAAGAAAATTTTAAAACTTTTACGTTCTATTATAATAATATACGCAAGCGTACCCGTTGCGTTATTTCGTTTTTTTTTTTTTTTTATATATATATATATACGTTTATGCGTTTAATAACCCGTACGCGGGTGGTTAAATGATAAAAAACGAGTGCGCGTCACATTAAAAACAATTTGAAATAATTAAGAAATATTACGGCCGTAGTGTATGCGCGCACGACCGCGGACGGCGGAAAAGCTCTTCTTATTTTCCTCATAATAATTTATTATTATATATTACGATATAGTAAAAATAACAAAATTATTATGATTTTACGTGGAGGGGCAGGATGATTGGCGCAAATCCCAGGGGTGCTAAGAGTGCTTGGCACCCACAGAATACGAATTAGCACCCCCAATAATTTCCATTGAAACAAATCGATGCACTGACCGTATAGTGATATAACCATACGATACGTATTGAAATAAACACTGAAATAGTTTTGAAAAATTTTGCGGACAAAAAAAAAACAGATTTTTAGCGTCTTTAAAAATACAATTAAAATAAATTTTCTTTGAGCAATTATTTACATAATATTTCGAGTAATTAATTGTTTTGTTGTTGATATATAAAATAATTGATATTAAAACGAAAAATTTATATATTCATTTAACTAATATCATTTTAATTTAAAAATATGTATACGGTACACTTATCGAGAACTATAGGGCGAAACCGCTCACGTGTCTGCGATAAGTAATTTTTGTTGGGGCTTAATTAGCACCCCTAGGATTTAATGAGGATTTGCGCCTATGGGCAGGATGGCGGTTCTTTGGACGATAATAATAAACGGGAGATTCGTGTGACGTGTAACGATACGACGACATTTTTCGGTGAGATTCGACGGAAGAATAACATACTTTGATTATATATATATAAGACCTTCAAAAATGAATTATTAACAATTTTTTTTTTGTTAATTTGTTCGGTTAATTTTTTTAAGGGTTTATGAAAAAAAAAAATGAAAAAATGAAAAAAGTGGTAAAGTCGTTTTGTAGTAAAATTTACGAGGAATTCAAATCTGTTTTCAAATTTCTCATCGTACCAATAGATCGATCGGTACGTTGGAAGTACGAAACGTCTAATTTGCTATGTTTCATGCGTGTGTAAGACAAAGCGAGAAAATACCCGCTTTCAATCCCCTTAAAACTCAACGTTTTAACGGGTATTTACGAAACAGAAATTAATCGATCGACGGTACGTAATATTAATTTCTAACCGTGTTATTTTTTAAAGTCTTGTGTACGCCAATGCGGCCAATATCGTATAATTATATTCGAGCAGGGATTAGAAAAGAAACTTTTTTTTTTTTTATTGATGGGGGCCCACAACTAATATATCGGCCCCTGGGCCCCTCGAGGTCTTAATCCGTCTAAACGTCTCGCGATAGAACGGAATGAAATTGAAAAATTTTCGTTATTTTTCAAACACTCCTCGTGTATATTTTATTCTTCGGAAAAAAAAAAAGTGATAATAATTTTACTCCACACGCCATCCAGCTTCGTGGTCGTACGCGAAGTACCTGCGCGAAATACTTTGCAGGGTAATCAAGGTGTGCGGTTGGTATAATGCGCGCTGTTCGTTTCCCACTATATATGCATACTTTTATAATACAATACGCGTACAAATGTGCTGAGAAATAATCTAAAAACTTCGGCCATTGGCGACATTAATTTCTCGAAGGTCCCGGCGAAAGTTTTCCGCGGCTTCTAGCGCGGAAAAGTTGCGCCCTCTGCCGACCCACTCCCGCGTACCGCGGGTGAACAATATTACGGTTGCCGCCGCCGGTGCGGGAATCATTAATTCGTTCCACTCGCCACCGTTCCCTGCCACGCGGTTGTGGCGCGGTACCGTTTTTCTTCGGCCGCGAGAAGAACAACGCCGCCGCCGCCGGTGACGGATTAATAAATTAATATTTCGCGTGGTGCCGATCGTTTGTTGGTGTACAAAAGTTATGCGCGTTTACGCGTATAGAAGAAGAAGAAAAAGAAGATTTACCGCGGCCGGTCCGCCTTCCGTGCACACTGGATGCTGTGGCGGCGCGAGACGACAAAAGGCGTGCCGCGATCCGATCGAACAACGGGGGCCGATCGCGTCCCCTCCCCCCTCGCGGTTTTCACGTCTCCGCTCGTTTCAGTCCGCGCATTGTACTCGCTCAAACTTCCCGGCAAATATCCTTTCGGAATATCTTATTAGAATAATATGTCCGAGGACCGAATATTCGCTTTAACAATGTCTTTTACGCGTGTATGCACTCGTGCGTTTGCCGTCGACGAAATCCCGGTGTCGCGGCAAATTTACACAGGGTCCGTCAGAACAAACGCGCGCGTCTTCAAAACGACGCAACGCCAAAAGTAATCGCAGTAAAAAGAATTTAAAAAAAAAATACAGAAACATACGCGGTTTTTTTCTATACGAAATACGATTAAGGTTCTGAAACTAATGTCGGTGATACGGCGCTCTTGAGCCGCAACGCAGGAATCCATCCAGGAGCTCGCGAAAGGAACGCATCGCGTCGGTCCAGCATCTGTACTGGAACTTTTCTCACCCACTCGTGCGATCTCGTCTATCAATTAATCAACGGTTCGCGGCTTGTGTTGACGGACCTTTGATTTTCAGTGACCCCAGTAGGAAAAAAAATCACGTGTCAGGGTAGTGGGAAGGTAACGGAATACACCCGTAGTGCGAAATCAGACGTCCGGGGAATTTTTCGCGAAGAACGTCCATTGAGGCACGAGCTGTGTGTCGCCCCGTCTTGTTAAACCATATTATACTTTTCTCGCACACACACAGATCTGACATACCGTTGATTCGTTGATCCCTGCAAGAGAAACGGCGCGCAATGTATCCTTGGTATCCGACCTTACTCTGTCCGCGTTTTCAGGTGTTCTAATCGTTCGATTTCTTCCGTTAGTTCTTCTCACCACCGCTCTACCTGTCGAGTCGAATGCCGTGACTCGTCTCGTGATAGTCTTGCGGTCAGCAATGGCCCCATGACGCGGATTGTTGAAGTGAGTTCAAACGTCTTGCTGCGTTTGAACGACAGTTTCACCGTTTTTGAAGTACCACCGTACATGGTGAACACACGTTGTCGCACACTCCACACCGTTTTGTCGGCTAAAACTGCACCTTATCAGCTTTCCAACGAGCCGTCTCCCACACCGATCAGACTTTTCTGCTCGAAATAATGATATTTTGAAAAACACGGGTTTGTTCTGACGGACTCTGTACCATCCATATTTTTACCCGAGGGGTTAATAATAATCGCTTAGCGTAACAAGCGATCATTTCCTCCGCACTCCAGTACATATTTACCGGCGGGCGGGTAATAATCGCCTGAGGTTTAAATAATACTGATTTTTTTGACATGTATATGTCTTATGGCTGGCTGGGGTCATTGTATGAATTTGTGCGACACAAAGAGCGTTACCACGATGTCATGAACCCAGCTCTACTCACCACCCGGCCAGATCCCCCCACTTCTACACCGTCGTTGCCAGTTACATTGGAACGGCGATGATAGCGCGATCTATATATATATATTTATAGAAATCTATAGATATAGATATGTCTATGGGTACGAGGAGACGGGGACTAAGCTATAGGTAACTTTTTGTCACATGTAAAAAATAAATGAGATATATACAAGACATATACATGTACTGATGTATCTGCACGCAGTGTAGATACTCCTGTTTTTTTTACTAATAATCTATTAGTATTATTAAGATATTTAACACAATAAATTATTATGTATTATGCATTGTTTTTTATTATTTAGTAATATTACTGCTATACATTAATATTATTATTTAGACCTATAAGTGAGTCATGTGTATCAATATATTTTATTATTACCCGCCAAATCTCCCCCGGTAATAACGTATAGGAGGTAGTAATACTAATAAAAATAAATAATGATAATAATAATAATAATGATTTTAATTTTTGTAATATTTAATTTATAATAAGTAATAAAAATGAATAATACATATTTATATTGTAATAATAACTAATAGATCATTAGTAAAAAAAAATTATTGTTATTAAAAACTCAGGTGATTATTACCCACCAACCAGTAAGAATGTACAGGGGGGAAATAATCGCCTGTTACACCGGCCTTAGGAAATAGTGCTTCCCAAAACTGGATGAAATTTTCGGTGTACTAGACGGTTCAAATATCAATGCTCTTATTCACAAACAAAATTCAAACTTCTATAATAGCCTTTGGCCGCACACATAGAATTAATTTGTTACTTAGGTTTATATAATACCATTATTATTCTTATTATTGTTATCGTGGGCATGGGCACAAAACTTAAACTGAATATGAATTATTTCTTCGTTTTTTTTTTTCAATAATTGGAATACGGTTATATAATATTTTTGTAAAATAAATTATTGGAATTAATTTTCTTAAAACCAAAATCTATATGATGTTGCAGCTTAAGGCCGTTGGTAAGGCATGCGTGTGCCATGCATACACGGAGAGCAAAAATAAAATAAAACATTTAAAATCAAAATAGCTTTAAATGAAAACGCTTCGTCATAGATAATGTTCTCTTATCTATATGTACTCTAAAAGTTTGAAGAAATCCTATTGTAAATACGAGTCGAGATACTCCCGCATAATGAATTTTACCTCCGAATTATGGATTGTGTAGCGTCCTATTATGTCATTTCATAACTTCGAGTTTTAAGGTATATATATATATATATATATTACTAATTTAAAACAATTAATTCAATTATACTTTTGATTCATGAAATATTTCAAAGCCATTAAGCATCCTTTTATACGAAATAGTCGTAAATTTTCATTGATATAAAAACAAAAAGTGAATTGATTGTAAATTAAAAAAACTGTCTCAAGAATCGAATCATAATGAATTTTTATAAATACCAAAAATAAATCGTATATCAATGTATATGATACTTTTTTTATATCTCTATTTTTAAGAAACAAAATATCGTAGAACTGTTTTAAAAACAAATAAACATATATATATGTTACCCTCTCTTAGTTGTAATTTGTGTTAAAAAATTGCTTTAATTGTTTTAAGCTACTTACGTGTGCTTCTAATATGAATATTTATTAAGCAGAGCATATTTCATTTATGTTTTATATTTTTTTAAATTTTACCATGCACGGTTTACTAAAAATTATGCGTAACTGAACAAATATATATATATATCATAATTCCTTAATTGTATGTGACATTAAATCCCCTCTTATTCCTATTTAAATTATTTTCAGCAACAATATTGATTATAATCCTAAACACGCATATGCAATGAATTATTTTTACAACAGTTCAAATATGTCATTGAATATTCGATACAATAGACTTGGTATAATAGCGAAAATTATATTTAAATATATATATATATATATATATATATATATATATATATAAGCCGACTTTACCTTATAAAAACAACGTCTATCGTAAAAAAATGTAAAATAAACTTCAATAAACTCGAAAAGTTCTACAAATCGAAAAAAATTATATCTAACGCTCGGTATGTTAGAAATGCTGATTTAAATAACTTTGATATATATATATATATATATATATAAGACCTAAATATATAATAATAATTTTATAAATTATTCAACGACTTAGTCATTCATCGCCGATCAGCAGTATATATCGCAATATGCCTACTGCATATTACGCAATATTTATATATTATTTACTTCACGTTTGCCCGTAATACCTCAGTAAGCATTAACTTATAATTCGATTAAAAATTAACGAACTCGTGCTACTGAACTCAGCACAAAACTTGTTCTTTAAATAGCTTTAATTAATATATCAGTCACGAAGACATTTTGTTTGTCAAAAATAAATATAAAATAATTTTGAAGTCGAGATTTTTCATGAGAATAATTAAAATTTCGTTTCTCTGTATTTCCTTAATCAACATTAATCTATATTTTCACTATCCGCTGTACACGCGTCTTAGAGTAAAGTATTGAACAGAGTTTCCATGAAGCCGGAAGGGGCAAAGCTTCTGGGTGTATTATAATAAAATATTATTATTATAATAGAATATAATTCAACGAAATGTATTGAATTATTATTATATACAGGTACAAAGTTGATTATAGGTAAAAATATTATGCCAGCAATAACCTCAAGTCGAAGACACCCGAGGATCTGAATGGTCCCACTAAAACCTGCTTCCTGTTCTGTGTAATTGACCCGATAAGGGAATTATCGTGTTGTGTGAATTTATTTGCTTCATTATATTGCAGGGAACAAATTTCGAATTAGTTTCAGGCTACAGGATAGATTTACTTTAAGTCTTTTAATATTTTTTTATTTCTTCCTTTTGTAAAAAATTCTAAAAATGTTAAGTTCAATTGCATTTTAAAAATATCAAATGCAATAGCGAAAATAACACTGGCACTCCACCCCCCTCAAATCGTTTATTTAATAAATACACGAATATTCGTGTACAGACATAAAAAAATAATAACGAAAGAAAAGAAAACCCATCATTGTAAAACAAATTCATTTCTCGCTCCGTTTAGAATCGAAAATTAAGGTACAATCAAATTTTCGTAATTAAACATACTTTTTAAATTGTACTGACGTATAAATAACATAGTTATTAAAAAATTGTTTGTAAAAAAAAAAAAAAAAATGAAATATACTTAAATATTGAAAAGAAAAACTATTCTAAAACATATATTTGTAAATTAAAATTGTTTTCGTTTATTCAGTACAATTTCAGGTATAGGAAAAATCGAACCTTGTTTCAAGATTTTTGAAATAATATCAACAAATAAAGCTAAAGAAAGGTTTGAGCTGATTGCTGTCTGTTGAATAAATGAATCGTTCTATAATTGGATTTTTCGCCGATTAATCATGTATAAATATATTCCTGTATTGTGGTAGTTCATAGTATAAAAGTGTTTTTTTTTCTTTTTAATAAAAAAATGATTTTTCACTACGGTATTTTCGGAAGTACATCTCACACAACACGTTATTTAAACCGCTATTCAGAAAACGAATAATATTTGTTATTTGTCATTTTACACATTTTATGATATTAATAGACCCTGATAAAGTAATAAATAGCAATAAAGAAAATAATAAAATAAATAACAATATAATATTTGAATATATATAAAAAGGTAATTAAAACGATTATTCTGTTTTTATTTTAATTTAAAATGAAGATTTTATTTTGAAATAAATCCATTTGGGTACATTTTATACATATTTCATATATTATACGATTTTTAAAACATATTTCATATTTGTCTCATGTGTATGTACGTATTATATGAATATATCATAATTTGTGTATGTTTTGTAGTGAGAAAAATATATTTTATGTTTATGTTGCGTCCCGCGATATATATGTTCCCATATTACTAACGGGTCGTAGTAAGTTATAAATTAATATTACTTGTGATTTTTTTTTTTTTATTATTATTATTATTTATTTGTGCGTCATATACTTCAATGTGTTTCAATAATTTCAATATACAGGACACGCATGAGTCACGTATTATTATTTATTAATAAATATTACTTTAGAATTCATCAAAATTCTAATACTTTTTGTACAAACATAAAAACAGATGGTGCCGAAAATGGATAATTTGCTGTTCAAACAATTTTTGAAAAATTAATCGGCATATAATGAACAAAAAATTGTTTTAAACTTTTGTTCGTCCATTCATACCTATTAAAACCATTGTGAAATTAATTCGTGATTTAGAGGTGTCTGAATCGCAATTGACTTTACTATATCAATGGACGAGATTTATAAAACGATTTATACGGAAATTTGTCGCTCCAAAAAAATTTTAATTAATGCTTGGTTGCATCGAAACTGTTGATAAACCTTCGATATATTATTCGATGTACTATAATTTAATACATATATATATTATGCGTATAGTGTAGCTTAAGCATTGTTCTATTTGTAATTTTATGGATCACGGGACAGATTATCAGAATAGACACGGATGATAAATTATGTGAGCTCGAGTATAAAATAAATGATTAAAATTCAATAAATAGAAAGAATTACGTACACTTTAAAATACGCTTTAACACAGTTAACAATTTGTTTAAATTTAACATCTGGCTAAATTACATTATGAGTTTCACCATTACATTATTATTGTTAATTCAAAATTTTCACTCTTCAGTGAACCCTATCCAAGTGAGTAGCTCCGTGTAAGTTGTCAGAAACACGCTGATGAATTTGTAATAATTCCATATTAAGAGGGGGGGAGGGGGTCTACGAAAAACAGAAAAAATTGGCGCGTTGTCTACGGGACAAAAAAAGTTTGGCAACCTCTGTGTTAGACGATAAACGATATTTCGATCGATTTGTCGTACATAGAAAGACCTATAACATAGTGCCGCACTGCTTGACACAAGTCTAATATGGCCGAGTGGGGGAGGGTGATAACCCCCCTTCGGTTGGTCACTGTTTGTTGTGCAATGTATCTTTAATGAGTTTTACCGTTTCCAGAGACTGTATTATATATAGTATAGATAGCTCACTGCCATATAAAACACGCTACGCGAGAATAATCGCCCGATAGATAGCGACACAATAAGAAAAGAGAAAAATAATATTGCATTTTATTATATTTTGACTGCCGCCGCTTTATCGCGCAGTAATTGAACCACAGATTAGATGAATATTCATCTAATCTGTGATTGAACTTTGGAACAGATACACACCGGTTTTCCCGATTTCGTAGACCGATGGGTGACGACGGCCCCGAGCCCACCACACTCGGCCAAAGGGCAACAACTGCTTTGTATTTATTAATTTATATAGGTAGGTGATGAATACGAATACCGAATAAACAGTATTTTGTTCAAAATGGTTTTCATCTTTCGATGTCAATATTATTTTATTACGAATTACGACATTACGACTGTTAAGAAAAGTCGGGTTCGACCAGTTGGGTACTTAATTTTAATATCACAGACTTATTCGTACGTTAAACAATACATAAAAAGATGGACAAAGTCAATGGAAAGGTCAAAATAACTTTAAACAAATTTATTTTTAGCAATATTTTATTAAAGTGATTGCTGCTTGATATTGTATTAAATAGAAATACGTATTTTTTCGTTAATAATATAAAACATTTCGCCTAGCATAATTTTTATTTATAATTGTACATTTATCTCCAGACATATTACATACATTCAGTTCAGTAGATATATTAAAATATATATCAATATATTATATAAATAGTATATTAATATAAATAGGTGCGTCACTGGCCACTGCACACAAAAAATAATACCGATACGGAATAACAACACGAAAATCTCACACGCGATATGCGCTACGAAACGTATACCGACCATCGACGTCCGAAATAATTTGAACTAATCCCCACTCTAGAAAACGACACTATCGATCCTAGCGACATCCGCCACAACTACTCCGCGACGACAACGCGTCCTAACGGCATCCGCCAGTTTAGCGTAGCGCGTTTTAGATTGCAGTGAGCTATCTATACTATACATAATGAATGGTATTACGTGTAATATAATATTGTTTGTTATTATTTTACACGTATTTTAATTTCGGTGTCGTCAACAAAACATTACGTTTTAATTGAATAAAATTAATATTTGGCGCGAAGCAATTTAAAAATACACCATATCCGTAAACCGTTCACCTCAGCGCGGCCACAAAGAACGTTCGTACGAATCTTAGTTCGTACGAACACGGAAATGTTCGCATGAAAACGGACGTGTTCGTACGTCTGGCAACACTGATCCACTCTGAATGCGAACGAATGTAGCGACATCTAGCGGCTGAATGCATTTAGCCGCTGCCGCTATTGACAATAGGATGGGCTATACGTATATCGTAAAATCAGCGATAACATTAAAAATAGGCGATTATGACCTAATTTATAAATTTCAACGAGCTGATTTCGGACGATTAACTATCAACAACGTGTTGAGGTGAACGAATCTCGGTGAAACCTAATTTTCACCACCCTAACTAATTGTTAAATACAATAATTGACAAATGTCGGTGAAAACGGCTGTGAAACCGTCTCCTCCGAACTGTAAAATCGTTTTAAAACGATTCCCGACCGTATCGGATAAGATTTTCACCGCCAATAAAATCGACCGATATTGAAAACGCGCACTTACCGGGTCCGATTTTGTCACTGATCGCGGCGGCCGCGCGCAACGTCCGTTTGAAGTCGGTCGACGACGCCGTCGGACCGTTCGACGTCAGGTCGTACGAGGCGAAGTAGTCGGTGGCGATCGGCCGCGCGGAACGGTCGCGGCCGGTGGACAGCCGCAACGCCTTGTCGCACTGTTCCGCGAACGATTTGATCTGCGAGTGGATCATCGGCAGGCCGTACACGCACGTGGCCACCACGGCGGCCGCGCAATTTTTCACTTCGGTCCACGGCGAAACGGTCAGCCGCCGGTTGGCGACCGCCTCCAGCGACGTGATCAGTTCGTCCACGCACTCGGTCATCGCGGGCAGCACGGCGGTCACGCCGTCCGCGTCCACGGCGCACGGCACGACGCTCCGGTCGTTGCGGCCGGCCACCTCGGCGAAACCGTCGTTGGACAGCGCGGCCGCGGCCACGCGAACGTCACAGGACAGCGCGCACGGGAGTCCGCCGTCGTGCATGCCCAGCACCGCGGCCGCCGTACCGGCCCCGTCCCGGTAACCGGACAGCGACCTGTCGTCCAGTCGGACGCCCGGGATTGTCGCGGCGAGCCCGCGTCGGTCCGACACCGCTCGCACTCCCCGCCCGGTCCAATAGCCGCGCTTGCGACGCGCGTACGGCACCGCTGCCGCCAACAACGCGAACACCGCGAACGCCAACGCCTCGAACGCCAAAGTAACGAACGCGCTCATGACTGATACCGACTCGACACTGTAATTTATTATTACTATCGCTCGCTTCAAACAACTGTAAACACAAAAAAAAAAAAAAACGATAATCGTCGTTAGTCCGGCGTGCAATTAATTTGGCCCTAGAAAACGGGCCCGTTGATATACGCAATAATAAGCCCGTCTCCGGAATTTTAAATTCTGAACGAGATAAAGTATTGGTTTTACAGTGACGTGGCTTTTTTTTTTTTTATGTCTGTACCCAAAAATCCTATCCAGGGCCGGTGCTAGCAATTTTCGACACGTAGGCAAATCTAAAATCATTTGATATTTTGATATTATAATATGATAATTTTTTCGTATTCAATACAAAATATGCCATTCTTATATAATGCCGCCGTAGGCCTGGGCCTACGTCGCCTACGCCTTAAACCGGCCCTGATCCTATCAGAAGGAGTGCTCCGATCTTTACAGAAGTCGCCATAGCCTGTGCTAGAATTGGAAAAATTAAAGAAAGGGGACTCCAAGACTTAAAAAAAATTAGCGTCCTTTACAACGATTAGACTGGACCTGATCCGTGGGAGGCTTACCTCCCCCACCCACCATTCATTTTCATCAAATCATTACAATACATCAACAATTACAATGAATTTTTTATTTTTTTACAACTTATCGTTTATTAACGTAAAAAATTAATAACAATCACACAATAATCTAGACATCCACAACAACTCGCGACTCGCTACCATTTTTACAATAAGCTATATATAGAAATAATCATTACTCTCGTCTATCCGTGGTCTATCTTACGAAATTCACCGACTTTGTAGCCTCTGTTGAGGCGAGTAAACATTTTTTTTTTTTATCGGGCAATGGGCTCGAACAGAGGTCGTTCATGACAAACCAGTGGCGGTTTTTAGGGGGGGCGATGGGGGCGATCGCCCCCCCCTGGACGTTACTTTTACACATAATACGTATGCATACAAATAACTATTTGATTTTTATTCTCTACAGTAATAAAACTCAGACAATTACTATTGCTATTGGTTTTACAAGGATGTTAATTTTTATTAGAAAGAATGCTCGAATGATCTCATTATGTGTTAAGTTCCGGTAGAAAATTGTCATCTAGTTTGTATTTTATTTGAAACGTTTTTGAATTTTCTCAATATAGTTTCCTTTTATGCGTAATTATCAAATGAACCCATACAATTGAAAAAAAACCATACTATCTCAATATAGTTTTTAAAAGCAGTACAAAAAATTACTAAAATAATGGTCCAAGATTCTTGAAATTTACACCAAATATGTGTGTGTGTGTGTGTGTGTGTGTGTAAAAAAATGTCATTCGATTCCGGGCTGTTATTAGCAATAATTATTAGATGTTGAGCTATTTAAGTCGTAAAATGAGGAAATTTTTTGTTTTAAGGGCTGCAAATTGTATACATGAGTCCTACGTTATTTCAACAATATATTCAAAAAATCTTGAAAATCATAAGTCACAATTTATTTTGTTTATTAGTCGCTACTGTAAATTTTTTGACAAATAAGTGCAATATTACACTGGAGCTCCACTCAGAATCGATTTATTGAATGCAATAATGTATAATTACTTTCAAATGTATAGTAATAACAAAATTCTGAAACGTTATCTAAGTAATTCCCCCTTAGCAACATCCACAAGTCCCTCGGCTCATTATCACATTCTTTTTAGGCCATCAATAAAAAATAGTCGCTCGTATGCGACGTCATAATATTAGTAAAATATCGAAAATAGTTTCATTACGAAATATTTTACTCTAATTGTGTTTTTAATTATTATAAAATAATAATAATAATATTTAGTTTAATTCATTGCTCGATGGCTGAGATGCTTTAGCACATAATTAAATTTTTTTGTTAGTTCAAATTATCTATATTTTAAATAAACACACAAAATTAATATTATTTTGACAAAAGTAAAAAATTCAAAAACAATAGCATAAGTCATCTTCACTATCACAAATCTCGAAAATTGTATTTTGAAATTTACATATTTATGCATAATTTGTCACATTTGTCTATATTTTATTTAATCAGTGAAGCTAATGCCCGATTCCGCAATTTGAGGAGTAATAGCGGTGCATTAGCGGAAATCGGGTTAAATTATTGGAGGGTTTAAGTCGCTATAAGACAGTATACTAAATTGCCATTGAAAAAAATTTTTTCTCGCTTCGCTCGATATATGTCTATATCTAAATACATTTAAATATTATTATAATAATTTTTCAAACCATTTTTGAGGGGGCTAACTAAACTTTTAGGGGGCGAAGCCCCCAAGCCCCCCCCATTGTCTGCCAATGTACTAAACTACACATGTGAGGAGGGGTTTGATATTTTAAATCGCCCCCCCCTAAAAGTTTCGTCAAAACCGCCACTGTGACAAACTGATCAAAACAAACACTTTTACCTAAATAAATTGGGTACATTCGGATAATATGTTCTAATTTTCTAACTCAAATACGTTTTCGGCCCGGTGCCTGGCAGTCGAATAATAATCCGCGGTCAAGCAAAAAAAAAACCGCGTTTAAAACACAAACGTCCTCTTTCACATTAATACAAATATAGAGGAATGTAAACACAGTATCGCAGAGTGAAACGAGAAGAAGATGTATTATATTCAGGAGTGTGTCGGGGGTTTTTTTTTACCAAGAACTTAGCGTAGAATTTATTCTCACTCACAAAAGAATAAGGTGGAGAAAATCAGAAGAAACACAACGTTGAACGGCGATGATTTAATATGCCGAAAGTGTGAAAATTGAAACCGTCAAACCGATGACGAGCGCCGAGGAATTTAAGCAATATTGCGAGAAGAAGAAATTGAAAACTGAATCGGTTTCATTTTCGGAATGACGAAAAACGATAGGACGTGGAAACAAGACGCCGAAAAAAATGCAGTGTGGAAAAAACTACCATTTAAAAAAAATATATTGTTCTCGGTCGAGGCTCATAATTAAATGTAAAAATATATATATATTTGTGCTTCGAAGCTTCCAGTTACAAGTCAAAATGTATGTATTTATTTCAAAAACGTTTTTGAAATTTTTCTTTATCCACTGATAATTTTGGATTTGAACAAATATTCTTGGTAAACAATATTCTTTCGACCACGTTATCTCTAAACCTGTATTATTCATCGTTATTATAGTTGTATAATTAATTTTTTAAACTGCGACCACCTCGTTATTATCACATTATTCTAATTCCCTTGACTTTAGTGTCATTTTTCTTTTATTACTATCACATGTGCCATACGGTATTGTATTCACGAAATACTATCATCTGTTTTTTTTTTTTTTTTTAGTACCAATATTATTTTATACAAAATTAATTTTCTATTACAAGTGTAGAATTCTCATACTCTCATTTTGTTCGTCTTTCTGTCCATCCCCAGTAAATTTCGTTATGGTAATCAACTCTTTCGTCTAATATCAGACAAATTTCATATCTACAGGTAAATAATATGTTTTGTGTGAATACGTACACTTTATAATTCATACTGATGGTATATTTGTGTCGAATTTGTCTGAAATGTAAAAATGTACATGTCTGTGTTATATTCGTATGCAGTATTTCTAACTGTGACTCAGTTGTTAAACAATTCTTGGACAGTTGGACGGTTTATAGTATGTGATAAGCCTTTTATATTCACTTGTTTTTTTCGACATAAAATTAATGTAATGTATTTACTTTGGAATACGTTTAAATTTCGATATGGGTGGGGGAGCTTGTGCGTTCTAATCGAAAACTGTTGTTTAAACTCGGTTAAAGCACATTAGAAACTTACACATTGTATCTTGTTAGTTGTTAAGAGAAGACCACCGGGATCTGTATGCATTGTCTTGTATCTATATGTAGGTACTTAATATTCGTGAGTTTAGAGTGGTTTTGCCGATTTAAGTAGGGTGTAGTTAATAGTTGGATTTTGGAAGACGAGAATCGAAGACGTTGTCCGGTATACTGTTGAATAAGAGTCTTTGACGTTGAACGGGAAAAATTGCATTTATGATAATACAAGACGTACGTATGATTAAGACAGATTCGACATGAAGTACTTTTAATTATTTGCGTAAACTGATATTGCGACACAATGTTCGACATTAGAATATCATGTCTCATCGATACACATTAAAATAATCCACATTATTTCTGAGAATTTCCAAGTCGAAAATAAAACAAATAAAATCGTTGGCTCCACGATCTTCCGTGTGTCTAAAAATGTTCCGGAAGAAAGAATTTCGGCGGAGTTTTCATCGGTTATTGTATTAAGATATTTTCGTGTATCATTATAATATCATCCTATACAATTTTTACTTTTTTATTTTTTCTGAAATTGTCTTGTAAGTTGTAACTATTATTTTTATTTTTCGATTCTCACGTGCGAAATTAAATTTCAAGTCTTTTTATACGTTAATTTTAAAGCTATTTACAACAACATTATTTCTCTAAGAAAATAATGTCCACACTGTATGGACGAATTAAGTGGATTCTTAGAAAATTCGTTTAACTACAATAATAAGTGTCGACAATAATGAAACTTCGAATGTTTCGTCTTACCTATGTTAGCTATAATGAGTTTTTGCACGTCACAGGACAATATAATAAAATATCAATACAGATTATAATAATATCTTTAGCACGAAATGGGTTAATACATGCACGAAATATATTGACACGAATTGTTAGGATGTCATTACACATTGCTTTAATTGGAGATTATAATATTATATTTATTTGTTTTTAATTTTTAATTTTAGTAATAATGATTTTTTTTTCTTAATTGTTGTCAGTTTTAACTGTGTTGTGTTATGGAATTTGATTCATGTGTACATATTTTTATATTAACTTGAAATGATGTTAAAATAATTGTCGACTCTAATATTCATACAATGTACTCAATTATTACGCAGAGTGCAGATTGTATATTTCTCTTATTTGAAATAATAATATATTCAATAAAATTAAGTTTGTAAACACGTTTTTATGAAATTTTAGAAGTGTTTTAAGTCACCAAAATTCGAGCCTAATCATAACCTGTTTGAAATGGAAAATATTAATTATACATTTTAGGAGTGATTTCTGACGCCCAGCTCTATTTGCATAATACTATGCATAATATATAATGCGTATACAAATACGTTTATGTACTATGCTCCTATGATTAATAGAAAGTGCCAAACATATTATTATTCATAGTTTAATATGTTACTCAAATAGGTACCTCTACAATAAAAATATCCCAATAACTATTACATTCGCATATTCATAAAATGATTTCTAATGCTTACAAATATTAAAATAAAAGTTGTAATTAATTACAGAGATTTGAATTTTGTCAAATTAATGTTCACCGTGTTGTTCAGAGTAATTGATGAAGTAAATAATACTTGTTCTTGCATTTAAAATAACGTAATACGTCATTAATAGCTAAATGAACTGTAATAAGAATAATAAAATTGCTCATATGATGATATTATTCTAAATCAGTTAATATCCAGTTTATATATGTGATGATAATTTTTGAATCATTTTAAATAACGTAAAAATAATTTTAAACGTCCACTAGTGGTCGTATTCAACACAAACAAGTTGATATTAAGAAGTTAAGTTACTTTGTTGAATATTATTAAGAGGACGCTACACGCAGGCATTTGTATTGTCTCTGTCTGTCTTATGGGCATTTCACCGAATCAATACTTTCGTAATTCAAATGCTACGAAGTCTACAATAAACATTATGACATAAATTATAAATAATTTAAAAGGCGATTACTTTTCAATGTATTATTGGAAGAAGATTTTTAAATTAATGGTTTTTAAAATATTTTATGCAATTAATTATTTGCCAAATATACTATATGATATTCAGTTTATGAGTATACCGGTATGCGTACGTTGAATGAAAGCCGGAGCGACGCTATACCCCACCCCCAGGCGGCTTATAGCTGCTTTGTCATTGGCTGTTGCCCCCCAGGCGGTTTATAGCTGATTTGTCATTGGCTGTTGCTGTCGGCAGCAGTCGGCACACGACGGTTTCCGACGATCAGAATATCGATAGACCATCGCCTGCGTGAACACGTTCAAATTTTCGTCCGCCACCCGGTATACTCTTAAACTGAATAGCGTATAGTTTTCTATGCCATATTATTAATTTGTTAATATGATTTTCGAAAATCAGTTTCCAACAAAACATAACGTAAATTCTAATGTTTCAAACTGTGCTAAAATTTTGTTCCTACGTTCTTTTAGAATTACACAGCATTTGAATAATTGCCGAATGACATTTTGTTATACTGGCCATACGACAGACGGAGACAACAAATACGAGCGTAACGTCCTCTTAAGAATTAATGTATTAAAAAAAAGTGTTTTCGATACAAAAAAAAAGATGTATTTAAATACTTGTACTTGAATTATTTTACTTGAACATTTAACAATGCTCAGTCTTGTAAAAAATACTTTAAAAAAATATTTAAATACTAGTATTTGTATGTATTTCTTATGCGAATACTTTTTAAAAAGTATTTAAATACAGTATTTTTTACAAGACTGACAATACTAAATTAATAATATATTTAAAATTAGAATAATCATTAATTTGTATGCCATTTATCACGTAGTAAATTATATGTTAAAACTTATGACTCGTTACTCATAACTGTACTTCTTATTGTATAATTATAATTGTGTATTTAAATTATTTATAATAATACTCTTGTCCTGCAGTTATTATTTGTAAATAATTTATTTCACATTTAGTAAAGACCGTCCATTAGGTTTTCTAACAATTGATTAATTGACAAAATTAAAAAAAAAATGTTAAAAATTATGTATAATCGTGTCACAAATTAAAAACGGTGTGCTTGGAATTAATTAACCAACCGATGCTTCATTTTATTTGAACAATATTATACCACTCATTTTTTGTTTGTTTTTGTTTCTCAGTAAATCGTGTTCACTTGATTCAAATTTCAATGCCCGCGAATAAAAAAAATATATATATAAATTTAATAACGGGAGATCAAAATATACGATTTGAAAATGTTCTCTAGAAAAACATACTTTATATAACACCTACATTTAAATATGATATCGTTTTACGCAAAGAAAATAGGTACTCATTTTAAATAAATGCAAAATGATATAAAATTAAAACGAATGGATATAATATTATATATATATGAATACATTCCATTCTTCGTGTTTATTTTATTATATGTATTTCCAATTCAATTAGTATTATGACTAATTTTATATATGTATATATATTGCATTATGTACTACTTTTAAATTTGGTCCATTTAAATTTTAATTAAACGAGTTATAACGTTACCGAAGTGCATTGTTTACATTTGAATATACGAGTACATATAATTATATCAACGTTTTCTATTAAATTATGCAACCCATAAGCATTTCGACAAAACAGCACAAACAGAACCCGATTAATTTTATTTATTTATTTATTATTATTTTTTTTTTTTTACAAAGACTCAATTTGATAAAACACATATATATTCGTGTAATTTATATCCATACTCGTTTATTTATGTTTACTTTTTATATAGACCCGAAGTAGTATTTTAAATTGTGCACTATACCTTCATTAGTGCAGCGGTGACCTGATGAATCGCCGAACAGAAAATTTACTGTTGTAAATTAAAAAAATAATAAAAGGTAATATTGCGTCGATTTTGTGGATGTCAGTATAAATTGGTCACATATCACAGAGATGTATCGAGAATTGTATTATTATTGTATATATTTGAAAATAATGGCAAATCATCATATTTGATAAAAGTTTTTGGGCGACACTTAAATTTAGTTTATTGAGTTTAATTAATGATATGACACACAAATTAGGAACAATTTTAGGGATAAGTAAAATTTTTTTTTAAATGACATTTTTATTTACATTACCCCGGAATATCCTACAATAAACCGTTGTCTCACTTAGCACTTATATATTATATACATTTATAAATTACAATAAAAATTTTAGTAAATGACATTTTAAAAGATTATCTTGTGTTAAATGTTCAGCTTCTAGATATCAAAATTGACAATGTAAAGAATTGTATAAAAATCGTTAAATATTATATTTCATATAACATAAGTAATTAGAACGCTTAAAAAAATATTATGACATGAATTTAAAAATATTTGGAACGTTATTAAATTCTATATGATAAAATTTTAGTTACATTAAAGGACTTAAGATTTATTAAATTCCAAATTAAACGATTTCCTCCCTTCGCTCAGAGTCTAAAACCAGATATTGTTGAAACATTCAGTGAGCATTGAGCAATATTTAGCCTAAAATTGTTCATATTAATTAAAAATGTTTCATACACTTGAATATTTTTATAAGTCATTACAAAGCTCTCAATTGTATTTCATTTTTTTCAAATTAAAGAAAATAGCGATCCGCGAGTGTGGCCGTAGTTGAATAACCAAAGCCTAAATATATCAGTGATTTTAGATTTCATTATTATTTTGAATTTGAAAGTAATGAATGACAAATCAATTATATTCGAAAAATGACTGATTGATGTTAGTCAGTTAATGAATATGAAAAATAATTTTTTTAAACATTATATAATATGTCTTATTTTATATTATATTTTGTGATACAAAAAAATGTTCACGTCAATAATTTTATCGGCTTTCTTTTCAAATGTATTAGTGGTATTTAATTACGTTTAAGATAATTATTGGAAAAATTGAAAAATGCATTAAATAAATTAATAACTAGACACAATTTGCTACTGATATGTAATAACTCATAAATAATTAGTGTCGAGATAATCCAAGTACTCATTCTATTCATAGATGTTTTCTCAAACAAAATACAAAATAAAAGTTTTAATTTGAAAAAAAATGTATCATTTTAAAACCAATATAAAATCGCTCAGGAACTAAAATTGTAATAGCTTTTCTGAAAATTGGATGTGTCGACAATTTTATCTGTAGCGAGGGGGGAGGAGAAGCTTTGTGCTGTTTTTTAATAAACTTTAAAAAGTATTGTGAAAATCGAAGAATGTACCAAATACAGCACTAAATTTACACAATTTTCAACAATTTTAACCTTTTATCATTTTGCTATATCAAAAATTGTCCACAAAAAAAAAACAAAGTACATATCGTCATCAAACTAACCATTATTTGTGAATTAATTTTTTTCAATTTGTATTATATTTAGTGCGATTAGATATCTAATCTTGGATTCATTATAGCGCTGTTATATATTGCTATAGTATCGAATTGTATGGAATTATTTTGTTTACACCATGAATGAAGAGAACTGTGTTTACATCACGATTAAAGATAGACAGCACAGAATATATAAAATAGACAGGTATACAGGTTGCACAGAATATGATAATAACGTAATAATGTGGTCTAGTTAATGTATCACTATTAGCGTTAGTAGAATTTATCAGCTGATTTAGTACGAACGTTTATCACTCGTTTTGATGCTGACTGTGTACAGAGAGGAAGAAGACTTCAATTGTCTTCAAATAAATCCATGATGCACAATTGAAAATGATGAAAAACACCACTATTGAAATAAAAAAAAAAAGACTAACAAACGAAAAACTTCTCAATGATATTGTAAACCGTATCGTACAGCAAAATTTCATAATAATAACGAACGCTTATAATTAGTGTTTTCAATAGTTATCCGTCAGATAAATGTTTATCCGGTGGAAAAAGTACCGAATAACTATTTCGTGATTTATCCGTCGAATAAGCGTTATATTTACTTTGCGGACAGACACTTTAAATCTTTAATCGCCAGGGAAGCGACGTGTTCGACCAAACGACAAACTTTCAAACGTGTACTTCCATCGCAAACGCCTCGGGCGTTTCGTTTTATATTTGCGTTTTATTTAACTTTTGGAACGGTACATTCCGGATAATGTCGGGGGTTTTAAATTTTCAAATTTTAGAAACTCATGCGAGATTCGCACGTCACAGACGAGTGCTACGTGAGAGTATTATTGCAGTCGTCGTGCTTTCATAAGCGAGGACATGCTGACGTTTAATTAAAAGTGTATATAGTAGTAGGCGACAGTAATTAAGGAAAGCTGCAGTTCGCGTGACGTACGTACGCTTTAAATAATATTTAGGACATAAAATTAATTATCTTCAATATCCAATTTACTTTTTTCCTATCCACATACGTATCTCAAAATCGTTGAATATCACTAGAAATAAAACAATATTCGTGTAGTTATACGTAGTTTCTCTCATTGTTTCATCAAAGGACAATTTTTTTATTTTCTTTTTACTCGATTAGAATTCCAAAACTACAGAAAACAAGAGCAGTTCGTCCTAATTGGTAAACACAAAACACAGCGAAGGATACGGTGTAAGTACAAGTATATACATTTTGATGGTTCTTATAAGACACAATATTCATGAACCTAAACGACTCCTCACCTACGACTCGATATTCGAATTGAGAATTTAGCTTTTTTTATTGTAAAACAAAATTACATAATAAATATGTATATAATATAACTAATAAAAATGGAATTTATCGGCTAAGCAATTTATCAGTGATTTATACAGGACTTGCGTGTAAAAAAAACGCAATATTTTTTCGGATCAAAAAAAAAGATAAAAAATTGAGAAAACCCATTTTTTTTTTTAATTCGGGTTTTCGAACAACGTTGTTTTTAGTACAAAACTTTTTGTAATAAAAAGAAATTTCGTTTCTGTGTTATGTATTTAATATTATCCTGTATTATAATAGTTACGTATTTCGAACAACGTTGTCTAAAAATCCAAAATTTCTTTTTGGAAATTACACGTAAAATGTTTTATAAATCAAAAAAAACTGAATTTTCATTACGAAAGTACATACCGAATAATACTGTTTAATCAAGAATTACCGAATCTTGTTTGTTCGCGTACGATGTCAAAGAATATTCTCTGAAAAGAAATTTTAATTTTTATAATCTCTCCTCTTTAGAAATTCCTATATACGCATCACTGAGGTTCATAACACCCATTTTTCTTATTCGGTTGGAATTTCATTATTTCCATTATAATCGTTATAAAACAAAACGCATAGTTTTCAATTGTTTTAAAAATCGGTTTCAATTAGTTTACAGTATAAAATATTTTTGATTTATTTTTTATCACATAAATTCCTGTACTTAGTATGTAATAATTATTTTATATAATATCATGTTTTATCAAATTACCTATTTATTTCTGGTTGTAAAAAAAATATTTATATATTCTCTGAAAATTTAAATTTTAGATATTTTCCTAATAATGATATTTCCATACTTCCCCAAATGTCCCAACAAAAAAAAATTTTTAATTCAACTACGTCCAATGGAAATATTAAATATTATTTAATTCAAAACGGGACACACTGTATAAATATATGTATTTATAACATCCATTATTGCTTTCTTCCAACAACTTGTATTACCGAAGTATATAATAGATTATAAGACGATTACGAAAAAAAAAACAAAATTTATATATAAAAGGTTAATCGGCTTTTACGGGATCCAGCTAGGATTTTATTTACTCTTCGTCGTATCCTACCATCAGATGCGTGCGAAACATTCAGTAAAATAAATCCGTCGATGTTTTTTTCCGAGAAATTTTTATTTTTATTTTTACCTTGGGAAGAAATTGCATATGAAGGAGACCAATATCGTAAACTAAATTCTCAAGCAGTTAATTATTTTTTCACATTTTTTATCCAATTATGATAGATGACAACAAGATATAATTTATACAATTCCGCTGAAGTGTGACCGAGAAAATGTTTTGAAAAGCAGATCAATAATTTGTTATTTTATATTTAAGTTAAGAAGTCAAAAATTTTGAGTAGATAAAAGTGTATTTATGTATAAAACATATTTATCACAAGATATATAAAACTCTGACCGGTTGTTGCAGAAACAATTTTTAAAAAAATACAATTTTTGCAAACATCTGTTTTTTTACTTCGAGTGGTAATACGTTATCGTTTATTTTTGAGATTTTCGACAACTCGTCAGAAAGAACGTTTTACAGTAAAACAAATAACAGGTGTTAATTTCGGTGCCGAAAGTGCGAATCGTTTTCTATAGTGTGAAATGGAAACCGATGAGAAAACAACAAAGTTAATATTTTTTATTTATTTTAAACATAAACCAAGTGATAATTATTGTAATGTAAATTAATATCTCGTATTTTGAACAACGGTGTTTAAAAATTCAAAATATCTTCTTAAAAGTTACACCTGAAATGAATTGTGAATCAAATAACTGATGTATTAATTAAAAACACTACTATTACTAATCTAACTCGTGTTAATTAACAATACGAAAGTACATATTGAATATTATTATTTATTGTTTAATCAAACATGATCCAATCTTGTTTGTTTACGTGTGATATCCAATAAAGTGGGACAATTGCGTTTAGAGTACATTTTTCATTATTTCAAAATATATCTGTCAGTCTTTGTTTGTAGTGGCTAAACGATTGCGTGTACGCATTTTCTTTAATTGAAAGATCATAATGCACACACTATTTATCGGATTTTGGACGAATTTGATGCAAATCACAATAATGGTTATATTAGTGATGAGAGTAACCGCGGTTTTGTAGAAATTCATAAAATACGAAATATTGACCGTATTATAATACCACACGATGTAAAAAAACGCATTAAACAAGTAAAATAAATTACTAATACCGAAGTGATTCTTGATAAGCGAGCTTCAAAAGATCAATGTGAAAAATATTCCAAAAATTAAGATGTACAAATTATGAATACTTCCGAAAAATGTATTAAGACCGCATGCATATTAGGTGGTTTGCCAAAATGAGTGTAGTGAAAACAAAATATACAAATTATACGTGTTTGATTTTTTTCCTTGAAATGTAATAATCAATATTAATTTTCTTATTTAATTTTTTTAAAACGTTAATATTTACTTACAAGACTGGAAAATCAATTTGTTTTTTTTTTACATTTCGTTTTCTACACCTACATATATCAATTATATCGCGATTCTTAAACTGTGGTCCACGATCTCCTAGGGGTCCGTGACATTCGTGCTGTGTGGGTCCGCGACGCTGTCAGTACACGACACACGTGTGCAATAAACCGAATTATTCGATAAAAATTTGAAAGTATAGTATACTCGAGTTATCAAAATTCACTATAATCTCCTGTACTAAATTAGAGTATAAGTTGAATGAGATACCCGTTTGTAATTGATATTCATAAAATAAACGGGCTGACATCGCGTCCGAAGAAGAAGATGCAGTCTTATGAAAATGTTTACAAACAGTATTTAAAAAATGTAATTTGTTTGGATGTCGTTAGAGAATTTCTGGTCGAACGTACGAAAAGATTATTCAGAAATATCAGGTGAAGCTCTGAAAGTTTTAATTCAATTCTCCATAAGTCATTCATGCGAAAAAGCCTTCACCGCTCTTGTTTACATTAAAAACAAGTTTCGTAACCGCATAGAAAACATTGAGTCCGAACTACGATTAATGCTTTCGAGTATTAATGGTGTCGATGTTCAAAAACGGATGTCTAGAATGCGCAACCATTCTTCGCTTTATACTCGTATAAATAAAAGTCTAATTTGTAGAATGAATTTTAAGTATAATGAAAATAATTATTAAATATTTATGTTTTTATTTACCTATTTATGTGATTTATAATGTTTAAAAAAATTAAAATACTGATTTATAATATTATGTAAAAAAAAAAAATTATTTGGAAGAAAATTGGTGAAGGGTGTGCGGTTTGAAAAATTCATTATCAGGGGTCCGCGTACTACAAAAAAATAAGAACCGCTGAAATATACAATATAATCGTAGACAGATTGTGCAAGAATCGTTTATTTGTTTTGTTATATTAAAAGGTGTGTTTTAAAAGTGTTATAGTCGAGTGAATGAAAAGTGGCCGCTGATCTTTACGCTCCCGGTGGCGAAAACACGTCAGGTTGGGGTAAAATAGTTCAGTTATACGTGCTAAAATCGTGATAACATTGATATTATAATCACAGAATATATTCTATGTGCTAATACTCTTACTCGATAGGTTATAATAACTGTATTTTACATGATAACAAAAAAATGATAACGCATTTAAGATTTTTAATTTCTTACTGATTTTGAGGACCCCTAGGAAAAACGTTGCTAACACATTGGCCAGTGGCCACTTTTCATTCACCCGACTATAGTATTATTATTATATATAAGTAAAATTACAATTGCAAAATATTAGCTCATTGAAAATACGAAAACTTTCAATGGATTTTTGAACCCCCCTCCCCACAATTTGTATTTAATTTGAAATTCGCAAAATAAGTACCAGAAATGTGTATTAAGCGTTCTAACAAAGTAAGTAATTAACAAATATATACGTTTTAATTGTTGTAAAACTAATAAGTGACTTGAAAGTCGAATTAATGCATTAAAAAAATTCAAAATATTACTTCTTATTTCAATTTTTAAGATACTCCAGATTGATATTTATATTTAAATTTTTAATAAATATCTAACAAGTACTCGAAAACATAACTGTATTCGTTTTTAATCTACCGTTCATTCCTAATATGTTACGTGTTACGAATATATGTAAATTAATAAAGATGGTTAAACGAGTACATATGTCGACCTAATATTTAACATGTATGATAAGTTTTGCTTCAAAACGACAATAAAAAAATAGAAAATTTTTTTTTTTGTGCTACCATACATATTTCACGATCAGTTAATTTCCGAATACCTTTTAGTAAAAAAATCAATTTTAATTTATGTTTAACGATACGGAATGAAATCATGATTGTTTAATACGTATATAGTCATTATAATAATTGCAATACATATTATAATAATATTAACATTGTTTGTAAACCCAAAATTACTATGAGATATGTGCAACGAATGTCCCTATAATAATATTATTATATTCAACAATTCACATCGTTAAATGACGTATTAAATCAGAAATTAGAAAATATGTCTCCAGTTATCTATGTCATACGTAGTACGTACGTCATGAAAGAAATATCATAATTAAATTCTGTCTTTCATATACATAATGTCTGTCTTAAAACTACTTTTTACTAAAAAAAAAACCTGAAGTATTACAAGTTATATGCGCTATCATATTAATGAGTTATTAGCAAATTTTTTTTATCTATATTTGCAACAATTTAATTATTTAGAAAGTAAATTTATATATTTTAAATTGTCAAAGAAAAAATTGGTTATTCCGATAAAATTTTGGTTTTTAACGTGTCTCTTTTGAGTGCCGCGAAAGTGAACAATATAATTGTTAAGGTTATTGTACAGAATATGAATCGTTTAGTTTTTTTTTTTATTGTGAAGTCAAATAGGTTTTATAAAAAAAAATATTATTGACTAATTGATTTGATTTATTATTATAATATTTTTATCCGGGTAATATCAAAAGTTATACAAGTTATTTGAATTGTGTTTATTATTTATTATTTAAGCATATTTTTTGTACCCGTTAGTTTGGGCTCGGTTACTTAATTTTGTTTTGCGTTATTTAAAAAGCAAAAAATGAAAACATTAGGACTAATTGTTTTATGTTGGTTTTTACGGAAAAATAACAAATAAAGGGAATAAAACGATAATTAATTTTTAAAGTAGTTTTTTTAGTGTTTTATGAAAAATCGTACAAATTGGAAATATTTGGGTGTGGTCGTCTCCGGGTCTTCAATTATTCAAAATAAAATATTATCATAATAATTTACATGTGTGGGATTTTATTATGATGAGTCTACTTAAAAAGACGGTGTTGCAAAATAAAGTTTTTTGACCCGTTCAATAATGTTTGTTTTGTTAAAATGTTTGAATAAAATTAGATGGCCCTCTGTGTTACAAAGAACAGTAAACCAAATCGTCGTGCTAACATTTTGTGGTTCCTTAGGGCTTAGACTATTCCCTTCACAAAAAAAATTTTACGATAGATTTATGACTGTAAAGTTAAAAAAACATAGTGAGTACACGCTTAGATATGAGTAAAGCAGATTGAAAACGAAAAATTAATATTTTTTTGAATGATCTTTCGAATTTTCAACCTAGGATTGCATTTTAACATGTTTTTGACATTGTACACATATGCACAGAAGACTTGTAAGGTGTTTTTGGTACTCACTTTCGACTGTTAACACAGTTACATGCTTTACTATGAATATTGTGTTTCAAAATATTTGTCAAATATTTAGGATATATTCTCGTTTTGTATCTTTAATGTATTATAGTTTCGATAAATTGAAAACCACTCTTACACATAGACATATTAATATATATATATGTTATACAAAATTGATATTGTAAAAAGCAATCAACATATTATATTACATAATGCAGTTTTTGGCTCCCTTGTAAAATTCGTAAATATTAGACAATCAAAACAATTTTACTTTTTAAAGAATATTTTTTATTTATTCTTTGTATACTTTTTTTGTCAAAATTTTAGGATAAACCGAAGTGCGCGTTAAATATTTGCAAACTGATTTAAACTACATTTTATAAATAGGTATAATTCACATAATGTGTATTCAGTGCTATAGAATTGCAACACAATATATTAAAGGAGAAATAACTCGAACAAATTTATTTAGATTCAAATAATTAAAAAAAACCAAAATAAGTTGCCTCTCTTTTTCTTTTAGCAATGTTTTTTTTTCTAAATAGAATTATTTAGAAGAAAAAACGTATAACTTCATTTCATAAGTAATATTTATTCTTTGATGTTTTATATTTTATAAAATATTACTTTATATTATATATTAATATAGAACAATTTTTTTCCTTACTTAACATCTAAGAGCAATTATATTACACGAGTTGATTTAAAATGTTTTTGATATATTTTATATACGCATTAATATTATTATTATTATTATTATTATTATTTTATTTATTCTATCCTATGTATTGTTCATATATTTTCGTAGAAAATGTAGGTAACATTTAAAACGCTTTTAATAGAAACGATATTTGAAAATTTTAAATCGGTAGCAATGACAAATGTTTGTATTGCAAAAACGTTCACGAACAAATGTTAATTCAATTAATATGCGTCGAGTTACAAAAAAAAAAAAACTATTATTGTTTATTACTTTCGAGATGTTCTCGCAAACTGTTGCGAATTTTCGAAATCTGTAATCAATATTAATTTATAATGACTTATTTTGAAAATTGTTGTGAATGAACGTTTAGTTTCACCGAAAACGTTTACAGAAAAAGACAATTTCAAAAAAAAAAATACACCGAAAGTGATTACATTGAATTTTTTATTATATTAATTCTAGAAACATAAATTTGAAATGAAAATATTTTTAGTCGTGTAGAAGAATTCGAAGAAACAGTTTTTAGTCGTTACGGTTTTTATGAGTGTGTTACCAGTTTTCAATACAATCGCTCTATATTATATGGTTGCATAAAACGTTTGATTTTTGCAATTTACATGTGTTAAATTCAATCAAAAAATGATTGAACTACTTTTTCCACAGTTGTTTGACGAATTAATTAAAATTTAAATCGTAATTAAATTGAAGAAAAATGTATCTATGAGATGATAATAAGTCATAACTATTGCCTATGATATAACTGTTTGAAAAAATACATTATTATATGACTATTTTAATAATACTAGAATAGAATTTTATCCAACAATAAAATGGTACATATTATATAAATCGAAGAGCGAGTAGATATTATATCAATTTAGAATTTTAATTTTTTTTCTATGCTTTATGCGTTTGTTTAGTGAAGGTATCGTAAAAACTGATAATTGTTATTACATATGATTATCCTCTCTGGGACTCTGAACGTAATAAAATCGATATCATGTTTTAAGGAACAAGAAATTATGAAGTCGACTGACGTGTGTGATGTACAGGTATAAAAAATTAGGTTTCGGATTTTTATTCATTGAAAAAAACTAGAAGAAAAATGTCCACACTAGGTTAGTGCTCGTTAAATATTACCGGTTTCCATATTTAATTTCGAAATTGGGTTATAATCAGTTAGCTACGTCAATAATGACTTACATATCATAATAAGTTATATAACATGTTATTCGTGTATTTAATGTAACACAGGTCGGTATATGAAATTGCTGTAACAATAGTAAATTCTTCAATTCGTATTGGGTTGACAATCGAATGGGTTATTGTAGCGGAAGATGGAAACGAAAGTATATATTATATAATATTAGTTTTCTGTTTAACACGCCTATTCTCCTTAAACTTTTCTACGACCGAAAGTGATATTATTCACACATTAAACATATTAAAAAAATTTCATTTTTAGATTCCAAGCGGAACGAGGAATGTATTGGGTTTACAACGATGTGTTTTTTTTTTATGCCCGTGACCAAAAATTCTATCAGGAGTGCTCAGATCTTTATAATCATACATTGTTTCTGGTAGAAAATTATGTCTGGTTAGTGCTTAAAGTGGTCGTTTTTCGATTTTGTCAATAATTTTTTTAAGCGGCAGAAAAAACCACCGAAACATTACATAAAAACGCGATTTCATCGAAATCGAGTATTGTTATTTCTTTCGAAATTTTGTAACTAATGGTTATAGAAGCTAGATAATATTAAATTTATAAAAGTAACATTACATTATGTTAGGGAAAACAAATTTTCAAAAAATGTCTTTCAATTATGGATTTTGAGGTATTTAATTCATAAAATAAGTAATTTTTGGTTTTAACAATTAAATTGTAATAAAAAAAATCAGACGTATTTTACTTCAAACGTATTTTTAAACAAAATCTTCAAATTTGGTTTTCCTTAATAAACATTTCAAATTTTTCGGCAAAGTGTATTTTTTTTTTTTATGGAAAATTACTTTTGTACAAAACTGATAGTCCTAGAGTGTTGAAATATTTACCAAATTATGTACCTTTCTACTACGTTAAATAAAACAATTTTTTTTAAATTTTTAGTTACTTAGCTTTATTATAAGAAATTATATAAAAATGATGAATTGTAAACGTTAAATTTTACTCGTCAATTATACATTATAAATAATAAATAACATTCCACCGTTCAGAACAGTTTTAATCGAACGCAATGATTTACGCAGTTGCTTTGATATTTATAGTAATAACGAAACTCTGAATTTTTTTATTAGTTTTTTAATAGTGCCTATTATAGTGCGTATATAGAAGCTATGCGACGGATATGAAAAAAAAATTTAAAAACGATTACGCGGTACTGTCTCAAAAACTCTTAAAGTCATATGCTCGACGAACAAACGTAGAACGATGTGCGAATAAATATTTTGGAAAAAAAAATAAAAATCCGTCCCTTATTACCGACGGTTTTCGATACCTAATTTTTCGTTTTCGAACGAAAAACTCGGTTAATTTTAAACGAGATAATATCCAATTTTTGTCCGCTAAAACGTATTATTATTATTATTATTATTATTACTTTATTTTAAATACTAATACGAACAGAATTCCGAGTTAATTCGGGAGAGTACTCACTTTGTGTGCGTGTGCTTGCGCGTGTTTAAATGAAACGGCGGAGCAGATCGCGCGAGTCCGACGGTCGTGTACGGTGTGTTGCTCGTACCGCGGTCACGTGGAGTCGAATATTTTATAATAATATTAATAATAATAATAATAAAAAAAAAAAGTATACTTCCCAGACGGAGAAAGTGATCTCGCGGCCAGACCCCCACTCGGCCGACATGAAAACGGCGGCGGAGGCGTGTGCGTGTGGAATATTCAAATAAACCGATTCCTGCAGAAGGATTTGCGCCTCTATATCGGCGTGCCGGCTTATAATATATACACAGCAGTGTTACGCACTATAATATTATATCATATCATAGAGAATGATCGAAATTTCTAGTAAATCAACGGCGTACACTATTATTTTTCAGTACTCCGTGCTGTGGGTCGGAGTTGTGACGTACAACAGTGTCCGATAAAGACTCACTATATGTCTCCCCGATCGTTTCTGTACGCCAGTTTTTTCTGCGGTATAACGGTTCAAAAACAAGCGATATTTGTTTTGAAATTCCGAATTTTTTATTTTTAATATTTTAAAATGAATCTGTTTGTGAGTAGTGAATTTTGAACGCGTCATTGAAATCGAATTGGAACGTAGCGGAGGTGTATTCAAACTGTGCGTCGCGCGGCATAGAAGAGAAAAACGAAATTAACACATTACTGCGATTATGACGTTAATAATGGAAACGAGAAATTTAATTCGAATTTTATCGATTTATTTTATTAAAAATATTATACATTTTTATTTATTTTCGTTATTTGATAATTACATGTTTTGTATAATACGATAAATAAACAAATTTACATACGAGTACGTAGACGTTTCTTTGCCGTTAATCATTTGGGAGCCATCAAATTATTGTAAAGACAAAAAGGATCTGTGGGATGAAAAAGTTTGGATACTACTGAAATATCGGAATGATAACGTGTATAATATTAATGACGTCATCGATTACGGAAACACTTAATTATTAAATTGATATAAATCTTAGTATAAATGCATTTCGTATAATTGTATAAAAATATTATAATATTTTTTTATTATTATTATTATTATTATTATTATTATTATTATTATTATTATTATTATTATTAAAATATCTATAATAATGAAATGCAAATAATTAAATTTATTCAAATTATTATGTTACTATTTACTTTATCATTCACTGTCCCACTATAGTTATCGACCATCATAGTTTTGATCGCCCGAAACATAGTTTGTGGTACGTTCTAATTTATTTAAATATACGCTTTCGCGTAATACGAGAGTTTTTTTCTTTTGTGAATATTCATATGCGTACGATCAAATTACGGATTTTCGTGACACTTTGATCGCCCTGTATAACACACCAGGTATTATATTATATTCATGCGTGTAAAATATAATATCACAATAAAATAACGATGGCGCGTACTACATATTTTTATATGTACGTAGGACATGGTATATACAAGAAACGGAATATTATATCTATATACGAAATACAGTCGTAATGCCGTGGTAATAACCAGTGGAAACCGGTTAGCTTACGTGATCCAACGCACGTATTTCGTGTATGTACGCGTTTCAAGAAGCAAACGGTTCAAGACCATGACCCAGGCCCTGTTTTTACTTTCCCCCCAAATTAATCATGAACGTGAGAATAATTGTGTGTTAACCCGTCTACGAAGGAATAAAAAATTTTTTTGTAAATAATTTTAATTTTTAATAAATACGTAAAATTCGATGAAAAATAGCAACGAAAGTATCAACAGAAATTATTTCGTCGAGAAAAGCTGGAGTGAAACGTTTTACAATAATATTTACTATATATTGTTACTAAATAATAATAATAGTAATTATACATCGTTGTGATTTTATAATTATTTAAATTGTTTACATAACTAAAACACCTATCACTGGTACCAAACCACTTTAATATAAACGGTTGTATTATAGTAAAAATACTATTGTTCTAACAACAATAGTATTATAGTTCGAGTAACAGTTAAAATTAATGAATTATGCTGTAAATCAAATTTGCGACGCATATGAAAAATATTTGCCTGATTACATTTTAATCATTTTAGGAATCTACATTAAAAAAATGTGAATTTTGTCTTGCATTAAAATCTCAGTTATAAAATACGACAATTGCTTGTGTAATGAATTTTAATAAAAAGAAATTGTTGTGTAATGAAAAAAACGTTTTGCTCACAACATTAAACTTGAAACATAAAAAAAAAACCGTGGCTAAAGAATTTTTAAAATGTTCGTTATATACGTATTACATTACACTAAATAACTGTCAAAAATATTATGTGTTTTGCCCTAATATATTTTTTTTTCGGGGGAGGGGAGGAGGAGGAGAAACGGAATACAATTTTCTTTTTGTGAAAATAAGATTATTTTATTCGTCTTATGTCATTTTTCGAGAGTATTATTTTCATTTTACTTACAAAAAAACTATTAGGTAAATCGTGTCAGAGTATAAAATATATTTGACAAAGACTAAAAAATAACTCGAGGATTCAAAAATAATTATAAGAAAATTAGGAAATTACGAATACAATTGTAATTATATTTTATAACAAAATAAAGTATAAAATTGTGAATTTTATAACGTGTAAAAAATTCAAAGCAAATTTATATATACAAACATGGATAGTACGCAAGACGTCTAATGTTTAATAAAACTTGAAATTTTTTCGCTATGATAATTATTTTATGTTTATATCATACATTAAATTAATTAATAAAATACTCTTTTATTCCAATAATAAACGAAAAATAATTGATCTCATATACTATACATCAATGTAAACTTACCGATTACTCATCAGCAGTGTTGTGTAAAGATAAATATTAATTTATCGAGATAAAGATAAAAGATGTTAAACAATAAAATTATCTGGATTAAGATAAAAGATAATTAAAATGAAATTATCTAGATAAAGATAAATAATTAATTACGATTCATCTAGATAAAAGAAAGATCACTTTTTATACTATTATAAAATGTCATACGATTTCTAATGTTTCAACGATAATCATCATTAGGATTGAAAAAAAAATACTTTACAATTGTTAATGATAAAACTTCACCTTTACATCTTATAATGTCTGGAAAATTAATATTAAACATTTCTACTAGTACAATTATTTGTTGTATATTTTTCAACAATTGTATTAATAGTTTATAGATCAATCAGTGGTCACTGAAAACAGAAATTTTCTAAGTCAAAGAATATAAAATAATTAAATTACAAAAACCTAGCTAGTGCCAAATCACTCTAAACGCACCTTAAAATAATACATTGAGGCACTTAATGTGACAAGTTTATTTATTATATTTTATATTATTATAGTATATTTATTATTATTAGTTATAATAAAACGACTAAATAGAAATTTAACAAATCCAACATTGTGGCACAGAAAAAAAAGATTATTTGGGATTTCTGTACATAAATTTATTTAGGATAGAAAACTGAAAAAAAAATTAGCTGAGAATCTCGAATTTTTGTAGGCATTGGATAATTAATAAGCACTTATTAAATTTATTTTATCTAGATGACTTACAAATTAATCTAAGATAATGACTCAGATAGCTCATTTTGAATTCATCTATATAAGATAAAAGATAAAAAAAATTATCTAAATAGTTTATCTAGATAAATCTATCTAGATAATATACAATACTGTTCATCAGTGATAACTGATAAGTAACAATGTGTAATGTATTTTTTTCCAATAATCAATTACAAAAAGTGGTACATTTTAATTCGACCTCCAATTGCAACAAATATTTCTGGTTGGTCGAAATTTTTTTTTTAAGACCAAAACTAAAATATTGTTACGTAAACGGTAATATTTCGAAATTAAAATAAAAAACCGGACCGGCCGACCCATTACCATTACAACGCAATTTCGTCGTCTTCCTGCAGATGATATATTACATAATAATTATAATTGTTTGTTCAACATAACTTCTCTCTTCTACCAGCCCTTCATCATCGAACACAAAAACCTATATTAATACGGATAATTTCCATATCCGTTGCAACGCCTATTTTTCTACTGTGTATATTCGTGTCGTATCGTCACGACGCGTTTTCTCTCACGTATTACACTCGAAAGCAAATTCAGGTTCAGTGACACAATTAGAGTGTAAATCTCGGGAAGGAGAAGCTGAAGCCCCTCATGTAGAATAATATCCTACATACTTGAATATTTAGTATAATACTATGGTAACTCCTCTTTAAAGAGTGATACACTTGTAACAATTTTATATATATATTTATTTATTTTTGTCTGTAAATAGTAATCTCAATTTTAAAAAAAATTATTTAAATGTGTGTGAACAAAATGTCACTAAGTTATCAGTGATTGAGTACATATTCGTTTATCGAATACTTTTTATAAATGTCAATATTTTATTTTATCTTTTACGTATTTGACCTATTTTACTATATTAAATAAAAAATAAAATTTCTAACGTGATTTTCCCATTTCCTATAGTCTATAATACAAAATTATTAATCATTTTATCAGATGTTATTGTATTCGTTATACCATTTTTATAAATAAAATTACTGTTTAAAATTAATATCGTGATTCTAACATACATATACAAAACCAAATTTTTAATCGTCGCATAGCTTAATATCGGGGATTGTTTAGTTAATATTTACTTTTCGAATTATCAATTATTTAATAATGTACTTTTAAATCAATTTTATATTGGTATTGAATATTTCAATAATTTTTACATGTAATGTAAAAATGTTACTGGTTCGATTCATTTTTCGGTATGTCTAAAATACTATACCGTATTTATTGCACACTACTAAAGTAAAACATAAAGAAAATTATATTAAATTCTTCATTTTTAAATAATAACTACATTTAATAAAATTAACTTATAATATGGAATTATGTCGAATTTGAATTGGAATAAAATTAAATTTTTCTAATAAACAATTTCTCGAAGTATGAATATAGTGATGATTTCATAATTTTTTTGGAAAAATTAATTAGTAATTTATGTATAATTGAAACAATATTTTACAACACTGAATAATGTATTTTTTAATATTTGAAATACTTTTCGCGTGGAATACATATTAAAATAAAACTAAAAAAAATTCGAAATTTTCGTATTTGAATTATTTGAGAGTGAATAATTTTCGGAGAGAATTTCACCCGAGTCCAATCTGCCTTCTTCATCTTAAATTGTCTAACCCAAGTCCAATTACGCTATTAAACGATACCGTTTATACAACGCGTAGTACGCCATAATCGTATTAAACGATTTTACAAATACGAGTACAAACGAGAGAATGTCAAAAACATTTATCTGTGGACTGTCGTAAAACCGTCTTTATTATTATTATTATAAAAAATTATTTTCGCCGTTTTCCTTCTTCGAGAATTTTCTTTTCCGTTTTCGATTTTTCTAGAAGGCCGTAAGTATACTGATATTTTTAATTAATTTCACATTCAAATTATAATCAGAAGCGGACTGGTAGATCGGGATATATCCAGTTTCTCGACTGTCAAATACGAGTAGGTTAATCGGTGGTTACTTTGATTGTGTGCAGGGCAATATTATATTTATTAACATTATTTTACTTAATATTGTTATTAGTTTTAACGGAAACAGAGAAAAGCATTTATTAATAATAATGAATTAAAATCAATTTTTCTTTAATACAGTGTTATAGACTCTCTTACCCAAAGAAAATCGAGACATTACGTAAATTACCGACTGTTCAAATACTTTCTGTGTAGTATGACGAAAGTCATTAGAATAAATAACTAAAATATAATTTTTTCAATTAATATACAGCGCGTTAAGGTTATTTTTGTTGTTTTTATAAGTATATCGTAGATGGAATTGAGTTAAAAACGAGGTATTTTGAAATATGAAAAGTACAATTGTATTATTTATTATTGTGCTGCACTATCTCCCGGTCCGCTCCAAAAGAACCAGACCGCCTCTGATTATAACATATTCCTTAACGAAATTAAAAAAAATATTTTATTGCAATAAAACAACGTTAAATCTGTATTAGGTATATCTCGACCTTTTTTTGGAAAACTATTTTTATTTTCAGTTTTAAATTTAAATAACGAAATGTAAAATCGATATTTGGAAAGCGGTTCATTTTTGGACGGAGTACGCTATTAAATACTATCCGTAATCAAACTTACATTGTAATATATATATTTAACCATACCAAAAAAATATATACATTGATAAAATTTAATTAAATTTTTGAATTTCAAAGAACAAAAACGTTTTCAAATAAAAATATTTTAACACAGGTTTTTATGTAGGTACAAAATGATTTACTTGCTAATGAAAATAGAGAATTCATATGCATACATACGTATATAATATTATATTGAAATTGTTCTTAAATGGGTAATTAAACTTCAAATATAATTATATTTAATTTGTACGCAATCCATTTAATTAAAAAATAAAAATAAACAATATTATTAATATTCATACTAATTTGTATTTTTACCGGAACGAGAAAAGTTACTGATTTCGACATACTTATTATAAATATTCTTCAGTAAAATGAAATATCAAGAAAAATACACGCGGTATTCTATTTGTCTAAAAAAGTTTTTATGTTTTATCGATTGAAAGTTCCTATATAAATATGAACACGCACTGAATACTAAAAAAAATTAATCCAAAAATCTATATGTTTTTAAATTTATAATTTTAGTAGCTTTATTTAGAATGAGTCCAGTATAATATTAATTAGTTATTGTTATTTATTAATATTTCACGGTAATAATATTTTTAGATTTCTTATGAAACGCAATTTGTTTTCAGTTGCGTATAAGGGCGAATTTAAAGAGGCTACCATAATGTGTTAAACACTTCTCTTAGCTCATTTGCACCTTTTTCTTATTATTATTTATTTGTTTTTATTTTTTGTTAAATTAGGTATTATATTACGTATAACAATCATTCATGAATCATGACTCAATCTGGTATTAATAAAAAAACATACAATGTACCCCATTAAGTATCGTAATATCCTAATTTGTAAGAGCAGACGACACATTTTTTGAATTGAAATTTAATTTACAATAATCCATAAGAAAATTATCCAATTCGATAACACATATTAAAAAAAAAAAATCAGAATAAAATAATTGTTTATCTGATTTTAGTTTTGGACGTTTAAAATAAATATTTTATAATCATTATGAAGATTAAAAGAAAAATTTCTTTGAAATCTATTGAAAATGTATCAAGTAAAAGCAAGTATGGGGTTTTAAAATTTTTTTTACGTTAACAAATACATAAAGTTTGAATTTACATTTAATTTTTTGAAATTATCGTAAAAGCATCTAATTTTTTTCAAATATTTTTAATTCGAAATTTAATTTTAGAACTTCACGAATAGTTAAGTCAATTTGGTAACGATTATAGGTTGCCACGAAGAAGTCTGAAATAATAGTGAATTCGAATTTGACAATTCGAAAAAATCGACAGTTATTTTTTTTTTTACTAATGTTACGAAAATCAAAAAACTTAACACGATATTACTGAAAATAACAATAGTTTATCTTTTTATTTTGTATTACTTTCATTACTGTTAATAAGTACATGTACTCATTAATTATTATACGATTAATTTTCTTTTACTCGCCTCTGGTCACTTAATTTATCGTTTTATTATTAAAATACTATTGATTTAGGTAATCTACACTTGAAGTGTAAACGCCATGTTTCATAATACGAAATGATATTCATGCGTTTACTTTGTAATCAATACATTTCCTAAACTTTCTTTCTTTTTTTTAGTGCAATTGAATAAACGCTATCACATTAATGCTAATCGACTTAAAGCATTTATCAGTGCAATGCTCGCCACCCCGCATTAACTATGCCATTCTGTTCTTAACTTTTTATTACCTCGTAGTTGTAATAACATTTTTCTTTGTAGTGATATAATATAACGATATTATTCTGCTAGAATCCTTCCCCGCTAAGCCTTTGGTAATTATTATTCTCGCTTCTACATTATTATGTCCTACAAACCGAGAAATGGATTATGTAAATTAGCACTGCTACATTGAATTAGTCTGGCATTTATATTATTTTACCTACCTGTTTAGCACAACCCGTGTATTGTAATTAATATATTTAAATTAAACTATTTTTTATAATAAGACACTGATTTTTTTTAGCGCAAATAGCGCTAATCTCGTATAAAATGAAATAGTTTTCTGCAAAAAAAAAAAAAAAAAAATTAAAATAAATAAATGACAAATGATATCTATAAAACAGCGAATTTTCGTTATATTACAGTTCTTAAATTCGTCATCATTGATGACTCATCAATAACATCGATTATCAATGCAATTTTGTTTATATTGTTCGGAATCATTACAGTTAATTGCTGGGAACGAATTTATATATAGGTACATTATTATTTTAAATATAAAAATATTATTGTAAATTTATTATATATATATACCTGTATATATATATTTTTTTACATAAATGTATGCAAAAGTAAAATTTAAAAAATGGGTATCAACATTGTAGTATAGTAAATGGAAAAAAAATTCTATATTTTAAAAATGTTTAAAATATGTGTGTATATATTTGAGAGTAGACATTTGAAAATTTAAATTTTTAATAATTTATTACTTGATAATAGTGAGAAACCATAGTATTTGATTCGAAATTTCGAAAGTGAAATATAAATAACTACACGAACGATTCACGTCAATGCGAAAAATTCCAGTTTTTTTATAAATCCTGCGAGTATTTTTAATTAAAAATTTTCATAAGTTGCCGGTATCGATTTTGAAATCATACTTTGTGTTTAAAAAAAAAAATTCTCACAATAATAATAAAACACTATAGTAGTAGTGTCACGTATTCCAATCGAATCTTCACCAGCAACACTATTAACTTCCAAAATGAGTTTCCTCTATTTTACTCGCGTTTTCCTACGAACAGGATTCGCCTATTGGTAATTTTCAACATTATATACCTATTTTGACACCAAATTTTCTGGGCTTTTCAACTACATTTTCGTTTCAATGTCACAGTATAATTTTATCGTAGCCCAAAAATTGAAATTCATTAATTCATTACTGAGAAGTATTTCAATCACTTAAAATGATTCATTTCCATAAAAACAATCCACTATTCTTTCTTCAATTTCGTTCATCTACATAAAATCGATCTGGCAACATAATGATTACCACATGGTTCGAGAGACCCTTTTTTGGCATCGCAAAGCATTTTGCTTGTAATGAATTTAATACAAGTTTGGTATAGATAACATACGACACCTGTGCTTAGTAATGTGTATAAATGGTTATGGGCAGCTTACAACCACATATAATTTGGACGGTCTAAAACACGGTGTAATTTGTTTTGATGATCGAGAGAGGAGATTTGTATTCTGAAGAGAGATATATATTGCGAATCCTGCAGGTCCATGTTTATGATATTTGCTACCACGGGCAAAAAAAAAAATGTTGGCTCTCAAAAATGTTATTTAACTATCTCAACTCCGAAAGCTTTTACAATATTGTCGTATGCATTTTTTTTTTTTAATGTAAAATAAAAATTGTTCAGCACGTCAAATGAATCTATATGAAATATAAAATAATTTATTTTGTAACTTATTTTTCGATATTCATAAATGTTTTTAGTGAAATTGAAAAAATAAAAGAAGCGTGTTCAAGAAGAAAAAAAACATTAATCATAGTTTAATGGTTATACTTTTTAACGCATTTCATCAACAAATACTGCATAATACGAGTAATATTTAATACATGTATTTGTATAACAAAGATAAAATGTAAAGTTCTGGAATTTTCAACGTCGACAATTTATTGTTAAGTCATATGGCTTTAGACCTGACCAAAACACAAATCAAGATTCAATACAAAAAAATTATAAAAATACATATAGCATACTCGTACTTCTATAATAATATAATTATATTGGGTGTCATTTGGCAATCCAGAAGTCAACAGGTACAAATGAACTCGTGTATCATCTGTTTCTCGATTAATATCAAACAATCAATTATTTATTACCTATAATATTTCAATACAATACTTAAAATTTCAAAAAAATGTAATGAAATTCTTTTATTAATACTTTTTTTTGTGTTCGGACCCCAGAAAATTTGTCATCAATATCACTGTAATTCATGTACCTGTGTGTACTTTTGTTATAATCTATGTTGGGTAAGTTATCGAACGTTTTTAATGAAAATGTTAATCTTAGTTGTGTTTTTATTCTACGAAGTTCAAGAAAGGATATTTCTATCGTGTCAACAGCCGCAGCGAGTTGAATTTTCGAGATTCACTTAGTAATTTATTACTTTACCATTGAATGACTACGTTTAATTAATGACCGAATTGACACTATCATACGACCGTTTTTAATGATAATAACAAGAATCTGTTATTATAAGAACAACATCGACGTTTAACAGTCGTATACGTAATTAAATACAAAATGTGGTGCAATAATTTTTGAATAATGAATGTACTGAATACAAGAAAAAGAAAATTTATTAACAAATTTTACAATTATTATTAATTTTTTTTTTTTGTCACTATGTTTGAAGTAATTCCGAAAGCAAATGCCTCACCGTGCACCATACATATGGGCGTGAAAATCAAGTATTAGTTAAAGGAATATGTTTCGTGCATACCTATTTATTAAAACAAATTTTTTTAAATAAGACGGTGAAGGGTATAATATAAGAATACGTGTATGAGAACATCGGGTGAAGAAAAATGAACATGAAAATCAGATATATATTATCTGGCCCAATAACAAATGTATAAAACGGTTTCGGCTATTGCAATAGACCTAAATAAATATATCATCGACGTAATTGTATAATAGGTCTACATAATGTTGTTATTAAATAATTGTGTATAATTGAAATATAGTTTTGTATTTTCGATTTAGAAATATGAAACAATATGAAATTAATTCAGATTTTTTTTGAGAACATTGCTTTAGTAAAAATACATTCTATAAAAATTAATTTAATTATCATACGACAGATTTAGAAATATTTATTAATACCAATTAATAAAATATAATAGTATTTTTGCCGTTAAAACACACAAGTCTATAGCGAAGTATCGTTCGTGAAAACTGCCCTCCCCCTCAAAGTCGTATCTCCGGAGAAAAGATATGATGGTTTTCGGATATTAAAGGGATATTTGTCGGTGGAGGTTTCGACATATTTCGCCCCTGTAAACGCACGTGGCTTATTTATTGTAATTTGTATAATATAGCGAGTCTTCGTACCCATTATCCTCGTATATACGATTAGAGTTGCGCAATAACTTTATAATAAATATTTCATATAACTCTCAAAATATTAACGTTTAAAACGGCCAATTTATGTGCCTGCGTGTGTCCGTTCTTATTGATATTAAATATTTAGTGTTTTTGCATAGATACACCGCGTATTTCGTGTATCTACATTCAATGTACGGTGACAAATTGCAATTTGATTGGCGATTTAATGAGAAAAAAAAAAAGTTATAGCTCACCTTTAAGTTTTTAGAAAAAAGAAAAATTAATTGAAAAAGTTTATATTTATTTATTTATTACCTAGAAAAATGTAAATGAGTTATTAATTGCACATTATTAAAAGCTTTTATCCAACTCCACTTGTATGTCACGGAATTTTGCAATCAATAATTTTTACTAATTGGGAAAATTAACGTGTTATATTATCTAGTGTCAATTTGGTAAGAAGTTATTAATATAATTTATTGTAAAATGAAAAGAAAATTATATAAATGTAGTTCTTATATAAATATTAGGATTCAAGTGCATCTAACTTTTCAATAATACAAAAAATAATATCTAATAAAACAAAGCTCTCAGTAAATTAATAATAATAAACCATGCATTTAAAAATGTTTTCCAACTCATTAATTTAATATTAAAAATAAAAAAGGTAACGAGCCACGGGGTGTTGTGGGTATCGCTTAAGTGAATTACTTGGATAAAGATTTTAGAGTTTTGTTTTTATTTTAAATTTGAAAGCAATGATAAATTATTGCATTCGACAAAACGATTTTGAGCGGAGCTTAATTTTCTCGTAAATATAGTCAAAAGTTACATATTTGGTAAAAATTTCAGGTTTCTATGACTATTAGTTACAATATTACGAAGAAATAAACAACAATCGATTAAGACGAAATTGCATTTTTAGCGTTTTTGAGTTATATTTTTGTGTGCTTTTGAGAAAATCGAAAAATGACCTCTCTAAAATATCAATACTAGATGCGAATTGCTGCCGGAAACAAACTGTGACCGAAGAGATCGGAGCACTCCTTCTGGTCGAAAATCTGTACACAGGATAGAAAAAATAAATAAATAAAAAATAGATTCATCGCTCCGCTCAGAATCTAAAATAAAAAATAAAACAAAACCTGTTCAAACAAAATCAGATAATCGAAATAATTTACTATTTGGCTTAAGTACGTGGCGTTCAATTTGAGAAATACTGCGTTTTAAACGCAATTTTTGTTTAGTGGAGGTGTAGCGACAAACTTATGCGTCCAAAATGCCTATAGTCGAATGCCAGAGACTAAAAATTTGCAATATTCTTGTGTATACAGACAAGATTGTCCTTTCTATTGAAGTACACTAAACCATTATGTTATTTCTAGATTTTACGATAAATACCTACTATGTGAAGAGATGAAAAAATAAAAATATTAGGGCGAAGAAATTAAAAAAATAAAATAAAAATAATGTAGTAGCACACGTAATCTGCAAAATAAAATATTTTATCAAAATTGGAAATGGTTTGATTACCATGTAAATGAATATTATGTTAATAGGAACCATTTTTAATTTCTTTGCTTAACGATTTACGATTTTTTTTAAATTAACGCTTTAAGTTAATTAATTATTTTCTTTGTGTAATTAAGCACTTACATTACAGCACTAACATTTTTCCAGTAAATTACCGGTTAACATTGTTACTTTGTTTGCGATTGATATTGAATTAAATTCGTAAATTATAATAAACTATGAAACCGCGTGTCACAGTCGAATCTCAAACAATACGTTTACATTGTTTCGAGAGTATAATTATACATAGTTAGTAGGTATATATGTTTTATATGTGCATTATGTGTTTAGAACTCGGCAGAAACACTGTTGTAAGTGAAACTTTTTACATGGATATGGTTTTGGGCTGTTGGTCATTCCAAAATCAACGTCATCAATTTCATCAGGAAATTGGTGACAATTTTTTTCGAAAACTGTATTGACAATGTATTTTCCAAATAATCTTGTATCAGGTACTGTTTGTATTGTGTGTGTTTTGGATATGAAATTAATAGCTTTGATACCAACAATTCACAAATTTAACTCATTTCCTAAATAGTAAATAATAATAATTATATATGAAAGTAAATAATTATTATTCCTATCTAGAATACTCGCAATAGATTCGATGGCCGACAAACATAAAGCGTTTTGAAGACGCGAACAACTGAAACAAATCAAAAACATATTTATGAATTAATATTTTTTAGTGAATGGAGAAAATAAAATGTTTTAATTTTCAAAATGATATTTTTTCTCTTTTACCTTATGAGACGTGCAATTCTCTGTAAATTTCTATATTTGTAATAATATAGATGAGTTTTTCATTTTATTATTATTAATTTTCGTAATTAAAAAAAATAAATAAATACAATTATTTGGTTATTATATACAATGTTGTTTTGTATAGCATCAAATTTATAATTACTGTCAAAAACAATTCGTATTCAGTTTTATACACACACTATACGCCATGCACCATTCTAGCAAAAACAAAATAATAAATAAATAATATATTAGAAATTATTACCATTTTAAAACTGTTATTTTACAATTCTTTTGTTATGTGTTTAAGGCTTTAAAAATGTTTAATTATTTATTTTTAAATATAAAATGAATTTAATTTTTTAAATTTTACATTTAAAGCACTTTTTGTATACACGAATCGCTGGTTTTGATTAAATATATTTTATAATACAATTTATTTGAAAAATTTAAATATCATTAAATTAGAATTTTTAAATTATCATTTCCACGGAATTATTCCTATTAAGTTTTTAAAAAAAAATTTTTTTGTGATTTTGGCGGATTAATTATAGTGACTCCAGATAATATTTTTGTAGTTAATAATATTGATAATTAATAAATTCATTCTCTTCTAATTAACACAAACTTTTTTTTAAAATAGCGCCTGATAAAATTCCCAATAAGAATTTGCTTGGTTGAAAAGAAAAGAAAATCCTTGAGAATAATACGGGGCTTAATTATGCAGACGTTATTTTAATGATTGGTTGTATACATGCTAAAATAATTATAAAAACAGCTGAGCTAATCAGAGCAACCATACCATTTGCTATTGACAGTGAAGTATATACTACAGGGGGTACTATTCTAGAGGGGGTAGAGGGGTTCAATGTAAATTTGAAATAATAATTGTTTTATCTTATTTATTAAGTAATTTATATTGAATGAACCCCATAATTACAAAATATACTCAACTCTCTGATTGCCGTACTGTACACCTAAAACTTCTTTTAAAGAACAATTTTTTGGGGTTTAAGGGGTGGAGACCCCTTGCACTCACCTAGCATCAACACCAATTGCAATTTTAATTAAACAGGATAATACCATCTACAGCACGCTCATAGGAAAAAGAACGGATGATACACTGAAATGATACACTTAACAGTAATTGACTTCAATTTCTTATTAAAGAATCAATATAAATAACAAAATTAATATAAAAGAAGAACTATTTAAATCCAAACTCTTATCTCAAACAAACCCATACATAAGTTACCCAAGACCAGTCATATTGTATGAATGTGAAACGTAGTCTGTAAAAAAGAGAGATGAAGAGAAATTAATAACTTTTGAAAGAAAAGTACACCAACATATAAATGTTCTTATCATAGAAAATGATGAATACCCATCAAGGACAAACAACGAAGTACGCCAAATGTATCAAAAGTCTAATATAAAAGCATACATAAGGACTGATGGGTTAGAAAGTAGAACGGGCGGGATATGACTGATATATCATAATAAAAATATACCAAGTAATCGTTGTGACAAGTGAAATAAGTGAAAAAAAAGATTAAAGTTCATAGAAAAAAAAATGGATGTTCACGTTAAAAGCAAACATTAAAAAAATTAAGCTAGTGTGCATAAAGTGTCAAGGTATAAGTCTAGAAAAGGGTTATCAATAATAAGCCAAAGGAGAATAAATTAATAAACATGGATCGTCATCATCATGTGCTAAAGGCTAAGCCTTGTCGATGTAGCCAAAGATTCCTGTCCAACGCCAGCTGCTTCATTTTGTAATAAGCGGGGCATTTCATCGATGTGAAAAGTTCTTTGAAACATTTTCAATATTTAATTTTTTTGAATATTTTTTAAATTTTTTAATGAATTTATTGTGTCTGATGAGGTGACCAATTAGTTTAGTTATGAATCGTAAATCTACATGATTTTTTTTTTTTTTTTGTAAAAGGCTTCAACTACAGTGCTTTTTAGCACTGTAATTGCGATTATTTAAAAAGTTTTAAAATTTTCTTTATAAATATTGTTTGAAGACATAGTAGTAAAAACTGTGGTAGCTAGGGTAAAAATTAATTTAAATTTTTTGTTTGATGTATCACTCCAAAGTTTTTGATGGAGGCGTTTTTCTTTTAGAGTTATGAAACAGAAATCTGTCCAAATACGTATAAAATTAAAAAAATTGTAGTGTCCGGTAGAGCGCATTTGTTCGTTTTATGCATTACATTTTAAAGTACTAATATATCAGTATAATTACAAATAAGAATTCTAATTAAAATAATCTTTCCAAAATGAAAATAATTTCTCGGGCAATGGTGTCTTTTATTATTCTTATTCTTTTTTTTTTTTTTTTTTACGAATAATTTACGATGATATTATTATTTTAGTATTCGTTGATATCAACCGCAATACCGTTTTGAATCCAAAAACAATACTATATATATTTATACACGGTAGTCGGGTGGAAATTAATTTTGACGAATGATTTATCATTGTATACAAATTTAAAACAAAAATGGTTATATAACACTGGAGCAGACATTTTACTGGCGCCGGAGTAAGTGAAACGAAATCGCTATTCTGATTTTTTTTTTTAAAGATGAATATATACAATACAAAAATAGACGGAGCGACGACAAATATAATAATTTAATTATTATAATATGCAAGTTCTGTAATATTATGCAGACGAAAACGTAAATCGTTATTAAAAATTTGAAACCAGATTTAATAACATTTAATATTTATATATAATATGTAAAATGGATATTGTAACGAATTTCATTCATTTTATTGGGTTTACAATAATTATTATGTGTATTTTATTTTATTTTGTTTACGAGCTCTCAATTCAAGGGTTATATTTTTATTTATAATAATCTATACGTACATTCTACTATTACTTTTCGAAGAACAGTTTGCCTGTAGTTGGTATTTCATTTAAGTCTCGCTTTCAACAATCAGCGATTTTCTTACCACGTAATATATTATTATACATTATATAAATAAAGAGCAATAATCGTACAAATTTCCCTATAGAAATACGTCATTTGCAACAAATTTTGCAGGTACACATAAAACGATCGAGAGCTTCCTTTGTAATAAATCAATTGTTTTTATTGTAAAAAAAAAACCTAAAAATAAAAACAGTGTTTAAATATAAATTTTAGAAAATAAATCACTACGACATTATAAGATATATATAACCGAACAAAGTTTTAGAGTGAAAAAAGCGATTTGTTTTTATTTTAAAACTATAATATATAGTATGAATATATAGCTACATGCTTAATCGCAGGGTACTTATGATGTTTTTGCGATGCCAAAACATTCTGTAGGGGTTAAACCTTTTTTTCACACCACAAATTATACGCGTCAACGCGAGTTTTTATAAATAATATCCGGTTACTGTGACTTAGAGTGGTAAAAAAAAAAACCTCAATTTGGAGACCACCTCTGGCGCTCACAAAACTGCAGTGAGAGTTCAGCTGATTCGAATTTAGTTGTGCAAAAAAATCTACATATTATCATTTTTACATTTACACATTTATAAACGATTTTCATTTATAGTGACTAGTCGTTTTAGCGATATATTTAAAAATTTAGAAGGAAAAAAATTGTTTTAAATTTAATTCTGGGAACTAATTTAATTTTTAAATGTAAACTCAATTATAATTTCTCATTGCATATATGCCATTTTTATCGGTATTTTGAAAATTACATAATGTTTATTGTTATTAATATTTTCTAATACGAATTATTTAATATATTATTATTATTAATTATATTATTTGATACGTATTATTTAATTATTATATTTTCTCAAGCGAAAAATGTATTCTTTTAGTTTTTTTATAATTTCCACAAGTCTTGCCGTGGAGTGTGTACTTTTGTTTTTATTAAAACACGATTCCACTTCCCAATATTGCTCAAGATAGAATGTAAATTGAATAAAATTGATTATCAAAAGCAATTTATTCTACTTTCTAGTGTAAATCATCCTTAGGCGGTACATTCTAAAATGTTACATTTTATTTCGCCCTTAAAAGTCAGCTGGTAGTCAATAACTTGGACAATTCATACTTACTAAAAAATTGTGTAATTTGATAGGTAAACATATCATTAAGTGAGTTTATAACAATAAATGAGAAAATGAATATAGAAAAATAATAGGAAAGGAAAATAGTTCTCGGAATAATAAAAGTCAAGAATGTGTATTTAAGAAAAAAATGTGGACAAAAATAATTTTTTTGGAACTCAAAATCGAAGAAAATATTTTTCAGGAAAATATTATCCGTTGGGATATAAAAATTGGGAAAGCAATGTGTGTTAATATTAACAATAAATTAATGCATGAGAACATCATGTGGGCCATTTTATATTTTTTTTTGTATGCCTAAATGACATATGACTAATATGTTTTTGAATAGAAATTTCAATTAATTTTAGATTATTATATTTTATTTTAATTACACCAACAAAAGTAATATTTCATTTTGGTAATGCTACGCGTGTGTTTCTTCATACCGATTGATTTTGGCGTCTTTTCTGTTATTCTTTTTATATTAGTAAAAAAAAAGAATACCACGCCATTAAATAACTATCATCTGTTTTTTTCGAAAATAGATAAAGAAGTCTATAAATTGTTCCATTCCATCTAAACGAAAAATAATAAATTCACATTGACGGACTTATGTACTATACAATTGTCAATTTTTAAACATTCATTTAAACAATACTATTTATGTTTATGTATAGTAGTCGACCCTTCGGTCTTGTATACTAATCTGGAAAATAATACTCGGGAATCGTTGTATGCGCAGAATAGTTTTCCTTGCAAGTAATATACCTCAGGAAAATAATAAAAATTAACAAAATGTACAGGGGAGAGGGAATCGGAGAATACACTTAATGAAAGTAATATAAAGAAAAATATTATGTGAAAATATCGACTTCACCTACATATTATTTACATTATTTATATTTATATTTATTTTTTCGCAAGTGTTGGTGCATTCTCTTGGTACGATTTTCTATTTTTTTTTTTTTTAATTTTTTAATTCCTACACGCGTATTATATTCCCGGATTTTCACATTTTCACGCGTATTACATTTCAGTTCAAAACTTTCAAAGTTTTAAATTTCGTGTAAAAATTTTCTGGGTTTTAAATTCCTATGGATTATTTTCCTTTTTTTTTTTAGTAAAAAATATTTAAAATTTTTGTTTCTAGTTATTATTTTTTTGCGAAAAAATCATTACTAAAAATATGACGAATAATTTCGAGATTATTTTATGCTTTAGCATAAAACAATAAATTAATATATGTTAAATGCATCATGATCATGATATAGACATACCATATTATATGCCACCCGAATATTAAATTGGGCTTTTTCAAGTCACGGTCAACAGGTACACGTGGAATTTTAAGTGGATTTTTTTTTAATTGACTACGTCGTCACAGATTTTGTTTATTTTTTCCATCCGATATATTACAAAACAAAAATTGTGATACTTCCATTCGGCTCGACATAGAATGGGTGCACGTGTAATGTGTATTTTAGTACTCAAATGTTCGCCTTTGACAATTTTCAAGTTCACCGCACCATTGCCGGCCATAATTTTGTAAATTTATTATTAAGTGGGAAAAAATGTGTCAACGTTATATTACCGATATTTTGACAAAATTTCATGTCACATATTTCTTGTTTAGTGAAACTTTATGTGATAGGAAGAATTCGTGTGTTTGGGCTTTGCATACATTTACATTTTTTATGTGTTGATAAAAAAGGGAAAGTATTATATTTTTTAGTAAATTATAAACCAGTCACAATACATTTTAGTACGAATTTCAGCACATTATATAGTGTGATTCATGTCTATTATACAACCATTTATATATTATACGGTTTACTACGCGAATAAAAGACCCAAATGTCATTAAATACACGCGTTATATAAATGTTTAGTGTTTAAATAATTAGTACCTAATGTATTGGGTTGCGCCGTTCGGGACCTAAAAATTATAATTTATAATATAAAGTAACAAGAGAATTGAAAAAATTAATTTGAAAATATAAAATATCAACAAAATACTAATTATTATAGACTATTTATATAACTAATAGGTATTAATAATATTATTATTTGTGATTCTCTATTTACTACTAATAAATTAATATTCTCTACTATGTAAACAAACGTTCATGTTCGAGAACTAAAAATAAAAAGTTATAATTGATATGAAATTAATTAAAATTTAATTTTGTGTTATTTTTAATGGAAATTATTTATAACTTTTCAATTTACTGATTTAACGGGTAACGCAAAAAAATATTGAGTTAAAATCTTTAACTCTTCTTCAAGATCTAGAAATTAAGTGTTATTTGTTAAATAAGACGAACAAGAATCAATGTATATTTTTGTATTTTTACGTATATTTTAAATCATACAGATTTTTATTCGAATTATTGTATTCATTTGTTATTCGAGGTGATTTAATTATATTAGAATTAGTATATTAAATGTTTTCGTTGTACTTGTACACAAACCTACTTTTTTAATATTTAATTTTTCAATTTTACCACTTTCCATTGAAAGATGGTTTGTAATATGAAACAATTATTTTTAAATAAAAATTGAAATAACTATGTGCACTATGCGAAAAACACATCGTTTTAAAATCGACCCATTCTTCTTGAAAGAATGGTGAATTAACACTAGCAGCACATTCAGTGATAAAATAGTTGAAAGCAAAAGTGGAACGTTTATGATTTATCACAGCCAACGAGCGACAAAACCTTTGAAGCGGGCCTGCTTAAATTCAGTAACTACATTTATTCTATACTACCAAAATAAAGATTTTCGTCAATTACTCGACTTCTTAATATAAACGAGTTAATTTTTAACTTAAAATAATTGTGGGAGAGTTTTTAATAACAGTAAGCTTTGATTAATACCGAAAATTCAACTATAATTACTTTTACCTAATGTAATAAAACAGGTTTTGTTCAAAAATTCTGTTCATTTCATAGAAGATATATTTGTAAACTATATTATATATTACACAAATATATTAATACTAATATTAGTATACTAATAATCTGACACCAATACGTTTTTATTGACCTAATGATCTTGTTTATACGATTGTTTCTTACACTCTTTTAAATATTTGTATATTTAAACATGGGCGTAACTAGGATTAGATAGTTAAGGTGGCCATAGCCTCAACCCATTACTTTAGGATATTTAAAGGTACAAAAAAGTATCAGTTAAACCAAATAGCAGATTTTCCATAACAAGTTTTAAAAAATAAAATAAATACATACATTTTATTTTAGAGAAAAAACGTATAAAAAATGTATAATTGAATGTGCCTATAGTTAGATGCAAATTCTCTCCCCAGTACATCATGCTCATTTATTTTATTTGACAATTATTCTTGTTCTATATTTAATATAGCTTAATCTTTAAATCTGTTTCGTGTGACACGATATGTTATAATAAGTATAAATAATATATAATTATAATTAATTTTATATACAAAATTTTTTGTCACAAATCATGAAGCATATGATAAAAAATTGTCTTTTGAAAAGATTTTATATAAATTTTACCGGGGTCTATAAACACCTTCCTCTCAATTACGATGGTGTATTTGAGCCTTACTTTATATATCAAAAAATTAACGCTAAAACGCTTCATTTTAACTTTATTATCTTACATTTTTGTACTTATCACACATAACACACATTGAATTAAAAATATATATTCTCGATTTATATACTTTTATTATTAAAAACGTATAGGTTATTTCACGCTGGCGAAAAAAACTATATTGTATTTTTCAGAAGCAAGAATATATTTTCAAAATATTTTTTCGCTTAACATATTAAACTTTTAATGAATATTTTGTAAACGCATACTTTTGTTGTATCGTTTTATAATAATACATTAAAATATTCTTTTTTTTTAAACTTTATAAAAAGAATATTATAAAGTTTGATTTTTTTTCTTCATATTTTGATACTTTTTGAGCATATCTGTACGCATATTTAATACGTATTAAGGCCGTCTTCCTTATTTCATAAGCCATTTAATTTTATAATACGTCAACATCTTTCGAAATGATTTCATTTTATTTTCGGTCTCGTGTGCCGGTCAATTCTAAGAATATGATTATAGCATAATATAAACATCGATAGTTTGTTGTTCGCTTTTCAATCAAATCACTGACGTGTACAGACAAAACCGCAAAGACACGATGATTTTTATTACGACATAAAATATACGACTATACGCGATACCAGAGTTTTATAGTTTATTTTTACAGGGAAATAAGCAAACGCAAACTATTTTTTACATTAGTATATATATATATAAATATTATATTTCTGATTGTAAGCCTGCGAGAAAACAAAGTATTATTATATGTCTACTACGAAACTTTTACTATTATTATGACTGTTGATCAATGGCGTATTTACGGGGGGCTGGATCCAGGGGTATACTCCTCCTTTTGACCCTAACCCCCTCCGAGTAAAAAAAAAAGAGTCAGATAAATGTTTCTGCAGCATACTTATAAAAATTATACATGTATATATATAATCATGTCATTGTGACGATGGTTTCACGGTAGAATGCAATAAAGGCAAGGTAACTTTATGATAAAGATTTAATTTTTATTTTAAGAAATAAAAATTAACTAACTTCCTGATTCATATCTTACATGAAGTGCAGCGGATATAACTCGACTCCCCCGAATACACTGGAATTTTCTCTCCTGGATTTCGTCTTTCGTGAAATCACATTCTGTATGAACGTAATTTTTAATCAATTTTAATCGATCCCGATCAAAAAAGTCCACATTCGGATCGTCATCTACAGGAATTTTCAATAATAATTTTAATTATTAAAAAAATTAAATTTTTCGTTAATATTACGGAAAAATTAGATTTTTATCACACATAATTCGGTTTAATGATTAAGTAATGAGAGATTTTAGATAACTTGATATATATATATGTTTAAAGTTATATACGTTAAGTTTATCTTCTATAATTAGGAAAATTTAAATTGATATGATATTTTTTACAATTTCGCAAAAAGTGTAAGTGTTCTAAAAAAAATTAAAGAAAAATAAAATTTAAATTATATTATTGAATAAACTAAGATAAAAGTATATTTGATCATTCGTATTTAAACATTAATTTATTCGAAAATATAAAATGTGACCACTGCGAAAGATTGACTTACTGTTTGAACTTTGAACACACGATAGCTATAGCTACAGTCAACGACCGTACAACATCGGCGACTCTCACGGTTTCCGCATCAATATTTTTCTAAAGTAAAATAAATAAATCATTCGATTTATTATATGATAAATATTTATTCGTGAAGGATTGATTTTATCAGACCAAAAACATTTCTATAACGAAGTGAGATGACAAATATAGGTCCAAGGACAATGAGATCACAACTTACCTTAATCTACTCATGAATGGCACTGTATACAGATTTGTTGCCCTGGACCATTTGTGTAGTTTTATGCATCGACATTGCCAACAACAACACACCCATTTGCTAAAAATCAAAACGGAAAACCATTTATTTAATACATGTAATTCGCTTTAATATTGTAAATAATAAAAACCACTCAAACTACTATCTGTGTTTAATTTTTCGTCTTACGTCGGTTTTGAAAAACTTCTTGATTTGGTTGTCTGGCATGAACACGTCAAGTGGCACGTGTTTCGCTTGCTCTCTCCACATATCATACATTATGAAAATCATTATATTATACGGTAGAAAAATATTTAATAATAACAATAAAAATATAACTTGCACGTGCTGAGTCATTGTAGACGTTCGCAGCGCTTTCGGAACGGTTAGGAACCGTATGCATATACTAAACAACAAATGTCGATAGAAGAGCATTTTTTCTTTGCTCGGTTTTATCGAACAATTAATAAAACTTAAGCACAGATAATATTTTCCTCCGCTAATAAATAGTAAAAATTAGGGAATAACACTCATATTACGGATCAATTTTTACCATCATTCATGTAAAACATTTTTTTCCACTTAGTTTACGGATGGCTATAGGGTCCTACAAAGTATAATATTAATAAACTCAAAAATATATTAACTTACCCCGTTATAATTATCCGGTATATGCGTAAGTTATTACTTTACAAGTAATGAAAATCATTAAATTTCAATTTTGATATACATATTTTTATTTAAATTTCGACATATTTTTAGTGCAATTTTATCCGGTTTTTAATCATTCTATTACATTGTGTATATTAACAGAAATGTAGATACATACTTCTTTACGTTAACAAATAATATTAAATATTTTGTAATAAACAGTAATTGATTTTACAGTATTATTGAATTTAATAAAACAAATTTATTATATTAAATAAAAAAAGAATAAAATCATCATACGTTGTTGTTGAAAACGTTGAACGTCGACGTTTCCTTTTTATATTTTTTTGAATTTTCAATTATTATTTTCGGCAAGTATAAGCTACCATATATAGCTAACCGTCTTTTCATTCGTGTGACATTGTGTTTGACAGTGTCCCCGGGGATGAATAGATTTTTTTTCCTTCCTCATAATTTACACTGTCACCATTACACTACAAGTTTCAGAAATTCCAGTTTCCCCAACTACAAGTACACCTGTATCCTTGCAAAAAATGAAAAGCTTTCCAAACAACTATCTGGCCTTCGCAAATGTTACGATTTCTCTAATTTTTCCCCATTCAAAAATACACGACGACTATTCTCAAAAGATATTAATTTCATTCTTGAGACGAGCGTTTATTTACAACCAATCAATCATATTAAATAGTTTTTTATTACTATAATTTAATTACATATTAATTATAGTTTTATATTTTTTTTTTATTCATTTATTTACGGAGAAGAAAACTCCATTTACAAAAAAAAAAAGATATAACACGTGTAGAATTCTACAGTTACATTCAGCTCATAGCTAATACATGCAAATAATTGCATTTTATAAAATTTTAATACGCTAAAAAATATAACTTCATTATAATAAAAAATCAAATGAAATTATGCAATTGAAGGTTGTAACTTTTTTTTGTAAGACGTTATTAATAAGAAAAATATCTTGATTTGTAGTCGATTTTGAATTAATTCTAAAGTTAAAACGTTCCAAAACATAAGGGGAAAAAATTGATTTTTTTAATAATTTCAAAAAAAATATATTATATTAAGATAACATTTTAAATTGAAATATAACAAACCACCTTCATAACCAGAATCAGATAGAAGTCCAACTTTAAATTTGAAAGATAGAAAACGTAAAAAACGATTTTGAATAGCTTCAAGATTTTGAACAATAGAAAGGTGATGATCATACGTAAGAGGAGCGTACTCTACACGTAAGTGGGATCTTACAAATGCAAAATTTATATTTTTAAAAACACTATGATAAATAAAATTATAACATTTCGAATTTGAAATAACATTGCTTGAAATCATTTCAATATGATTATCAATATACGATTTAGAATCAAAAATAGTTCCCAAATCATTAAAAGAATTAATCGACTCGATAGAAATATTACTAATCTTTTAAGAGAAATCAATAATAAAAGGTTTTTCGAAGATAAATGTTAACACATACTCTTCATCATTGTGAACACAGACCGTGTAAGCAACATCAATTTGCGAGATTACTTTAATCTCCTTGTAATGCAATACGATAGTAAATTGAATCTATTCTTTTAAACAATTTAACATTATCCGCAAACAACAAAATATTGAAGTATATTAAATACTTACCGGATATAATATCTATATAAATAATAAAAACGATGTTTTTGATTAAAGGTGATCACCCTGAGGTACACCTGATAATACTAAGATAGGCTCCGATAAATAATATTTTAGTTTTATAATCTAGATTCTATTTGATAAAAAGGAGTTTAATCATGCGATAATAACGGAACACGGAACGCAAGCTTTTTACATTTATTTATTTATAATAATTGCTCGACACTATCGGGAGCTTTTTCGAAATCTGTGTAAACGGTATCCATTTGAGAACCATAGTGAGAAAAGAATCAAGAAAGTTATGATTGAAAAATAGCTAAATCAATTGAGCTACATCGACCCTTGTGGAAAAATACGAGTCAGAAAAAAATGTACCCAAGAAACCACCGCGCAGTAACATCAATTTCGATACAAAACAATACCACTGATTCAGAATTTCGTATAGGATTTGATGGATAACGTGCTCGCCTGGGTCGTATCACAGTAGTAGTCATCCATCGTCAACGGCTCGTAATATTATTGAATATAACGAACAAAACGATAACATAACTTGTAATATAATATAGCAAACGCTTGTTTTTCATCCGTCGTATAATCCGTATACGATATTATATGGACACGCTACATAATAGACGTACATGCACGTTTATAATAATATAATAATATATTGTGTGTACACTCCGCACGGCTAAATGAATTTATATATATATATATTTTATTTTTTTTATTTTTTATATAAAGCCACGTCATAGTTGTAACTTTAAACTTAACGACCCAAGACTACGGGTTTACAAAGTGGTACTACGTCATCAGTGACCGACACGGGTAGCGGACTCCTTTCGAAAAACTTTTGTACTTACGGATGTTAAACGTACGAGGTTTTGGCACGTGTATTTTTATTTTTTTTTATACTTACTTACTTACTCTTTTTTTTGTACGAGCCAGCTACAACACTGATGAGCGTTTACATTAAACAACACAAACAAATGAATGAGGGTATTTGATTTGTTGGTCACGTTATTTACTTAATTGCAGGATAAAAACGTATTGATTACAATATTTAACCAATTCTTTCCTTTTTTTTTTTAACCTAATTCCGTTTTCTTTAATGCGTCGACGGCGTGGCATGAACAGCGATGATAAGCGCTTAAAATCTTAACAGGTTTTACGTTTCACCATAAAAAAAAAATAATAAAACTTAATTTAAAATTTTACCCATTACGACTTTTAAACACTCCAATCGATTTTTATTATTGTTTTCGTAGTGTCATTTGTTTATTAATAATTTAATAATAATGATACTTTTTTTTTGTGTCTGTCTCGATGTTAAAAACAAATTTTTTTTAGAGCTATATAATATTACCCGAATAATAAAAGTTAGTTTTTAAAATTATTACTTTTAGATATTGGCAAATTACATGTATGGACATATACTTGTACTAAAAGTAAATACTCGATGTAGAGCATTTAAATATCACAATCAATAGTCATATTCTCACAGCTTCCGTTTTTATTAACACTTACCGGTGCATACGCGCTTAAATTAAACGATATAGACATATACGTATATAGAAACAAGGACTTGTACGCTAAATTTTTATCAACTATATGATCTGATAAAAACGAAGTTCAAGAAACACTAGAAAATCGTATCAATAACTCACGATATAAGCAACTTTTCTATCAATTTCGTTGACGTGTTATAAATTACGGAGATTACACACCTAAAGTCTTGTAGTATAGTACATTACGATAAATAATTATATTGTCAATTTAAAGTTGTTTTGAACCTTAAATTGACTAACGTCTTTAACATAATTATATCCTTACGAAGTTCAGACGCACCACTATTGATTTTTCAGATTCTGTTCGAAATTCGTAAAAAACTCCTCCGGTGTCTTTCTAACATCGATGTTGCAAACATGGATTTAAGGTTTTCAAATTGAAAACTCCTTCGATTATCTCGAAGCATAGTTTTATATTTTGGAAAAATGTATTCTATGCGGTATGTTATATAGCAAAAGGTGCACATTTAAAACATGACAAATATTCAGTCGATAACTTGTCAACTTTGTTTCACTCAGATGTTTCCATTTATATTTGATCGATTTTTGTAGCTTTATATTGTCTACGTATTTTTCACATCACGCTCGTAGGTTTAATTTTAGCAAATTCAATATTCTACTTGTTTATTTTTAATATTATTTCCGAAAATATGTCAAGATAGCAGCTCCGCATTATCCAAACAATTCCAAAGTTGTGTTTTGCTACGCTATTTTAAGAATTTGCTACGGCATCGTTTTTGCTACAAGCCGAAAAAAATATGCCTCTGCTATCTCGACGCAACATGAACAATAGGAGCATTAACTGAACCTACGGTGTGAATATGGCTTCGATAGCTTTAGTGGTTTTCGAGAATAGCGAGTATTAACCAACGCACAAACTTTTATATATAGAAATTTCTTTATGAAAATTAATATAAATTATAAGATTTATGGGAAGCACTATTTGGTTGTTCACTCACGGAGGCTATAATATGATTTGATTAAATTCTACATTAATGTACCATATTTTTATCTTTATATAATTACGAAAATGTGAAGAAATAAATTGGCAGGAATATATTAATAAGCCGTTATTATTTAAACAAATTGTTGTTGAATATTTGCTATTCGATTAAATATCAATATTAATATGAAATTTCCTTCGTGATTATATTATATTTATCAGACTATCACTTTGTTCACATTAGTCTTTGAAGTTTCAAACGGCCATTGCAGTAAACGGCGTATTTCTGATTGTAAACACAATATTGTACATTTCACACGGATATTAAAAATGTAATATTATTATAGTGTAAATTCTTGTGCTAAATAATTAATTACAGCAATATGTCTGTATACGAACGATATCGTCACACATATAAAAATTATTTTCACGATATGTTTTGATCCAATTACATCTATATCACAACACACACCGAGAACCACACCGACAATTAAATTTATCAATAATACTCAGCGCAACTGGTTTGAGATGAGTATAAATACAAAGTTGGGACGGTTAAGTTGTACTTTACTATTATAAACTGTATAACTAAATATTTTATCATGTTAAAATAATTTTCATTTCGATCAAAAATATCAATAATAATAATAATAATAATAATAATAATAATAATAATAATAATAATAATATATAATAATAATAATAATAATAATATAATAATAATAATATATTAGTATATTATTGGAGGTGTACAAGGTTAACATAGAAATATTACATTTATTTAGGATTAAAAATTGTGAAAAAAACACGAATTTACAATTTATATATTGCATATGACAAAAGTAATATTGAGGAGATGAGCTTGAAGATAAAATAACGCTGCAAAATTTAATTCAATTTCCGAAGAAAAAAACTCAAAGTACCTAACGCAATGTTTCATCACTGTTACAGGTTTCGGATTTGTATTTTGTACATATACGTATATTACTTCAGGTGCGGTATAGTTGTATTTGATGAGAATATTTAAAATATGTTTGAACTATTTCGTGATATGCTAAACTAAAATAAATTAATTTTTTGTGTTTCGGAAACTTTGTTTTTGTTTTCTTAATTTTTAATAGATAATTTATAATTTTTTTTTATTTAATATTATAATTGTTCGATTCGTATTTGCGGGTAATTTCCATTTGTCACAACATTTTGTCAAATATTGTTCGATGAATTTTAGGTAAAAAAACTTTAAAATACTTATATTGTCAAAGCATTTTTGTTTAATTTAAACGGTAATCTGCTTAAGACGACAATAAATGGGGCTTTTAATCTATTGGTAATGGTTTGTTCATTTATTTTTAAATTTACTTTTAATTAATATTAGTAAATTAATTGCTAATTAATTAAGTAATAAATGTATGGTCATCTAATGATAAATAATAATTATTTATAAATCATTACAACAAAATTTGAAGAAATTCTTAAAAATATGATGTTTACTCAGGCGTATTTAAACACTTTTGGTGCAAAAATATATATTTTATAATTTTATAGTAAAATGCAAACCCAATACATCGTCGTGCGTACTTATATAGTCATGAATTAATTTAATTAGTGGTTTATAAACGTGACAAAAAAAAAAAGAAATCTGAATTTGGAAAGATAATTGGCTGAAGGGATCAATTATTAATATTATAATTATTATTATTATTATTATTATTATTATTATTATTATTATTATTATTATTATTATTATTATTATTATTATTATTATTATTATTATTATTATTACTATTACTTATATACTCCCACAGATTTCCTAACTAAGTATTATATTTTCACGTAAGCAGGTAGTGGCATAGAAGTAAGTTTTGGGTGGTGCCGATATTGAAACTTTACCGACCACAACCTTGTTCAACTTCCTCACGTGTAAGTGGTGACGAAAACCATATTTCACGTGAAATAACTCGACGGCTGCAGCGGTCCCTTTGTTGAATGCGAAAATCTTCGGAAAGATTATTACATGAACGATGAACACCATGCAATATTATATATTAACTCGACTTATAACCGCTTAAACAAAACGTTCTATTTACGTTTATAAAATTATCATCGCCATAGACATCGATGATTTCTGAAACGAACTGATATGACCTGTTCTCGGTGAAGATTGCGCTCATAGTCGCGGTCGAGCTGATGTTTGAAATTGTATAATTCCAATAAATGTATTTTTATAAAATACATTGATAAACGATATACGACCTCTCAGTTAAAAATCTATATATAATCTATGGGTATTCTTGAAGGACAAAATAGAAATCAAATTTATCGAGAACATCCTAGAAATTGTTCTCGTAAATTCTATGTTTTTAATGGATAATTGGAAGAAAAAAACCGAGAAGTAATTTTAAAATAGAATAATTACTTTTAATAGATTACAAGTGATAACGAAATTTGGTTACTATTTATGATCAAATAAGTAATCGGTACATATAATTTTCATAAAAAAATACCACGTATTTGTTCATGATACACATTTACATATTATATACAGGGTCAGCCAGTGGGAAAGATTAAACTTTTTCGAAAAGCTATAACCTAAGAGAGAATGGACACATGTGCGTTTTCAGAACGTTTAGTACATACATGACAGTTTATGCCGTTTGTTTCCATAAAGAAATGGACGTCGGATATTAAAACATCACGGATTCATTTATACATTGAAACTGGTCATTATGTTACGCAGACTTCACTTTAAAGACACGGCGTAATTCCGTCAAAAAATACCATTTTAAAATTAGTAACCAATTTCCGTGTAATCGGAACTTTGAGCCCGGGTACAGCTCAGGAACTAGAAAGAATTGTTAGAATTCGAGAATTTCGTGTTTTCAAATATTTTCTGAACTAAATGTAATTTCCATTTGACGTAGCATAAATCATTTCAAGAAATATAATATTCATGTTTTTTAAATTTTTTTTATCTATAAATCGATTGCGTGCTAATTAAAACGTTTATTGAATTAATCGACTCGACTCATTCGGATGTTTTGTAACGTACAATAAAAAGCCGAAAATGTGCGCGAGAATACAGTCTTTATATAATAATAAATCTATTCTATATTTATGTACATTTCGTGTTTTGCCAGCACATCCGGATGAAAAAATAAATTATACACATCTAGACAAGTTTGTGTTCAGTCACTTTCTACGTTTTACAATAAGTTAGAATAATAAAAAATCTGTATATGTATATATATAAACAATAAATATACATACATATAAATAAATATATACTTAAATATACATACTATACTGCCAATGAGTATTACGTAAAAAATGAAATAAAAAAATATAAAGTTGTTGTATAAAGAAGTTTATTTCGACCGGTAGAATACCCGATATACGTATATATTACTTATATTTATACAATATTCAAGATCAAATAAGTTGACAGGTTAATAATATTAAACGCATTACATGATTAAGATTAATTATATTATTTGTACCGTGCGTCTGTCGCTTTTGATGATTTTACTTTTCGGCTCGTCATCCTCCGCACGTTATTTTCGTTAATTGTATTTATATGAAAGCGAAATCATTACAACACAATACCAATAATTACTATACAATCGAATCTATCGTTATATTGTAGATGTAACTGCACCATATATATTCGCATAATCATTCAAATAGAATGTAATATATAATTATTACGTTATTTCCGTTTTTATTATATCACCACAATGTCGGTTCGAAAAGTCGACAAGGCATGCAACCGAAATGATTTATTTAAGTTTTAATTTTAAATGTTAAAAATGTTTAAATTAAACAATTTTCGTTATGATTATTATATAAATGCATTTTGCACGTTTTGGTTTTTATTTCGTTAAACGTAAGAACAGTGAACTGATCTTTTTGTATTTATACCCATTTTCCGGTCATAAATTGAATCAATTTATACTTTATACAGGTATTTGTACAATTTTCTCAACAGTTTTCGTGAGCATAAGGATACTTAGAAGAAGAAAAAACACTTTAATGCAAACACATAGATTTTCTTTATTTTAATTCATTGACCAGTGTAGTTTTTTGAACGCAATGATTTACCTTTGCATTACATTCCAGAAATATAATACAACAATGACCGGACAATATACAATTATCTGGACAGATTTTAATGTTTGATTTATTTGCCCAAATTTAATGATTTGTACTAAAATCATAATATTTCAAATCTGTAAACAAGCAGAAAAAAATGTTCGTTCCTGATTTCATACAGAATATTAGATTTGTGTAGGTATAATGTATATATTTATTTGTTTATACTTAATATGCCTTAAATGATAAACCAGTTTATACCACAATAATGAAATATATTATAAAACTTGAACAAAAAAAACTGTAAAGAAATATTATTTCACGATAAAAAAATAATTATATAATATAATTCTTCTTCTTCTTCTTCTTATTATTATTATTATTATTATTATTATTATTATTATAACTTTATTATTTCCGTTTGATTCTTCTGGCCATAGGAGTATACACGCCGAACTGCGGGGGATTAGCTACACCGACAATGCTTCGACATAGACTTCCACACATTGCTCATTTAATAATCGACACTGACTTAGACAACCACTGCGGGTTTCAGCGGGACCGCAATATGAATTTTGGTGGTTTCAGTCGATGCGTCTTTGTATTATACTCTCGTATATGTAACATTTGATATCTTAATTAAATTTCACTAGATATTCAATACCACAGGGAAATATGTCATCGAGTCAACCAAATTAATAATCATTCATTTAACGCAAAAAATATTAAACAATTACTAAAATATTACATTTACAATATTGACTTATATATCGTGAACGTATATTGACACTTAATCTATTAACCTGTATACATAAGTAGTACCTACCCATTAAAGTTCAAACAAAAATAATTTTAAAAACCCCTTTACAAGCGATAGAGCTCTTGAGAATTCTCGTGATTAAAAGCTCAGTGAGACGACTTATTAGAATAAGGTAAGAAAACAAAGAGGTTGGGTCGCCGCCTTCAATCGGAAGACAGCGACAAGAATTGAACGACTCAATAATGGATACATGTAAAGAACAATACCTGTCCTCACGAGATACCGACTTCTTGAGTCGTTGTTGGTATTTTGAGTGTGCGCACACTGACGAGACGACGAGATCATCGAACGGCAGAGGGTATACATTTTAATAAATTATTGATATTTAATTTGTGATATTTTGGTGGTGGTGGTCAACTTAACCAATGCAGTGACGTTATAAATAAATACATGTCGACTCAGCGTATCACGGTGGACCTTTTCCCACACGTGTATGTATTTTATCTGACCTGAGTCGCATGCGTTTTTCTTATAACGCGCTGTGTCTATATACTTATTATATGGAGACTTTTGTGTGTGACATAATACTGAAAAAATCGTCACGTCCTCTATTTTTATGATTGTATATTGTTACTTAATGTAGGCAAATTCGATGATCAGCGTGCCTCGTGTGAGCTTGTAACTGATGTATTAAATTCAAAGAATTCGTGTGCGACTTATTCGTCACACGTGCCATGGTTTAAATTTCTTATTTTTTTTTTTTTTTGTAAAATATAATCGATATTGCGAAAGGAGCAAGTATTGATTTTCTTTTTTATTTATTGAATAATATGTGAAAAAATAAAATTGTGTTACTCATATAATTAATAATTATAATACCTTATATATAAAAAAAAAAACAATAACGATATACGTGCATATCATTATAAAACTGTCGAAAAATAATTTCGCTAAAAAAACCATTCGATTAAAATTTTAATGTTCGGAGCATATTATCTACTAGACGAATATTTGTACACAGAAAAAATATATATATATAAACCATTGTAATATCAACAGCTTCTTTGCTTCGCTCGGAATTAATAATATTATATGTTTCGAGAGTTATGTTTTTCTAATCTTAAGAAATTGAATTGTATTAAATAAAGTGTAAATTTAGTTTTTCGGAAATTATGGCATTGTTATTTTTTGTTCGACACATTATCTCGAAAAAAACTGGACATTTTCCAAGAATAACCAGGACAAAGTTTTGTCAGAGAACAAAAGTTTTAACAATCGATTAAATATACTTTGTGAACTTTTACATGTATACTTTCTGAAAACATTTTCACCGGGTAAAAAATGAGTAATTTCAAAACAAATAATTTTCCTGTTCCATTAAAAATCAAAGAACTAAATCGTTTTTATTTAAAACGAATTAGTTTTAGATAAATTTTATAAACTTTTCTTTTTTGTAAAGTGAAATTATTCATTAAATATGTATTATATATATATATGTATATATAATTATTAATATTTAAAACCATTATTATTATAATACGAGTATTTATTGTAACCTGAATAGAAAACATTGTATTTACATTTTATAATATAGCATTTTAAAAAGAAATTTGAATGATATGCATATTAAGCATAAAAAAAGTACCTACATGAAAATATTCTTCTTCTGATCACCGTATACCTATGTTTTATGTCTCCATAAAAAGAAACCCCTAAAAAGAAACGAAATTTCAATGACGTTCCTTCGCACAAAAAAAAATTTCATTTCCGATACATTCTTGAAAATGCAACGAAATTAATGGAACGAGTTCATTCGAACGCGTTCCTTCCAAGCACTGCTTCTATGCCACATTATATGTAAATGTTCTATGCAAAAATTATGTTTAAGAACCGATAAGGGAGAACTTTTATAATTCATGGGTTCCGGCTCTTAATTTTTTAAATTAAGACTACCGTTCGTTTCCGGTTCTCAACATTTTTAACGATCCCGGTTCCAGAACTGGTTCTTTCCGGTTCGGTTCCAGTCCCTGTATGTAACTAAGTAGCGCAAAGACTAGAAAAATAGTAAATGGACATTTTATTTTGTTCGTCATTCATAATTATGATTTGTTGTAACTTTCCAATACTTTAAACAAAAAAGCATTAAAAATTCTAGAGAAGACACTAAAAACCGGTTTTAACAATTGCTATACAAACGTAGGTATGTATACTTATACAAAATAATTATTTTTAAAATTAAATATGAATACGTGGGTTGATACTAAATAATTATTACGACTTACATCTAGTTAATATTTGTGCAGGTTCACGCAAAGAATTTAACAAAAAAAAAAACGCGAAAAAAAAATAGTAGATACCAGAAAAAATGGAATATAAAGAAATATTTTAAAATTTGATGGTCACAGATAATCGTGAGTAAAAATGTATTCGTGAAACGACAAAAATGGCGAGGCAAAACGACGGAAGGTCTTTTAGTGCTTACAACACAGTTTCACGTTATATTCCTATCATATCGATATATTAAACCAATAAATTAAAAATTACGATCTGAGCCATTCCATATTGTGATAAAAATGATTAAAGAAAAGCAATTTAAAAGCCAATCTATACCCCAAAAAGCATAAAAAAGTAATAAAAATTCGTGTTTTTATTTTACATAGTATGAATCGGAATTGTTGCTGACATAACAACATTTTAGACAAATAGGAAAAAGGGAAATGTCTACAATATCTGAAATCTACTCGTTTTAAATATTACATTTTCTTCACTTTCACTCTTGGGATTTTAGAACAACATTAAAGATGAATATTCTGAGGTCAGCCAAAAGCTTCGCGTACACTAATAACATGTTTTTTCGTATTTGTTTGAAACAGAATGTCCAGCAGTTGCTTTATTAAAAACCAAATGTAAACTCCAAAACTTAATGTAAAGAAAAAAAACTATTTTCCAGTTATTTTTTATTTTAAGCCTATTATATATTATTATTATATTCAATAATAAAATAATTGAATTCTATATAAAATGAATATCATTTTTTATTAATTTGGTATAATATTATTTTGGGAAAAAATATTTTTTTTTTTTTTTTTGGAAAAATTGAACCGAAAAAATTGGGGAAACGTTGCCCTATTCGTTCTACGCATGAAGTTTAATAGATAAATATAATAAAAGATAAAGATAAATAGATAAATTGATTTTTCTTTTAGAACATCATTTGTATAATTAAAAATTATTGTCACATAAAATAATTTCATAAAAAAAAAATAAGTTGGGTATCTGAATAAAAGCAAATAAATAATGTTTAAAAGAAATGTTCAGTAATTATGTTGATAATGTTGATATCAATTATCAAAGATAAAGACAGAATTACAAATATTAAAAAAAAAAAAAGGAATTGTGGCCTTCAGAGGACAATGCGTTAAATGAATTAACATTTGTACGCAATCTGGATCAAATCAAATTTAAATGGTGTAAAGTGAAAAGTGAAGCAAAATCAAATATTTCCCAGTTCAATAGAGTTAATCAGGTATATGCGAGGTGATCATGAGCCTAAAAAATTTCTTTAGCTATGTTATTGTGCCATTTAAGTTTGAAAATGATTAAAATTCATATGGATGTGGTAATGTAGTTAAAAAAAAAATGCGAATTATCTCTCAAATAATATTATTTTTACCAAAAAAAAAAAATGTTAAATAATGTTAAAGAAATGTAAAGACAGTCTCCTAGTTATGGTTAAATAATATGCCTAATGCATATTCTTAAACATGTGTTTTGCTACGGATTACATGAATACGAACAAAATTTAATTATAATAAATTATTCACGCCAAATGAACACGGAGAATAAATGCCTTGGAATAACATGGTTTACATCTAAACACGACTCATATTTTGAACATCTTTTTCGTCGTCGTAAATTTATTAGAGATAATATTTCATTCTCGATTGCTTACCGTTCGGAAAATCCACTCGTCAATTGATACATAAATTAAAATAATTATAAATGAACATATGTTTGCATCATACAGGTATATAAATATATTTTCAATATTTTGTGAAGTAAATGTTTTATTTTACCCGATGTGTCGTAGAATGGAATCACGAATATTTTCCTAAATATTATGTTAATAATAATATTTTTTTTAACATTATTAATAAATATTTAACATTTGTTAAATATTTATAAACTGCGCCCGTTTAAAATTATAAATCATTAAATAAACATTACGGAGTGAAAAAACATCATTTTTTTTACAAAAAAAAAATATATATACTAAATATGCACGAAAACACATACAGATTAAGTAATATGTAAATATTTTTCTAAAATTGACAAAATATGCATTTTAAATTTTAGTTTTTTTAACTCGTCTTTATATAGAACGTTCTATTAATTTGGTCTGCTGTTAATCAAGGGCATATTCATTATTTTTGCCAAGGTAATGTGTTGTGAGTTTTATCTACAAGTAAATGATATCGCATTTATTTAATAAGCTTCCCTCCTTGACTAATTTCTTGCTACTCCATTGTAGTATTATATTGTTATAAACTAGCTGCCCCCGTGGCACTCCGTTGCCCTTGAAAAATGCCGTCTCATACATCGTTCAAATTTTGTTCAATTCGTTATTTAATACATTTCCTGATTTCAATTGCCACATTTTAGCTCAGCTGAGGGAACATGTCGATCTATGACTGACGAATAAAACTTCACCAACTTTTTAAATCTCATTTCATCATTGAATAACTGATATTGTGGACGTTGTCGACCACCGACCCACCGCGTAACATCGCCTACCATTCGTTTTCGCTTAGTGTTATAATAATAATAATAATAATAATAATAATAATAACATAATTAATATATAATAATAATTAATGTAATATAATAATAATAATAAGAACTAATAATAAAAATAAAAAAATATACTTAATTTTATTTTTTATTATAATTTTCTTTCAAGATGTATTCACTCATAATTTTAACCCAATCCCTCTCTTCGAACATTTCTTTGCTACACCACTACGAGTAATATCGTGTTATACATATATTACATACATTACACGTATAACGCATATATTAATTTAATAATACGGATATAAAAGGCTGGACATTAACGAGTTTAAAAGGTAAAGTTAAATTTAATTAACTTTTACACGACATAAGACACGTTACAGTTTTCTCATACATTTGTTTACAAGAAAATAATGTGGTTAGTGTAATTTCTTTTGCATACTTTTAGCAATAAAATAATAATTGAGTGTAACAAACCGAATAATTTTATTTCCAAGAATGAGTACACCAAGAAACAATAAAATTCCCGTTGTAAAAATAATTTAAAATTTATTGTTTAATATATTCTTGTTCTATGCCTTACTTTTACGTTATGATTAACACGCCGAAAAATCAAATTTGTTTAAAAAAAGCGTTATTACCATTTTAATAATAGTTCAAAACTGCAAAACAAATTATTTCTACCACAATTTAAAACATATATATCAATTTTTAAGTTTTAACTATAATAGTATGTAGAAAACGTTTTATTTTTCGATGTAAAACGTTATATTTCAAATTACTTATAAAAATGCACTAATTAATTTTTTTTTAAATTGAAAACTGCAATAAAATAACATTCTATATATATATATATTAAGCGACAAAGCGTTACATTGCACATTGAAAATTTTTAAAATTTTATACTTTGCCTGTTATTTTTGAAAACAATTAAAATTTATATTTTAAAACGCTATTGAAAATATTACGTGGTCAATGATCAATTCCAAAATCTTAGGAATACACATTCCTAAAAAATAATTCCATAGTAGTATATAAAAATTTTAAATTCAAGTAAAAGACTCAATGATTCCGTTCGCGCGGAACAGAAAAATTTGTTTACTGAAATACGACGGTGGACATTGAGAAAAGGGGAAAATTAAATTTTTTAACTTTTCGAGTACGCTTGTTGTAGAAAAAAAAAACCAAAGCTATATTAATATTGTACGCAGAAAATTCGCGAGTAAGAATAAAGTATTTGAAATGTCACTTTTCTGATGGACACTAAAATAATAATTTATAACATTATTATCAATGTATATCGCGATGGAAGTGTGTAATAGTCGTAACCGAAGTAATTTCGCACGCTTATAGAGTGATTAATGGTTTGTCAAAAACTTGAATAATTTATGCACTTAAAAATAAACTCTGGATAATTCGTGTTTTCCACTTAACGTTCGCGTGCCTTTTGTTTTCGTATGCATTTATCGCACTGGTCTTTTTTTTTTCCCCCGTACTCAAAAGTAGAAAATAATTTAACGCACACGTCCGAGTGCCAACGATAGTTTTTGCTCAAACCGACACATGTACCTAACCCCATTACGTTTTTGGGGAAACGAACGAAAGATCAATAGGAGGCCATTAGAACGGACAGAGCGGTGTTAACAAAAAAGTATCGTGTGACATTGTCATGGTTTTGTGAATCTGGTAAAAAGAGAACGAGAGGGAAAACCAGTACCTACATTACTTTTTTTTTTTTTCATTCGAAAATGCGAAGAAAATAAACGGTTGACCGTACGAAAGAATAAGTGAACGATTCCGGTGGTTCTGAAAACCGGAGAAAAATTAAAGAAACAATAGTGGCGTTTCGTTCCAGTTTATATTCGATGATTTTTTTTTTTTCTGAGATAATCATGGTCAGTGACGTATTTATGGGGAAAGAAGTTTTCGTTGGTTAAATCGCCCCTTTTGCAGGACTAAGTATCAATTTAGAATATTATTATTGCGCACCGATCAATATTGTATTAACACGTTCAACGCTATTGTCGACACTCGACACGAAGTTCAGACAACAAACACACCGATTCTCAAGAAACGACGAAAGTGACGAATATTTTATCAGTGTCACAAACGAGTACAAGTGCAGACTTAATTGAGAAATTCTACAACGGACGTTAGTTTACATAGTTCGCATATAATTAATACATTTTGTTGATATTTATTGAATAAAACATTAATTTATAATCGATTACCGTTTTCGACGAGGGAGACTTAATGTTTTGGCACATTCTCACAATAAAACCTGAACGAGTTGTCACTGAACTCTTTAACAAACATAAAAGTTTGTAATTGTTATTCTATGTTTTCTAAATTCGTATAAATATATTAAAATAATCAAATTCTATAATTTGATGAATAATTTATTACAATTTGACTTATATACATACATACTATATAGGCGAAGGATAAGATTTAAATCGCATTTATCTTGCGTAATAAAAAAAAAAAAAAAAAAAATGTTATTACGATTAATACATCAAACGACAACGTACACACGTATTATAAAAATATAGTTTCGACCAGCCGGCATATATCTTTACGACTAATATTGGCCTTTAACAAAATACAAACTAATAAAAGTCGCGTTATATATTTTAAATATAAATATAATAGCGAGACGTGAATGTAGTACGAGTGAGTCGCTTAGATAAAGTGTTTAGAGTTTTGTTTTCACCATAAATTTGAAAGCAACGAAAAGACAATGCGTTCAATAAAACGTTTCCGAGCTGAGCGTGCGTCGGTTTAATACACTTTGTCGGAAAATTTAATGCGATAATAAAAAAAAAATTGTGACCCGGGACCGCCAAGATTTATATTTGAAAATAGTCGAAGTAACGTAAGACCTGTGTTGTAAAAAATTTTCAAATCTCAAAAACCTAAAATTACCGCTTTTATGAACTGAATAGCTCAACGTCTATAATTGCAATAAATAGCCCAAAATTGAGAGAAATGTTTTGAATAATTTTTTTTCGTAATACAGTATAAGGTTTCACAATTACGAGAAAAATGAACAACAATCGGTTTTGACGAAATCGCGTTTTTACGGTTTTTATGAAATATTTCGGTAGTGAAAAAAAGTATTGAGAAAATTGAAAACAGACCTCTCTAAAGTACCAAATATAGATGCGATTGGCTAACGGGAATCGAGTATGACTGTAAGCGTCGGACCACTTTTTCTGGTAGAATTTTCGGGTACAGACGTGAAAAAAAAAAACTCATCACTGTAAAACCAATACATTCCTTGCTCCGCTCAGGATCCAAATTACAAACGAATTAACATTTGTATGTCGTTATTGATAGCAAATAAATCGACCAGCTCTCGGGGTAATGTCAAAACTCAAAAGACCGTCTATGGAATATGATACCGATGACAACATTCCCTGACGGGTATCCACGAAACGTGATACACACGCAACCACGTCCGTCCGTTTTCGCAGCAGCACTCCGCAAGATACGAACAAACGCGTAATATATTTATCGCATTCAACTCTTTCGATTGATTGCTTGTTTACGTGATCTGTTTATCCACACACGTCGATATATCGCGTAGAGAGACCACATCGCGACGTGAGCGATGACGCGAACACGTCTCACGACCGACACACCGTACGAACACCGTGCGAAGTTAATTAACATTTATAGAACGATATCGCCATTGATACCACGACCGGCAGTGCTGAACTTTGAATATTTAATTAATACGAACGTCTCGAACAAATACTTCTCGGGAACAGTGCTTTTTCGTGCTTCTTAAAATGTAAATCCACAGTTTCGGTACAAATATACTATTGTCGTTTCAGTGTATTTAAAAATGATATCAAATATCCACTTCCGCAATACTTAGAAGAAATAACGCAGAAGAATTGATATTATTATTATTATTTTTTTTTTATCAAAATGTCGAGCAGTTGAATTCACGTCACTAGTTCTTCTGAAGTGTAAGGCGTGGGTCGGGCAAGCATTCTTAAAAAAGGTCTTGTTCGTGATACATCTCAAACAGTATGCACACGTAGACACTAATCGTGTGTTTTGTATATTAATTGGCTGTACATTTTTATTGATATAAACGTACAGAGATCACATTATACGTGAACGTAACGTATTTTGTATGTTTTAGAATACAAAACACATTTTATGGAAAATTGAATCGTACTTATATTTGAAAAGCAAACAGAATTATTAGATTCGTAAAACAATTTTCAAACTAATTTTGGCATGTAAGTTGGACAAATATTTCGTATACGAACAAAAAACCGAAATTACTAAGCGATTTATCTTACACAATAATTAATTAATTTAAATAATAAGATATACAGGTATATTAATTCCTATTATAATCAATAGACATTATTCACCTGACACAAATTTCGATTTAATCGCGTATACAAACATATTTAATTATATATAATGATAATAATAATAATAATAATATAATACATTTATTCATATATTATACGGCTGGGCAAATTCAAATTTTTTTTTAAGTAATGAGGTTAAATGTTAACTTTGAAAAAAGTAACTCAACTTAATTAAAAGTTATAATCTTCTGATTATTGAAAAAAAGTGAAAGCTACCAAGATACCTACCTGAAACTTTAAAAACAAATGATAAATGGCCTAATATAATACGTACAACAACGGTTCAAGCGCGGGTAGTTGTGTATATTTTATTATTTGTATATTACACGTATTATATATATATATATATATATATATTATTCATATTATTATTGTATAATAGAGAGATAATAATATTATCTACTCTAATCTGTACTAAAGTTATTTTTCATCGCGAAAGTCTAAGGACTACGTATAGCGTGTGTGCGTCGATATCGGACATTTACCTTCAAAATCTATAGGTACTTATGAATTATAATAATTATTATATATTGAAAGACTGTACTCAAACAATAAATTCCGCGACTTGGATTATCACGTAAAATCGCACATGACATGTACATACATTACTACGTGTGTGCTATAATAAAATTACCTATACGAAAGTATAAAATGAAAACCAAGTAATATATTGTTCAAAATCATTCAGAAATTTACATTGTTCTTCGGATAAAATTTATTGTTGGTTTTGTTGGAATTTTGGAGACACGTTTGTAAACACTTAACGTAAATTGAACACGTTAAATTCGAAAAAAAAAATAATAATTTTCCAATAAAAAAAAGTTATAAAAACGCATTTATCAGCTTAATAAAAATTAACTTTTAAACTTAATTTCAACTCTTAACTCGTCAATGCCCAGCCTTGTATATATATATATATATATATATAACATAGAAACGCGTAAAATCTAAAAATTTTTTTTGAAAATATCACTGGAAATAACGTTACGTTTTATATAAGCGTATCGCGGTTTTATATACTTTACACGACGATGAACAATATAATATGACACCGATTGTGAACACGCCATGAATGGTAATGAATAATGACATTGACCCTTCACGCAATAATACTGTAACCGTCCGCGGCCATCGTCGTCATTTTGTGGAACGCCATCACGGGGGAAACAGGGACGATTCGAATACGTTACCGAGTGATTTATAACGAGTAACACTTACGTTCGTTTGAGTAAAATTTTACATGATATATTATGTAAATAGCGGAATAGATCATTACGTCAAATGCCCTACCCTACTCGTAAAATCTGAAATTATTAATTTCAATTGAAATTCACAAATACTGCGCGAGTGGTCAGACCGTAACTGGAGGAAGATTTTTCCATACTAAAAATATTACAATTAACGTGAATTATTGCTATAACTGTGGTTGAAACAAAATCAAAATCCCTTTGTCATACAGGGAATTTTATCGAAGAATTTTAAACGTCGATTAAAAATTTTAAACTAAACCAAATGTTCAAACACTTTTTATCCCGATAAGTCGTTAAAATCGAATGATAACTTCGTACTGATTGTGCTGAGTTATAACACGCAAACTACATTAAGAATAATGACTCGAATTTGTTCCTATACTTACAAGTAACTTATCGTGGTTATTTGAATATGAAAATAACATTCACTTGTTTACAAGAGTTGAATAACTTGCTCGTCATTGAAGTAGTCATGATTTAGTAAACGTTATATAAATGCTAATTGCGAGTTAGGCAGAAAAACAGTTTTTTTAAGACAACAAATTTGAAAAAAAAAAATTATTACACGAGATAACGAATGAATCGATTAAGGAGAGTAAATAAAAAAAAACAAATGTAAAATTGAATTAAATTGTTATTTTAATTTTTTTTTAAATACTATTTGAGATGTTTCATTAAGAAAAAAAAATATTCAATAATACAATTATTACTGTGCCTGGCAAAAATACAATTATGAAATCGATTCTAAATTTTTTTTCTACGAGAATTATTTTCTTACGTTGTTAATTAAATCAAAAAAATAATATTATTGTCGTCACTGCGTCGTTAAAAAATTTTAATATAAATTTAAATATCACTACGTAAAAATATAAATTGTATTTCGAAATAAATTATTTTAATTGACGATACCGTCGATACCTATATTGCGTGATAAATCTTGTAAAAATCACTGACAACCTGTGAACGATAAATGTTTACTTACAGGCATTTTTATCGTTGTTGATGCGTATATAGTACTGCAGTGATCAGGGAATGTAATAAATATTATACCATAGGTATTATACACAGGGTGATTTTGTTCATCGCGATTTTGCCACGTCTTGAAAAATATATAAATAACGTTACATTCTATTTGTTTTACAAAGTTTTTTGCACGTTCCATTTTATATTTATTCATAATACTAAATTTTTTTTTATCCCCGTCCCTTATTTGTTATATAACTCTTAAAACTTTTCATTTTAAAACGGTAACTTATACGACTTTAATTATTTTAAAATCTTCCGAATATTACGGTGAATTCGCAAACATTGGCTGGTCCGTTACGGTTATTGTTGCAGTCCTAAAGTTTTTCCAACGCTTAAGTTTATAGCTGAGGATTAAATAAATTACCAAGGATTTCAGGGCAAAAATCCAAAGAACAAATATTGCAATTTTTATTAAATATTTCAATAATAATGTTGATTAAATATTGAAAAAATTAAATAATATATTATAGCTTTTACAAATACATCTTTTAAAAATTTGCGTGTGATATCGATCACAAAGTATTATTAATTAATTATTCTGTCAACTTTTGTACTTTATTGTTTTTCGAAGGTCCATTGTTCAAAATACCTTTTGAGCTATTTTAATTTTCATCAGCATAAAATACGAGACGTACTTTGATAATCAGTATCCATATTTTTCGACGTTTCTGGTATAACAAATTATCCAAAAATTATAAATTAAATTAAAAATATATATATAGATGTATAGGTATAAACGTATATTAAATAAAACCAATGAATATAAAATCAAAATCAAAAAATAAAAAATCTGTTTTAATGCATTTATATAAAACTGATTTATTTTTAATTTTATACTACCTATTTAAATTAAAAATTATCGTCAGTATAAGTGGGAAAAAATTCATCATCAAAAGTAAAAATAAAATAAACAAGTATGTATGAAAAAGCATGACTAATACTCGTACAATAAAAATAATAATAAATAAAAAAGTAAAGAAATCTTGTATAAAGTAAATTAAATTTACTGATATAAAATAGAATTAAAATTGTATTAAGTTTATCATCCTTAACTTTTTTTTTTAAATACAATTATATAAATTTCCAAAACTGCAGTTCTAAAAATATTATTCTGTATATTGAAAATTTATTCGCCTCATTTATGATAAAAGTAATTATTTTATCATCTTCCGTAATACACATATTACATATATTAAACAAAATTTGAATTCAGATTAGATTTTATAAATATTATTTCAGAGATGTTCTATATATATATATATTTAAAATTCATATTCGTTTTACTAATATAATGTGTACTACAAATATTTTTAAGATTGTAAATTCAAGGAAATTTAATTTATTAATATTGTTACTTGAAAATTGTTTTCTTGCGTAAATCATTTATATAATTTAATTATTAAATATTTTTAATTATTGAATATTTTAGAGATCTTTTTGATAATATATTCTGATATTCCACATTAAAATAATTGACTATATTATTTATAAATTTAAGTTGTTAAATATCTTTTAAAACTTTTTGTGTATTCTATTGATTTTAATTAAATTACATTTATTTTGGAGAGCCATATTATGGGTAATATTAAGTTTATAATTATATCTATTAAAATTACACATTAAATGCTATAAATAACTGACTTAAATAATGGAATGTTTTGTGTAAAGAATTGGTTTAAATCGTAAGAGATGAAAGAGCCAGTTTTTATTCGTTTTCTGTAAATATTTAATTTAGATTAATTATTAACTATAGTTACTGTAATATTCAATTTAAATTAACTATTAACCATAATTTCTGTTTGTCTAAGTGTACCTTAGAATAAAATGAATATGTCGATTATGCGTCTAAAATAAACTTTAATAAATGAAATATTTAATTTGTTAAAAAACCTATTATTCGTTTCATAGGCGTGCGCAGACGTCGTCTGCAGGGGATGCTTAAGTGCCTCACATAAAAATTGTCTGAGCCAAAGATTCTTGTACTAAATAATAATAATATAACTTAAACGATTTATATTTAAAAAACGTAACATAATTAAAACATATAAACATAAATATTTACAACTCCGTCCTTCTGTTCGCGGGAGTAAGGCTTTTAAAAATATCAATTGCATCGTCAATTTTTATATATTAAGCAAGTTCTTGCACAATGAATATATTACATTTACTATAAACAAGAGCTATGGGTCACAGGGGAGCCGCAGCGAACCCACAACCCCCCCGTGCGCAGGCCTATGATTCGTTTCAAAAACCATTAAGTATAATTCCAATAAAAGTTCTCTAATTTTCCTCTTTTTGTGTGTATAATTGCTTATTATATTGGAATGTGTTTTGATAATTTGTTTATCAAAAATAATATTATTATTTTTTCTTAAATAGTTTGTGTTCTGGTTGCTATATCCACCTCACGAGTATATCTTCCCTCCTTGTTTAAATATCTGAGAATACCGGTAACCAAAGTACCGGTGCGGGATCTTACCGTTTCGATTATTATTCAGATCACGTATTCGTACCTACGTCAACTTCTGTCGTGCCGGTGCTATTCGTCCAAACTGCAATTGCGTATTCAGCATACTTCAGTAGCGACATTTCAAAGATGTGTTAAACCGATTACAGATTTATTGTTGTTTAATTCGTCTGTTACATCTGTTTGTTCGGATTTTTTACAAACACAATCTTTACCGTATTTATACGAGTACTATAGGAATTGGGACGTGCACAGTACGTTTTAAAGTAAAAGTATAAGTCCTTTAAGAAATATTGCTTTAGTAGTACCACATTTTGTAGATTTATCCTTATGTTATAAGATGTGATCTAAATTTGACGATATAACCTATAAACGTTTTCGTACTCGTATTGCAATTTCATGTTAATTGTGGAATGATGATTTACTTCCGCGTGATGTAAGATAAAATAACTAATAGATGAACGGGTTAATCAGTCTCCATTTATAATTTAATCAGTTATTTTATAAATTACTAACACTCACGGTGTTCAATACGAAGTGACAGAAATAAAAAAACACCATAAATAAGTAGCTAGGTAGTAGATTTAATTTTAAATAAATTATAAGTATTTTATCATGCGCAAAATAAATGCAATTTATTTGAACAGCATAAATATAATCATATATTGAGTCGTACTGGATAATAACCGAACGCAGTTGTGTTAAACCTTAACATAAAAAATTTAAAAAATAAAAGAAGATGTTTGAGAACTGATTCGGCATAAAACTTATCAAGCGTTGTCACACGAGTAATGCACATGACCTAACCGGCTGAAAGTGTTTGCATTAAAAATTTTTTCACTTTTTTCCCCCATACTCGAATCGATTTAACCAAATTTTCCCTATATAAATGATCCACACAAGTTTACGAAGACTTTTTGACGGTAAGAATGGAAAAAAATTCGTAAACCACAAAGTGTAATGATGACGCGCGTGCGAAATCGATTGTCGAAAATTGGCTAAAGACAATTAACGACGTTACCGTTGATCTCAAATGTTTCAGATCGCGAGTTGAACTTAAAATTAATCGTAAGCTTCATTACGATCTGACTCTCAAATATAATTTTAATTGTGCGCAAAATAACGAAGTTATCGATCATGTAGTTTTGACAGTAGACACACGAAAAATAAACGCAAACAATTCACTAGATAATAATAAAAACAGACTACAAGTATTTAATTTTTGAATTAAAATATATTGTCCGTATTAAAAGTGATACCTTTTTTATACGTAACTATAAAATATTGAAATTTAATTTTTATTTGTATCATTATTATGCGATATAAAATTTGTGCCTTTAGTTGAAAAAGTTTTTTTTATTTACATAAAAAAAAGTAAGATTCATTCGGTTTTTATTGTATTTTATTCGATATACACCATTATATTATGGTATATAATGAACGAGAGTAACGAGCAAATTTTTTTTTTCGGTTTGGTAGGCCTTTAAAAACAAATTCACACGGTAGGCCTTTTTTGACCAGTCCGACCCTGTGTGCAATGTTCTTCCAAGACTTCGACAACATTTTCCCAATTATTTGCGAATTTATTTTCAAAAACTATAAATTTATTTTGTTAGCCTCGTGAAATAATTTAATTCAGTAATAAACGCTACTGATAAAGTAGTTTTTTTTTTTTTTTGAGAATTTGTAAACCGTTATTATTTTCGCATATAAGAAACACGTGTGTTTGTATAATTTTCGAAATATTTGTGAAAATTAAATGGTACACGTATGATACGAATTAAATGACAAATAACTGTGGAATCGCGGGATGATACAAATTATTCTCAAAAGCAGCGTATGAAAATCGAACACAGCCACAGGAAGAATGAACATTTGCGACGTGATTCAAACTTTGTGTTAAAATAATGATAATGCTGACGATTTATCGTTGGAAAAAAATAACGTCTGTTCACCGCATTTATTATAACGCGGTCGTAAAAGAACGATTCGTTTGCGCGTTTTACCAACTTCGATGTGTGTGTATATATATATATATATATACATGATACATTTTAAACTCGTTAGTGTTCATGTAAAACATGAATTTTACTTACGTTATAAGTAAAATCCGTAACTTGTTAAAAATTTTACAATAATTTAAACACGAAATAATAAACGCTGACGGTTACGCGCGATCATTTCCTACGAAAATTCGGTAAAAAAAAAAAATAATAATAATAATAATAGTAATAACCAGGGCTGTGAATTTAATGCAGTAAAAAACCTTAAAAAATACATTTTAAATGTCAAAAAAATGCACTTTAAATGCCAAAAATTGTAATGTAAAATGCGCTTAAAATTGTTTTTAAATGCACTGAAAATTTGTATTTTATATTAATATTACAAATACTCACTTATGTTAACCTATACTTAATCCGGAAATTTGTGACTGATACGCCACAAATAACTACTCCACTAATTGCCGGCTTGTCTAATCGAATCTTGACCAAATCGGACGCTGTAATTTACACCCTCATTACATTTGTGTAAAATATAAATTTTTCGTATATACATATAGCATGTACAAAATAAAAAAATATGTGTATAAAGATGTTTTTTTTTTTATATTAAAAGAGATATTGTGATATCACATTGAATCTCGTAAAGATGTTAATTGACATTGGAATTTGACAAAAAAAAAATACCGGAAAACGCACTAAAAAAAAAATGCAAAATAAAAGTTTCGTAAACGACTGTGCAGTCGTCACACGATTGAAATTTTGTGCTTAGAAAACAATGTTTCATAATGAGAAAAAAAAAATGCGCTTTCCTACAAATCCATTGCCCTAGCAGTAATAATACTATAATATAATATGTAATAATATTATACATTCGCATTATCGAAACACGGCAAAAGTCGTGCCGAGAGAATGGAGCGTACACGTCGTCTAATAGCGTTCTAAAAAAAAAATATAAAAGTGAAGCAGAAATACTAATATCTTTTTTCTTTCGGAATCCTAAACACGTGTTTTCATTAAAAAAAACGTAAAAAAAAAAAAAAAGAAAACGACTCCTCGCTGTGGTGTCAATCGTAATAAAACCGTGTGGGCCGTGAAATTGTCGTCGTCATAATAATAATAATAATAATAATCATCCGAGTTACTGCAGTATAATATACAGAATACTTTTGTGCGTTGTACACATTGTACACGCATTATAAAACCTCGCGGTACGTCATAAAGTCATTTTTACTGTCAAGGGACGTCCGGACCGAAAATGATTAATTTTTTTTTTTAAGCCTCAGCTCGTAAAAATATATATATATATATATATATATAAATTAAAGGGTAAACAAAATAAAAAAATAAAACGTATATAATTATACGGTACAAGTCGTTGGAATTTTTTTTTTTTTTATATATATACAATTATAACTCGCGTTACGCGGTTTATGTGCGCGATGTAGTAGGACGATGGGCGAAATAAAAATACAAAAAACTATTATAATAATATGTGTGTCGTTGCTGCGAGCCTGTTTTTTTTTTAATTTCCAACGAGATTATTACACACTAGCGCGCACGGCGGCGACGATAATCGATGCGTTTCACATTTCGAATTGAACGAAAAAATTTATTATTTTTTTTATATACATTGTAAGTACACATATTAACGACTGTGCGCGTTTTTTTTTTTTTAAACTAATAATACAGTCGTTATAAGTGTAATATAAAACGCGCTTATATAACACACGCGCGATCGCGTAAATAGACCAGATGAATAATGAAAAAAAAAAAAAGGATAATCCTTCGCAGTACATTCGAAATTCGGATTACGTTTTTGGAAATAACGACGCGGCCCCGATATTTTTCTCCTCTCCGGTCTCGTTTTTCTTTTTTTTTTTTCTGTTTAATTTTATTCTTTTTCGTTTTTACGATCGGTTATTTCGAACAACGTCTCGGCGGGTATTATTGCCGACCGTCGTCGTTCGGGGATCGCCGGAATTCTCGTCTATTTATCGACACGGTCATCATTATTGAGTACGAGCGGCTACGGCCCTCCTAAACGTCCCTCCTAAACGACGGCAGGAAAAAAAGGAACAAAAACGAGTTCGGTTTCCGAATAATACGGGGCCGAACGAGAGACGCGCTAAAGCGATACCGACGGCGGGAACACCGGCCGTCATATTATTATTTATTTAATGGATCCGAATTTGTCGAGCGTACGTTATTCGCGAAATTTCCATTGTAAACCTGCATGCGAACATTGATAAAATTATTGGACCGTGGGTTTATGGCGCTCCTGTCCGTGCCTAAACCACAGATTAGATGAATACAGATGGATCACTCGCGATGTAAACAAAAAAAATTACGTCATTCGAATCCCCCCATATCAGTGTTACCGCATGGTAGCACAATATATTTACCTAAAATTTAAACATTACTCCCGTAAGGTAATCTATTTGTGTTGTTTACATAGTGATTCTGGTTTGGCGATCGTGTCATATTATAATGTCTCATAATCAGAGCCGGATTAAGCACGGAGCCTAGGAGCCCGGGCTCCAGGCCCTGAAACATTGAAGGCCCCGAAGGGGCCTTTTATCTCAGACCAAGTTCAAAATATTTAAGTTTAGATTTTATTTTGGCATTTTCGTATTATTATTTGTATTACGCGGTGTACTAGCATTCGCCACACAAATCATTCTGTTTATACATAATATACGTAATGATATATGAAATTGAAAATTGACTAATATTAAAGATTTTTAAAGATATTTCTGTATACAATCAATTAATTTGACGCTTATTTTCATGTTTTTAAGTGCTACAAGTCCCGAACCCTAGTTATAAGTATTGTAAGGACTAAGGGCCCTTTGGACTACTAGGCTCCAGGCCCGGTAAACTCTTAATCCGGTCCTGCTCATAATAAATATACTCGTTTCACACACACAGTTGAAAAAAAATCGGTGCTTAATCTGCGTTAAATTTTTACCGGCACGTGATAACCATTATTATGATAACATTATTTGAGATAATAAAGAAGTTGTACTATACTATTGTAAAATACCAACACAATAATTTATATCGTCGTGTGCGCCTACATTGATATGCGGGGGACCAATCAGAAGAGCGTATTTGCAATTCTTTTGTTCTCGGGCCGAGTGATCCAATCTGTATTCATCTAATCTGTGCCTAAACCGTACGCGTTGCTCGTGTGTTCAACACTACTGTACGCACGCCTCTTGATTTATACCACGAATTTAATATACATTAAGAAGTACCCCCAGGACGCTCCGAGTCCTTTCGGTACCTCGGATCCTTGAGATCGGCGGATCCGCAAGACGTTCGAAAGCGAACGTCTCCAGTCCGTAACCTTCGGATTTCCTTGTGTGCAAGGCGCAAAACGAAATACTTTTAAATTATAGAAAAAATACGGCGTGCAAACTTTTGTTTTTGTTTTTTTATCATTAAAATTTTTCATTCGTTCCGTTTTTAAACCCTTTCGGTTTTTTCCTCTTCTAATAGTAACGCGCGTACATATGGTCTTTGCGCGTCAACGTGTTACCCGCTGCTAAGTTTGCGGTCCCATTGATTTTCCGTTGAAACTAATGTTATACGACCCCCCGTCCTTGTATTCAACTCCTCGCACGTTTTAATAAAATAACTATAAACAGAGACCTTTTTTTTCTCTCTCTAATCGAACTCACGGTAACAATATTTCTTTTCGCGCGTATATTTTAAATGACTTAAAATTTTGTTTTTCTCAAGCGTTTAAAAACCCGTACGTTCTTTGAACGCGTTTTTCTTCACTATTCTGGCGGTGTTATTATTTAATATACTCGTGCTAATTGCAATTGAGATATCCATAAATTTCGTCTTTGATCGATATAATTTCACAGTTGGTGAGGCCGCTTTGAAGTCTAAATCATTATTATTATTATTATTTTTTTTTTTTTGTTATATAATTTTTCATTTCAAAAAGCCGACTGCAACACTTACAATATTGTAGACACTGGCACTATAAATTTAATTCTAATAGCAAAAGGTTTTTCTAAGGAGCTCCAAATCGTAACCCTAGTGGCTCAAATGAGATTTTATCTTTTTTAATCCTGTCCCATGGATTCCCGAAGGATATCCAGATGGCGTCCTCTTGTCCCAAAACAAGTATACATTAAAACTTATTGTTTTTCTTTTTTTATCAAATGTGGAGAGGAGAATATTAAGAGTAGGGCATATTCCATAATAACGGTATAATGAATCATTCCTGTATTGGAATAAACTAGTTCCTTGGGATACATTCGATGTTTCACATTTGAAGGCTCCTGGGAAGACCTTACAATGGAATGCTTCCGGAAACTCCCTTGCTAATAATAAGTTTATTATTAAATTAGAAATTGTCTTTATATTCCGTGTTAAATAATATCTTTACAACTTCATTCTTACAAATGAAAATAAGAAAATATTGATAATTATAATTATTTTTATTTGCTATTTGCCTTATATACGTGAGTAAATATTATTATACCCATATCGTTCGGAACATAGTAGAGCTTAAAAGTTACGATACAAAAATAAAATAAAATTTTCATTAACACTCGCTAAAGAGGTGTTCATCAAAAAGTGCTCTTAGAAGTTTATGTGGACCCTAATTTTTAAGTAGTTTTTCCTAAAGTTTTTGGTTAATAGAAAAGTAACTTTTCAAAACGTCTTATTTCTGTTCAATACTTTTTTTCAGATTACATATTCTAAATTACTATAAAGTTATAAACAAATTCTAAAAAAATTCTTAAAAATCATATGAAAAATGCACTACCAAGTTATTAATTTATTTACATTTATAATATTACTATATTATTTGAAATTAAATTTTAATACCGTAATAGTCATCATATATGATTAATCCAATGTAACCTATAAATATAACCTACCATTACTTGCTTGTTCAGAAAATAATTTTTTAAGTTTTGTCCTTTTATATTACTTTTTTATATTTATTTCATATACGTATATATAAACATTTTACTATTATAACAGAACAATCTTATTGTAATATATATCAATATATTATATAACTTTCATATAATCGTTTTTATTTTGTATACAAATTATTTACTGTCTTTAAATCGTGTAATTATAATAATCGTGTAAAATATGTTGATAATATAAAAATATATTATAGGCACTTACCTTTTTACTTTTAAGGTAGTTAAAAAAAATGCCATTGTACATTTTACACAAACCTATTATCCATATCCATATCTCTCTTTTTAATATAACAACAATTCTTTAAATTTAAAAATTTAATAATTAACAAAATAATTGTAAGTTACGGCTAGTCTCAATTAAGTTTGATAAAAGGGAAAACCGTTTTTTGGAAATTAAAATGTATCCTAGATTGATGTATAATAACGGATAATAAGTCACAGATATAAAAACGTTTGATTTAAAGATATTCTTGAACAAAATATATTGAAAAATGTTTTCTTCGTCATTATCTAGAAAATAACTATTATTATATACATTTTTATAGAACAAGACGCATTAGTTAAAAGCAGAACATTTTTCAGAGTCAATGATTTCTAAACTTTTTTAAGTCATATTAATTAAGTATTTGCAAGTATTCTATATATTAATAGAATAAAAAAATCAATCAAATAGCTATTTCATTTTATTAAAAGAATATTTTGATATTATTGTGTTGTAATTATTATTATCAAATTTATTAAGTAGGTACTACATAATCTTATTTATCTATTGCGAAAAATTTCTTACAATTGATTTTATATTCTGATTACTTTAAATTTGTTTGCTACTCTCACGATACAGGACATAGTCCTGCAGGTCATAAGTCATAAGTCCATTTTGTCATAAAATGCAAATACGCTAGGTTTCGATATGATTTTTAATTTTTAAATAGTATATTTTTGTTATTATATTAATTTCTGAGATTTTTAAGCTTAATCAGGCAATAGCTAATATTGTGTTTTCATGTTGACTATTCCATTAATACGATTTTATGTATAGGTAATTTAATTTAAGCAATTTTGAATATAGTCAATTTCGAAATGTCATTTCTTGATAAAAATTTCTATTGAATAACAACACTTTTTACAAATTTTCTTCCCGTTGTCTTAACAGAAATGATTAATTTTGGTTTATCTTTTTTATTTCAGGTACGCAACAATAAGGTTTACGATACACAAAAATCAACACCAAAAACAAGTTACTGTTATAAATATTTTATACGTAATAAACAAAAATCAACATTAAGAACACCGGTCATTGAGGAGTAGTACATAGGTATATAGTATGATGCTATTTAATCCATTAAGTATAGATAGCATGCGTTTGTGTAAATGTTTATAAGTTATCCATATTATGCAAATTATTATGTTCGCATGTATGCGATAATATGTACTCGCGCAGATTATAATAATACGAAAGGTGTACTACTAATTAGCTTAAATAAAGAAGTATGAAGAAAATAATATTTAATATGGATAAATTTTAAACGACGATTAATCGGTTAATCACTGCATGATAATATCCAGGAAGATATTCCCAAATAAAACTTAACTGGAGTCAGTCATAAAAATTACAACTTTCAATAGAAAACAAAATAAAATAAATATATTTATGTAATATTCTTATAAACAAATTATAATATTCCAAATGAATTTGAAGAATGTAATTCTTTCTTCAAATACAGATGTACGATAAAATAGTCTTAACTGATATCTGCACTGTATTCATAACATTATGCTTCTTAACCAAACCGTCTGCGTTTATATTATAAAATATCAAATATTTATATTTATGTAATATTTTGCATTAATTGAATTTAATCACTTTTATCCAAGACTTCTTTAAAAATTGATATTTTATTTACCAAAGTTCAATTTCTTTACTTGGATACTAGGATACTTGAATAACTTAAAAAGAGAAGGCGATTGAAAAAAAGGTTGAATCAGGATAATAATAATAATAATAAAAAACAATGTGTTATTATAAACCGTTGACGGCTTATGTCACGTTAACACGGCGCATCGAATAGACAACTTTTGTACATCCAAACAATGCAGTATAGGCATGTAGAGTTAATGATTATTGGATAATAGTAATTATGTTTAGTAAGATGCTTATTTATTTCTAAAATAATTCTTAACTGGAGACAATAAAAAAAACACCCTTATAACTGTTAGAATACGCCGATCAATGACTGTCCTCATAAATGTATAGGTCTAAAGAATGTTATTGAAATTGACTTTTTTTTATTAAACTCACATTAAATGTATATTCGCACTATACGCGTAACGTCAGACCGGCAACGATGCGTCAAAATATCTTTTATGTATTTTGTACAATATGTTCAAATATACAGGCAACGTCCGTCACCGTTACCGACCGACCATGTATCTCAAAAACAATATTTTGACGTGACGTTACCGGTCCATTCTTCGTCTATTCTGGTGGAATTTGTAAACGGAATGGTTCATTATAAATTTCGGCGGTATACGTGTAAGTAATTTATCTTCTAATTCCTTGAACAAAGTGTAGTGTTCTGCTACGGGCTTTCTCATAGAGAACATTTCCCGTACCAAATTTTTCGTAGGTCGGTTGTAGTTATTTTCTTTATCTTCAAAATAAATGCAAATATTGTTATGGTTTTTTTTTATTAAAAACAAAAAACCCAGCTATAGGAGCAGCACAGACAAGCTGACCGTATAGATATATGGCCATGACATTACTGGTCAAATTACTTTATCATATGGAACAGAAATAACGATTAAAAATTATAAATGTTTGAATATTTCTGGAATAATAATATTCTACATCAATAACTTTACATAATATTATCAGCTCTTCTGTTCTTAAATAGACAATTTTAAAAATAAAACTGCTATTAATGCTGTATACTCTCGAAAATAGTTGAATTACTTTTTTTTTTTTTTTTTTTAATTGTGTGTAAGTATATAACTAGGTATGTATGATATTGAAATATGTAACTGGCGAATTTCGTACTGTTTTTCTTTTTTGAATTCTTACAACAACAAAAAAAAGAAATAATAATGTAATATAAATGTATTTTAACCGGATTAAATAATAATTGATAATTAGTCATTTTCCATATTCGGGTTTTATACTCGTCTATCAAAAACGTGTACTTACCTTCGAATAATATATTAATTGTTTTGTTAAAAATGCCAGACACAGTGCTGTTTATAAATTTGTATTTTTATTTATAAATGCTAAGGTATTTTATTTTTCGGAATGTCAAATACACGTATTTATATAAATATATAAAAGGTTCATTATTTTTTTACAGATTTAAATTAAAAATTTAAATATTTAATAAATTAACAAACAATTAAATTCAGAGTTAGGTTTTTAATTTAGTTTCTGTGTATTTATATATATATATATATATAAATACAAACTTGTCCATAGTTTTGTTAAGTTTTAATACGATTATTGTTTTGTTATGTACACATTTTTTTTAAAGTAATGTGTATAGGAGTTTTATTTTGTTTTTTGTACTCGATATTTTTAAAAGAGTTATATGATATTTTGGAACACTTAATCCTTCGCTCGACTATGATAATCTTATTGTACGTATGTAATAAAAACTTTTCAGTGTATTTGAATGCGAACGTATCATTGTACATTCGGGGTATTATCAAAAAAAAATAAATAAAACAACAAAAAAACCAAACGAAATAATACATTTTATAAAAAAAAAAATAAACATGCACGACTCAAATATATGTTTACGTGTACAATAACAGTATATTATATAATAATTCATATTATAAAGCATAGTACGTTTTTTATTTGTATATAATATTAACTGCTATAACAGATTATCTCGTCTTATTTTTCGAAAATAAAGCGTTATATTAAAAAAAAAAATGTAAATTATAACGAAGCCAAAACGATGAACAAAAAAAAAAAAAGAGATTTTGTGTTACGTAGACTTTCTAAAAAATTGAAACAGACGAAAAAAGACTCGTCGGACGACGCCACTTTGTTCAATAAATTAAAACCAAATGCGATTTCAAAGCGTAATAATGTAATTTGTCTAATACGAGCGAGTATTGTGTACGAAGGCTGAAGGAGAATATTTTTACATTTTCGACAAACCGGCTGCACTTTTAACTCTGATTTTGGAGACTTATAACACATGACAAATAATACAAATTCCCGTGTTAATCTCGTCAGTGGCGTAATTTGGTCACGATTGTGGAGGGGGGAAATTTTGTATATTATCCCTCCCCCAGGGGCGTATTAAGATTTAATGTTTAGGGAGAGGAGGGAGATGTAAAATTACATTCTTACGGTGTCAGATAAGGTATCCTAAAAATATGTAAAAATTTTTAAAAATGAATAGAAACTTAAAAGATTTCCAAGTTCAATTACCCGTTTTTTTATTTTATTTTAAATGTATAAATTATTCAGTTTTTAGAATATTTTAGTTCTAAAATTTTATATTCTACATAACTAAAAAAAAATTCTCTAAAATATAAAAATATTTAACAGTTTATATGTACATTATCATTTGCATAACGTCACTGAAAATTACTCAAAAATTTTCCCGTTTACTATAAAATAATAATTATATATATATAAAAGTTCTTTCCTTCTTTTGGGTGGGAAGAAGAGGAGGAGATGGCCTCGTCCGTTATAAGAGTGATGTATATAATACGCGATCATTAAGTGGGAAAGTGGGATTGATATTAATTTACTATGAAAATAAAAAAATATTTTATTTAAACAAAATAAATCCAGCATTTTTTTTTTTTTTTTTTAGAGAAAATATTAAAATAGAAGTCAAACAAGGCAGGTTCAATTTTACTAAACAGCATACTTGCGTAACTTCTCTAATAATATTATTATTACGCGAAATTAATATTCGAAAGTGGTAGTAGAGTAATCTACAATATGGCTAAGAGTAGAATTAATTAAATCAAATTCCATTTACATCACAATCGTCTGCGGTGTAATTACTGATATTATCTACGTACCGCGGTTGTAATAATATTTCTAATGAATTCTATTTTCTAATGAACACTAAATCATAACGTAATACGAATTAAAATTGCTTTCTTATCAGCCGATTTCAGCGAACAAAACGACCGAATCTTCAAGAACAGGTTAAATATTCCCCTTGTCTGACAATTAAAATAGTATGTTATTGTGAATATTATATTATTCTATAATGTATTTTTTTTGTCGAAAAACGTTCATATATATATATTTATTTATTTACTTATATAACATGCAAGTCTCGTGGTAGAATTAAAAACAAAAAAAAAAAAAACTCTGATCCCGGGTTTAACCTCGTGAAATTGTTACTCGAAAATCAACTTAAACATCCCCCGGGTGCGTACAGTATATTCACTCATAATTCATCCTTATGGCAATAAAAACAAAAACAGTCTTCCAGTTTCCAAATGAAATATTATGATTAAATGCGTAAAGGCGGTATAGAAACTTAAAACGTCTTATGTAATACTTGCGAAATAGTTTACGTGAATTATTATAAAACGTATTCGCGTGATATTTTATCTAGATAACGATATTTTAAAAATCTCAAATATTATAATATTATAGCACACTTTAATTTTCGTTTTTTTTTTTTTTGTCAGATTAATGCAAATTTCATCAAGCATAATTGAAGCAGGGCTCCCTGCTACAATTACCAGACAAGTCCATTTTTAAAAAATTACTCGAGAGAGAAATTAAATTAAATTAACCGTTTAAAAATATAAACTTGTATTTTACAATATAACAAAAATTTGTTTTAAATACACACAAATAGTTTAGTTTAGCTTATTTGAATTTGAATCAAATCTTTGGTCTCCCAAAAATTCTATTAATATTTTAAACATATGGATGGTTCATTGCTCATAATTTGTATGATGTTCAAAAGTAATTAATACTTTTTTAGTTTTATTATTATTATCATCATAACAGTATTTGAAACTTAAATTAGTGTTCTTCAGTTTAAAAATAATAAAGTTAATGAAAATATTAAATTAATATGTGTAATATTATTAAAGATTAGAAAAGAAACGAAGAATTGATCAAAAATCACGTAATTGGTGGTATTAACATAAAATTGTGTACTTTTTAGATCGCATTAAATATTATTGAGAAGAATTGGTACTAGTGTAATAATTAGAGCACTTACACTAGTCGAAAAGTTATACACAAAAAATAAATAAATCAAATTAATTATCATTGTAAAACCAATAGCTTCCTCAAATCGCACAGAAACTAGTGTTTAGCAACTAGCGTTCGTTAGTGTTTTTAAAACATAAATGTACGTTCAAAACTCCTATATATGTTTATCTAAACGTAAACTTTTTTTACAAAAATCAATATTTTTATTTTTAAATTTAGGATTTATTTTTATTTTTATGTTTCTAGAAATAGTTCTAAAACGACAAATGAAATGAAAACATTATTAAAAAAAATGGTTTATGTAATGATGTTTATCAAAATCTGTGTAACTGAATATAAATAAAATCCAAATACTCCAAAATCTGATCCCGAATAATAATTAATAATATTATAATTGTAAACATTTTATTCGGTATAGGTTCCCATATTTTACTAATGCCATTGTTATTTTACTTGATTTATCGTTATTTTCCGATACATGACCATTACCATTTATTTATATATTATAATATTATATGAAATAATAACAGTGGTATAGCCGTAAATTTATGCTTTGAAATATGAAGTTAAATAGTTATTTTTTTTTTTTTTTGTACAATTGAATTCCAGTAAATCTGGTTAGCTCACTGATACAAAATAAACACGCGCGTATTATTGAAATTCGATATAATGTTTGCAGAACATTATGATCGGTCATTTTGTGTTTTGAATGCTGAGTGGATTTGGACAGCTACTAGCTAGGTATTAGTTTTATAACGATGAGTATATTTTAACACTTTTGTTAATTTATATATAAATACATATACATACATATATATATATATATATATATATATATATATATATATATATATATATATAATCGCATCCAATGCGTTTTTGTGAATTTATTTCTTCAAAAACAAAATTATACGTCCCACGAAGTCATAAATACAGAACATAGTTCCAAATAATAATCGAATGTGTGCTGTGAAATCCATAATAAATGGAGTTTAATTGTTCAAAAAATTTAAAAATGTCTATGATGGCTATAATGAATTATGATGATATTAGATTCGTGGAGCGAAGAATGCGTTGGTTTTACAACTTGAAATTTTCACCAAACATGTTACACAATATTATGTTAGGGAAAAAAGTTTTCAACAAATTTATTTCAATTGTGGACTATTTGTAGAAATTAATACATTTTGAGATACTTATAAAAGAGGTGATTTTTAGTTTTAAGACTTAAAATTGTACTATCATTCAAGAAGTACGTAACTATGTTCCAAAAATTTTTGATTCATTTATCACAATTTTCCGTAATAAACATTTCAAATTTCCCGACAAAATGTGCCTATTTTAATTTCTGTTGAAAATTACGTTTGTTCAAATCTAATGGTCCTAGAGTCTTGAAGTTCTCACCAAATATGTAACATTCTACTATATTACGAAAAGAGTATTTGAAAATGTCTAGCTAATTGGGTTTATTGATAGAAATTATATTAAAACGATGTACGGTAAGGTTAATCGTAAATTATGCATTCTATATATGAAATATTATTAACAATATATAGTATTACGCCGAAGCTCTGTTCAGAATCGTTTTTTCGAATGCAATGTTTTTTTAATTATTGCTTTCAAATGTATAGTAATGGCAAAACTTCACTCAAGTATTCAACTTAAGTAGCATCCACATAATCCCGCTATTTTTTAATAATTTTACATAAAACTCTGGCCTAAATGACATTTAGTATTTGGTTGATTACAAATTATCGTGTTGTTTTTGGGAAGTAATAATTGTCCGCATCCGACGTGCACGAGCGTGCGAAAATTGCAAAAAATTTTGGAAAAACTCATATATATTAATACATAAATTATTATGTATGTGTACTGTTGATTTAGAAACGAAAACACAGTTTGAGTAGACGCTTGAAAGTGAGCGGTTTATTTTGTTAGTTTAAATTACAAACCACTCGAAGGAAGTTCTTTGGATGCGGCACGTCAAAAAGAATACTCGTCCAAGGGTTTAATAGCTATATATGTTCGTAAAAATCGGAGTTTAGAAATTCATTTTACCTTGAATAAAGACGGGTATATTCGGTTGTATACAAGTTGCTTTTGAAGTCGTTTATAATTCAGTGGTCTGTGCAAATTTTTTTATGAATTATATAGGAATTTTAATTATTTTATGGTACCTTTTCCCTCGCGTTTATATTATTTATTTCGTAATAATAAATGCGTACTTTAAACAATTAAAAAAAAAAAAATGATTTTAAATATATATTGATTTTTGTTATTTATTATAATATTTAAAATAATGTATACAGGTGTATTTGTCACTTAGCCATTCGGTGAAGTCGCTGTTTTTATTAACAGTTGTCGAGCGTTTTATTATTTTGAAGTATGAAAGATACGTACCTATTCTAAATATTTACGTATAAGTCATAGGTAACATATTAGTAACATATTATGTGTACGCTATACGAGCAGGACAAGTTACGCCTCCAAATTTAAACGGAAACAATTGACAAATGATTAAAGTATAAGTCGACAAGTATTTCGTAGTGAGATAAGGAGTGTTTAAAAATATATTTCATCGTGGTCCACGGAAGAAATATTTATATAATTAATGAGTTCTTTTTTTTAGTTTGTCTTGTGCCTAATATTTTTTGGGTATATGGTATGTTTTGATGGTCCTCGATATTTACGAACAAGTATATATTTCTCAAATGAAGTAGAATTCAAATATTAATTTAATTGATATGAGTTTTCGACTTTTCAAGTTACAATCACAAAGAATGTTTTTTTTAATTGAAGTTCGTTTTCAACGCAGTTAAATGATACTTATTAAAATTAAAATTATATATATATATATATATATATAGAATTAAATTATCGAAAAATGTTTATTATTCGAACGGTCCGATTTTCTGCCCTTCGCGGTCCGAACCAAAGATCGATTTGTTGCCGAACCATGGTTATATACCGATATAATTATTAAAATGAATAATTAATTTGTAAGTATGATGTATAAATTCAAAATCTTGGAAACAACCTGCCGGAAATATATATATATATATAAAATTTAATTAAGTCAACACTATGAACTACTAAACGAAATTTATGGGCGTACAACTTTGAAAATGCAGCACAGTGGACAAAGTTTTGATTTTTCGACATTTTACGATTTACATATATTTCATTGCAGGTGTTGGTTTACGAATACTGATGATAACTTACTAAAGTACATTACAGGTATGATATACGTCAGAAAATCAAATATAAAAAAGTTCACAGCTCTCGAGCTCTTAGCTATATGAAATGAAATTTTATAACGGATAATACTCTAGTGTCGACTTCCTTTAAACATATTGAATTTACGCTGTAAATTACTTAGTCGACTTATTAAACTTTACGGATTTGAAATTTCTTATTTTTCGTTTTCCCACGTGTAAAAAAAAATGCACCAAACGCGAAAAATAAAAGTGTGCTCTTATAATAAATGATATGACGCACAATGTGTTTCTGTTTTTAAAAATAATTATAATTTTATTATAATAATAATAATATTATTATTATTATTATATATTTTTTATGTATGAAAACAATATAAACCGAGTAATAAATCAAATAATAACTTATTAACTCTTCTAAAACCATCAAAACTTTTAGCATAATATTTAGTTAGAAAATATTAACTTTATGTTATAAAAAGTATACTTACCTGTTAATATTAAAGAATTTATATTATGTAAATGGGTCCAAAAAGTAAAAACTCACTGGGAAAACACACAGAAGGTTTTACTCAAGTTTGTCTTATTAATTTTAGACCATTTGACGTGTACCCATTTTCCAGTAGAAAATGTTGCTAAAATAGCACTTTAGGGAGGTCATTTGTTCATTTTTTTAATAGATTTTAAACACGGTCCAATATAGGGCCAACATGTTTTGTTGAAAACGACAAAAGAAAAACTCGATTTGGTCAAAATTCATTACCTATTGTATATTAATGAATAATATTACACCGACGCTCCGCTAAGAATTGTTTTATCCAATGTAATTATTTATCATTTCTTTCCAATTTATATTAATAACAAAACACTAAAACTTTAAGAAATTTACTAAATTGACATCCACAAGACACCGCGATACCCGCGGCTCAATAACCTTTTTTAAAATTTACTTAATACATATATTATATAAGGTTAATGTTTTGTATATGTTTTTACTAACTTTTAACTGTGGCCTATATTGTCCATTCAACTTATATTTAATTATGGAATTTTTATTCAATAAATCTTTAAATATATTGTTTCAATATTTTACTGGATCTGATATTCCAACCTAATGATTTTGTTATTTGTACCATGTAAAACTTTTTCGAAATGCTCTGCACGTATAATGTTTTGTAACTTCTTTAGAGCTAGGGACTTGTTTGAGAACTATATTTTTTAATACACACACATTGAAAGGCATATCATGTAACCCGAATCGTTAGGAAAAATAAGCATCTATATATATATATATATATATATATATATTATTTTTAAAGAATTCGTTGATCTTATTAATATATGGTAAATTTTAAGCGTCTGAATGTCCTTCATAAATTACACGTGTTTTCTTAATTTCTCTCGATGAAAATTAACTTATAGAAAATGTCATTCAGCGTATAATTTATTAAAAGTATTCGTATGATCTTATACAAAACAACTGCTAGACAAATTAATAAGATTCAATTTTACTTTTATAAAATCGGGATGTATTCTTGAAACTGCAATTTGTGATGTTTTTGTCGAGTATTTGATAAATCATACGTCATTTTGCTTTTTATATTTTGGTTATACGAAAAAATAAAAAATAAATAAATAAATAAAATAAAGGAAAATTACTTAATGAACAAAGAAAAACTAGAACGACGAAAACCTCCGTTCGTTGTTCACTTAAAAAAATAAAATAAAAAGGAAGAACTCACCCTTGAGTATATAATGATGCCGTTCCAATTAGGAATCCATGGACTTTAAAAAGAAAAAAATCTTTCCTTTTAAAAAGGAACTTACCTTAAACAAAATTAATGAGTATTTTCATCACATGCAACCTTTTTTTATTTTTATTTTTTAATTACAAAGTGGACGTAAACGAAAATTGCCGATGGCATCTCTAAACGCATAGCGAACATAACTTTTTTCTCACGTTTCTGCAATAACATTGGAATAAAATTTCGTTGTGGATACGTTTAAAACTCGAGCGTTTTTCGTTCACTGCTTTTTGAATATATAGGTATAATATTTACCTATATCGATAAACTTCAATACATAAAACCGTTACATTTTAATTTTAATTGCTAAATGATAACGTGTACAAACGTTGTTGCAATGTTACCAAGTAGGAAAATCGGTTTAGTTAAATGTGTTTTATAAATTTAAAAATATTTTACAGAGTACCGACTTGCTTAGTTAAAAGTTTAATCGTTTTAACGGCGCGTTTACATTATATTTTGTAATATTTATTGTGGTATTACATAATGAAATCAAAAGTCACAATGCATAACGAATATTAACCACATACCTACTATTTACAAAACCATAAATTAATTGAAACGGTTATAACTTATGTACACATTAACACATTTCAAAATTGTTATAAATTAATATATTATTTAAACGCAAACGTACGTTTTACGCACAGTAATTTAATTTCAATTTCAATATGCGCAGCCAAAGGATAATTAAAATTTAATCGCACTTACATGTATAAACTATTACTAACTGAAAATTTCTAATATGTTTCAGAACAGTGTCGCGTAAATCTGCACGATTTGAGCGTAATTATATGAGTTACGATGTATATTAATAAATAAAACAGTAGCCCAAACTAAAATTCATTTTTTTATTTTAAGAAGTTTAATATTACTTAATTAAATTGTTGAATTAGGGCACGGACGTTCATATTATTAAAACACACAAAATAATTCAACTAAAATACAGTTTCTACTTCTTCAACAATGTATTCGTGAAATGTTTGGTCGTTTTTTTTATTAAAACGGTATTACTTTTTTCTTTTTAAGTACAGCTCATAATGCTTTTACTTTTTCATTCATTTATTATATACATATTTATCTGCCGAAAGCAAACATAATGAATACGAATAATAACGTTATTTTATGCAAAATTTTATATAATTTAGAGCTGTGTCGTGAAAAATTCCGATTATCAAATTTCGTCTAAATATTCGAATATTTGAAATCTTTTCGTAACGTTTAGTCTGTGGGAATATGTTTGACAATACTTTTTGCGAGCATATCATAATTGAGAGAAACTTTTTTTTTTACATTAAATTCGATAAAAAAAACATACTAATCGCCCGACTAATCGTTTTTGTATTTTTTCGGGAAGTTTATTAGAAATTTATTGGACTTTTACGTAATCTCTTGTGATAGAATATAATATATTAGTGATATAAAGTAAAAACCTGTATTTCCAAATATCGGTTCCGGTTTCGGAAAAAAGAAATTACGGTTAGGTTTCGGTTCCAACATTTTCAAAGGGTTCTAAACCGGTTCGGTTCCAGTCCCTAATATATACCTTACCGAGGCCTTAGTGATTTTAAAACTAAAATTAAACAATACAATATGTCGAGGTGCAGAAAATTTATCCGCCGCATTCGCACGCCGAATCTGAAAATATGAAAATAAAAAAAAAGAAAAACGTAGCCCGACAAGAAATGAGCCCACGACGAGATCGTGAAGAGAAAAAGAGAATAAATTTTCACCGCTCACCGCGTATTGTCTGCCGAGTAATGAGCGTAATAATCTGAACAAAGATAAATAAATAAGAGGGGGAAAAAAAAAGCCCTATCGGTTGTCTTTTGGCCGGCGGCGGTGGAGGCGAACGCGATGAAACGAAACAATTGTATTCAAGCAGCAACCGCAGTTGTCGATAATCACCGCCCGGGTTTATCATTTTTTTTTTTCTTTTTTTTTTTTTACAATACACGAGTATTTATATTATACGCTGTTCAATATACCCGGGGTCGTCTCACAAAAACCATAGCTCGTGGCGCGTAAATACGCGATAAAATCCCGAATCCCACGCCATTTCCCGTGTAAATATTGAGAAAATAATATTACGAATAAATACACCACGCCGTGTCGTTGGACTCTAAAACACTAGACAAATTTTTACCGCCGGATAAAATATTATAGGATTTTCTTTGTTATCGTTTCACCAGGATGGAAAAAAATCAGGTGTGTTATTTTTACTCCTGTGCAGTAACGACGCGGTTAATCATTAAAACGTTCGACACAACGGAAATTGTTGAAATTCACAAAATAAACGGTACTTGACAGGAAAAAAAAACTATAAACGTAACCAGTGTTCATCGTATTTAGAGTGTATTTTTATCGCTAAAATAAAATTAAAAAAAAAAAGTAGCCAACCGCGGGGCGTTAAGTGAATTACTTTGGACAAAGATTTTAAAGTTTTGTTTTTATTATAAATTTAAAAGCAACGATAAATCATTGCATTCGATAAAACGATTACAGGTACGTGATATTGACGAAATCCCATTTTATTCCTAATAATAACTATTTATATTTTCATAATATTCTTTGGCTTGATTGTATATTCACATGTTATATACATATATTTTTTATATAGATTTTATATAGAAAAAATTGAGCTGAGGGCTTCGTGAATGACTTTAAGATTTTAGAGTTTAATTTTATTATAAATTTGAAAGTTATTTATACGTTTATTACGTTTATTATTAATACTATATAATAATAGATAGTATGTGTAGAGCATATAATTAATAAAAGTAATTTTAATATAATAACTAGATGCGATTTTCTGCCGGGAACAAACTGTGACCGAAGAGATCGGAGTATTCCTATTGGTAGAATTTTTGGGCACGGTCATAAAAAAAATATATATATGTATATAATTATTATTTTTTCGGTGTAATTATTATTTTTTTTAGTTATATTTTTAGTCGATTTTGAGAAAATCAAAAAATGATCCCTCAAAAATACCAACTAGATGCAATTTGCAATTGGAATGTAACTGTGACCGTAAAGATCGGAGCACTCGTTCTGGTAGAATTTTTTAGTACAAGCATAAAAAAAATTTTTTTTTCGATAGTTTTTAATCATAATTTTAGGTGCTTTTGAGAAAATTGAAAAATGACCTCTCTAAAGTACCAACTAAATGCGATTTGCTGCCGGAAACAAAACTGTGACCGAAGAGATCGGAGCATTCCTTCTGGTAGAATTTTTCGGTACAGACATAAAAAAAAAAAAACACATCATTGTAAAAAAAATTGATTTGAACGATACGCGTATATACCTACATATTTTACTTTAAATTTTGTAATTTTCAAAAGATATCGAAAATTTGGTGCCAAAACTCATATTGTTTTTTTTTTTTTTTTGCGACGTTGTTTTGTCCGCGGTCAGCCATTCAATCGCCACCGTATAATAAATACGAACCCCTCTCCCTCTATTCAAGTTGCGTTTTAATCAATTCAAATCTGAGAAATTTATGACGGATAATATAACACGAAAAGGGGAGAAAAAAAGGTCGAATGAAAAAATTCGTTTTAGACCTCCGACGTTACACGACCACTTCTAACCACTTTGCCCGTTCACGTCGACTTTCGACCGTTTTTCTCATACGTCGTGTATCCTGCCCTCGTATTATAATATAGACATAAATATATATATATATATATATATCCTTAAAGGAATATTGTAAATACAACCGCGCATCGCACGGAATACGTAAAACGGGCGTACATTTATTTATTTATTTTATTTTTGTGTTATTTATTATATGCACATATTGAAAAGAAAGTCAGAAAAAAACATACTTACGGATATTGAAGACGGCGTGCGGTCGCGGCATACATAACCTTATACTTTATACACGTCTCTATACTACAACAACAACAACAACAACAACAGCAACAATATCCCTGGTAAACTTTCGAAGTATCCCTGCTGAAGCATTCACCGACCGACCATTCCTCGATCGACACATGAATTATTAATCATTTAAATAATAAATAGTTTTACTTACAAGTATAAAAAATTATATATTGCCGTGAAAAAGAATAAAGCCAGTAGTTTTTTTGTGTATGTAATGCATTTCACATGATTTGTATCGTATGAATTATAATGATAACATACTGTAATATAAAATCTATAAAAAAAAAGTCCCTTTCATTTTACCTTTAACGTTTTATTTATTTCGATTAATTATTTGTATAGTAATTACTCTTTGACATTTTATAGCCTAATAAATAAGTAAAATATATTCTAAATATTATGACATACAGATCGCGTCACAGATCTCTTCCTGTGATGTTTAAACAGGTCGCGTACGATAATCAGGGAGTCCGTGTCAAGCGATCGTTTTCAATTGATAGCCTAACTACCTTGCGATCGCGAATGAAAATTTATACGCTGCGTCAATTCAAATTATGTAATATTATGTTAATATCAGAAGCCGGAACCGAATCGAAATTAACCGGTTCCAGGACCGGAATCCTAAAATAAAGTAGAATCGTAACTGGCACCAGAAACCTTTTACATAATAACAGGAACCGAAATCGTGCCGGAACCTAAATTGTAAAACTGATTAATATCGGTTCCAAAAATTTATGAATAGGAAATTATTATTCGAAAACAAAATATGAAATAGATATTTATATCCATAATACCTACATAATATTTTTCAAAAATTTTCCAACGACGAAAACAAAAATCAGTTTCTTTTTTTGTAATTTGAAAATAAATTCGAAATAAACTCGTTGATATCGAGAATTTATTGTTTTGAGACAATTGTCAGCCACAAGATAAATCGTTTCTGCATGATTAGTAGTATATGGTTACGTCTGTTGATTTGGTTACATTACTATTCGTTTTGTTTCATATTTTTATTTTTATTAGAAAGTCATAGAGGAATATTGTCGATTTTGTTATTAGGGAGATAATATTATTGTTTATAGAATTATGTTTTTTCTATACATTTAGAATTCTTTAGAATTCTTAGGATTTCTGAAATTGTTTAATGTTAAAATAATTTTATATGGATATTATAATTATTGATGCGTATATAAAAATTATTATTTTATATATATATATATATATACTTTTAAAAACCGGAAATACCGGTCCCAGACCAATTGAAAATTTAAAAATCGGTATTAAAACCGAAATGTTACGTTAAGGTTCCAGTCCCTGATTGATATATGTACATATTTTGTCATATATTGCGTGTCATTTCAAGAGGTAGAGACGTTAGAGCACTTTACCAAATTCTTCATTCCGATCAACGAAAAATTATATTGCAGTATGTGTATGGAATTTTCAAGAATCCATTTTTAAAAAGAATAATATCGTAATAGAAAAAAATCAATGATTTTCGTGTATTTCAATTTTACTTAACAAGTAGTTTTTTTTTTTTTTTGTTCGAAATATATGAAAATACAAAACCTATATCACTTTAATAAATATCAAAGACTAGTATAGAAAAACTATGGTAAACCATTTTTTTTTTTTTTTTTTTTTTTTAGGTAGAAAGAAGGTCCGCAACATTATGACAATACTTAACAATATCGATTTAAGTTTCTTTTTTTTTTTTTGCTGTAACTCGAAATATATGAACTAATACAAAACCTATATCACTTTAATAAATATCATACTACATTAATTATACAATCGAATTATAATATAACAAAATATAATTTTTTCATGGCACGCTCTAAAAAAAAAAATGTAATTTTGGGCACGCAGTGTTCAAAAGGTTTGCCATCCTATATATATATATATATATATATATATATATTATTATGCATAATTATTGATGTAATCTGTTTTATTAAATGTTATATAGAAATGTTTAGCAGGTGAGTTTATTTGATCTAAAAATATGAATACACAATTTCTCGAAATATACAATATTTTATGTACGTTTTTAATATTTATAAAAAATATTGTATACATTTATTTTTACGACTACATAATATTTGAATAATTTGGCCAACAAACACATATTTTATCTTTTATGGGGTTTTTTTTAATATCCTGTGGAAAAGTGCGTTATGTGGTTATTTTTATGTTTCAAAGAAAACAAAAAAAAATTATCTTTCAGGCTATAAAAGTACTGAAATTCTACAAAAATTTACCATAATTTTAAAGTGTGCAATTTCGAATTTTGTGTGAAATGAATGATACTTGGATAAAACGATTAATTTTTTTATTAAGGTCCTAAAATTTAATTCTAAAGACAACGAATACGTTATTCTTTACTAACATTTAAAAAAAAAAATTCATTCATCACATTAGAAAGTGTGAACTAATACTATTAGTCTAATAGCATAACATTTACGTGGATGAAAATTGATAGGGAGTAAATTTGGTATAGACATAAATAATATGTTGTCAACAATAATTTTGTCGAAAATTAATAAACAATTATACACTACTGGCTAAATCCGGCCACGTTTTTGCCACGGCTTCGCTGTGGCTTACTCTGATATGCAATGAATTGGAAGGTATGAACAAAATCATTTTTTATTCCAAAGCTAGTGAATTGACTATATTTTTGTTGGCCCGTTTTCTGCATAAACGTAAAGATCAGACGGTTTACCGATTGTAGAGCATGCGACGTATAATTTCCCATGAGAGAAGCAATAGTTTTCTAAATTCAAATCGCACAGATTGCAAAAATTGCCCCTTGCTCGTTATTGATAGTCAAATATATTCTGATTTTGAGCAATTCATTTTAATTATTAGACGTTGAGCTATTAAAGCCATAAAAAGAGTAATTTTTGGTTTTAAGGGCTGAAAATTATTACATGAGATATATCCTTCGTTATTTCAACTATATACGAAAAAAATATTGAAAATCCTCGATCAAAGTTTTTATTTAAAACTCTTTAAAATTTTTCTACAAAGTGTATTATTTTGATAAAAAAATTACAATCAGAACTATCAATACTACAATACTACATACTACAATCGAAATTACACAATGGACACAGGGTTATTTTCTGTATGTAATTTATAACTAATTCATATTGTTTTATTTACATTTTGATTATTTGGGTTATTTTTTAGAGATCTTATTTTCACCGAATATGTATGTTTTTTACCATGTTAACGTGATAAAAAAATGTTTGAATATGTTTTTCAATATACAGAAATAGTAGACTTTTACATTTTTATTCAACAAAAGTAGTAATTTTAGAATTTAATATAAGAAAATATAATTGAAAATGGTCAGTCGTAAATTATATACTCTATACAGTATACAATATATTACCGAAGCTCTGTCCGGTATCGTTTTATTGAATACAATGATTTATCATTGATTTAAAAATGTATAGTAATAACAAAACACTTTAAAAAAGTAATTCATTTAAGCGACTTTCAAAACACCTGCGGTTCGCTACCCTTGTAAATGTTGAATTTATTGAAAATAATTATGCATCGCCAGCGCTTGTAATAATTTCTGCGAAAAAAGAAATTTGTGTCATTTAAATTGTTGAATAATTTTTTTTTAATTTTTTTTTCAAATTAAAAAATAAAACACACAATGCGATAAGATTAGATTAAATATGAGCACAATCCCATATTACATAAAATGGACATGTATATATGATTGGTATGACAATTTTCACGTATTTCAATATGATACGTTTATAATATTATATTTAATATTTAAATACTGAATTTTAACATACATTCATAATTTGCTTTTGAGCTTTGTACAAAATGAAAAAAAAAATTACCAAGAAAAGATGTTTACAAGTTTTTCAATGGAACAAAAAACGCGCAGGACGCATTGAACGTACGATTATACGGTTTTAAAAACAATTAATCTCGTATTAGCTTGAACGAAACCGCATAATAGTAAGTACTATATTAGTAATTAAATATGTAAAACGCACATAATATATAGAATCTTATTCGAACAGGGTTGTGAACAATTCCAGTAAAAGTATTATTCTAATACTTTTTTATAAACCTTTTATTCTGGTATGTTCAATAAATTATTTATTTTTATACGGACGCGTATCCTCCGATACATCTTGAGGGGGTTATTTTCATTTTAAGTACATAAAAATAGAACTCTAATTCCCTCCAATTACCCCAGTTATTCACCACCATTTTATCATATTGTGTAAGTTGTTTGTAATTTCAGTATACGTCACCTTCACTGACGCTTTACTGTATCGTAGAAATTCCCAAAATTTTCTTTAGAACAAGTGAGCCTTAACTTAACGAGGGGTGTTAATTAATTTTTTCATTCGTTAAACTAAAAAAAATTCTGAACCTTTTTAAGAATAAATATTGTCTGATTAGCAATAATAATAATAACAATAGTAGTAATAATAATAATAATAATAATAATAATAATATTATTCTAAATGAAATGCGACAAACCAGCGTTTATACAAAGTGTAGTCTTTAGTACAAAAAAGTATTAAATGTCCTATTATTTGATGTTACTTATACTATATGTATGTACTCTTGTATAATGTTAACTCTAAGTTTACAGAGGTAAAGAAAGAACTCATTTAGTCTAAAGTTAATTTTTAAGAAATGTGATGCTGTTTGCTATTAAATTACAATTAACTTAATTTAAACTTTTGGTTCGTTCATTTCCAGTTCTCTTGGTACTTAAATTGAATAAATAATTAAGAAATTAAATTATTTCACCGGCTCTATGTGACATCTTAAAGCTCATCCTAAACGTTTACATACCATAAATCATTGGAGGTATATACTTTACCTACTTTGTATAATTTTTCAAGTTTTGGGTTGTTGTCGAATTGAAAATGTAATTACAACCTTTGGTATTAACATAGAACAAAATAAAAATAGAATATTATTTACTACTTACATACATTATTATATATTAGTTTGAAATCTCTCTGATAAATTGTTAAATTAATATAAACGAATAATGCACATATAGTTCAATATTTATATTGTCAATAATTTACTTAGACATTATAACACTTTTGTATGATAAATGATAACGTTACTATAATAATTTATACTAAAAATTAAAACACGTATCCGGTTAGTGTATTATCATAAATCAAATTTTTCATATTAAATAATATTTATATTAGGGTTGTTGTGTAACAGCATTGTGGAACAAATACTATATTACACAATGCACTTAATGTAAACAAATATGTAATTATTTCTAACTTATTTAAAATAATTAAAATTAATTAATTAAGCATATTACTATATTTTTATCGAAAGATGTCTTCACATTTTAAGATGTTCCTGAAACGTGCGCAATTCGTTGTTATTTTTCAAATAATTTATGACATTACTATTTATTACATTAGTTAGATAGTCAAACAAAATTATTTTTAGTACTAAAATTGTATGAATTTTAATAATAATAATTTTATTTTATCCAAAACACAATCTGTTTTTAATTTTGAAATTCACTTCTATGAAATATATAACGTATATCAGCATTAGAATTTTAGATTTTATTACGACAATATACATAAGCATTTCGATCGTATATACTATATATAATACTCCATTATACGAGTATGTAGTGGATTTTTATGAGGAATAAAAGTTTTTCAATTGATATAAATACTATGCACATATAAAACATTAATTACAAAATCATTAAGTAGAAATAGCAATAATAATAAAATATTTTTTTGGAGAGTTAATTTTTATACTATACTACCCGGCTTCGCCCGTGAACAGTTAAAATTGTATTGCTTCGCTTCCAACAGAAATCGAATTGTCAGCTCTAACTACAGTTTTGTAGTCATCTGCTGGAATTCCTTCTAGGGCAATTCTGAACAGTCGAATTAATTCGTTGTGTTGATCAAATAAAATTTGTAATGCAGTGACAATTTCTCGTTTTGTGCCCGTGTTGAAATGGCAATGTTGATCAATTTGGTTGTCAGTGTTTCCCACGGAATAAATCTACATTAATTTCTGATCTGCGTCCGAAAGTACGTAATAGAGACCCAGCACGATGATAAATTTGCCCTTGCACCTTGAACGAAGGCACGTTATTTATCGCATCGCAAGATGTTATTTGGAAACACAAATTGTATTTTCTGATGTTTGAAAGGAAATGTTTTGATTGGCTTGTGTCACCTGATAACAACTTGATAATGGTTCAGGTGTTGAACGTAATTCTGAAAATTTTACTTTTCCATTCAACATATTCCAGCGCTTCTTAGTTTTGTCAAATACAACACTTCTATGAAGACTATAATTATAATGAACATTATAGTGGAATGCAGCAAAATTGATTTTAGCCTGCAGTGACCGCCTGTGCATACCTATTCGATCGGTTTTCTGTCTTTCTACATGTTGCTGTTCTGTTTCAGACAACTGGGCTTAAGAAGTGCAAACTCGATCAGTTCCCAGTTTTGCTTCCCTTTGTTCCTTTGTCTTTGAAGCCTGAGACGCTGTTTTTTCGTGCTTGAAGTTCAGATCGTTTAATCGCTTTTCGTTTGGGTGGCGTGATTGCACACTTAGTCGACAAATATTATATGTATCTTTATGGGTGTGTATTACTTCATCGGTTATAGACGTACTGTTTTGATTTTTATATGTGGTTATTCAGTAGGATCTTGTGATTTCATCGGTATATTTGGATTTTGCGTAGCTATTTTTAGTGGGTAATTTTATTTTTCCCGAATGACGACGACGGCGTTTATTACATATTTATTTTGATAGGTACCCATTTGTTGATGACAAAATTATTACACTGCATAATAAATCAGTAATCCAATAACGCTAATACAGTGTGCTCGTTTATCGTTATTGGTTTCGTAGAAATATATACAATTATTTACATAACGCAAACAACATTTTATTACACGATTTCTTCGATAATTTCGTAAGATCAGAGTGGCAATAAAATATTGATTACCCTTAAGGGTCCTGGTGCCAGCTATTTATTAAGGAGCATAATATTATAAGCAACTTAAATCACATATTGTATCGGCGACCTTTGGACAGTGTGTGCGTGTGTTAGTACGTAAATGATTGTTATTAGTGTGGTCGAACTCTGTACCGCCACCTTTCACTTATTATGACACTATAGCATAATTGTCGCAAAATTATTTCTAGGTGTATTTCAATTCACTCGTTCGTTCACATTTCTTTGAATTATGGAAACTTCACGTATCTTGGTCAGCTCATACCGGTGTTCGGGTAGGGGGAGGGGGTTGGTGGTGGCGTTGGCGGTAAAATACAACGCACGTATTTGATACAATGATACTACGAACCATAGATAATGCATAATGGATAGGCCAAGTGTATACAATATTGTGTAGCGGGCAGCGTTCCTGGATATAGAAGAGAGATAGCAATATTAAAACCATATCTACTATCCTACTCAGCAAGAAATTATTTTTTGTTCCATGAAATAATAATTTGTTCCATGGAATAATAATTGAAAAATAGTATATCTTTTTATCAACTTATTGATTAATCTAAGTATTTGCTGAGTGAGACAGAAGATTCGGGAACGTCTGATAACGAATATGGCCTATCCATTATGTATTATCTATGCTACGGACGCACACCGTCTCGGTAAAATCTGCGGTGAATCTCGCGGTAAAAATAACGTTGCAATAAATTTGCTGCACAACCAATTTTACCGCCGCGGTGACGACACAAAATTTTGATTTTCCCTTTTTGAAGGGGTAAAAACAGAAGTGGTAAATGACTATACAATATATATATATATTATCAACACAAAATTATTGAAAGTCTACGCACAATAAGCATAAAGCAATCCATGCTCGTTTTTAAATACTATTTTACTAAAAGCTCGTTCAGTATAAGTGCAGTGTGATAAAGGAAGAGTAGCAATAGACAGAAATATTGGATAAGCAATTATGTAATAATGAAATAAATGTATTCATATATAGAACATTGTATTTATTTTTTAAGTATTATACAGTTTAGCCTTTTTTTTTCTTCTCCACAAAAACTTTTTTCATTTTTAAATTTTCTTGGTATGAAAACTGTCTCAATCTCATTCGAATGTAATTTACAAATCGCGATATACCCGTACACCACAACCACACTGTTAATTATTACCACAGAATATAACATGTAGATTATCACCTACCGCGGTTAACCTAACCTTGTTTATTATCAATTAAATATTATAAAGGTGCTTGTTTTATAGGATGATTGAACTAAATGTACCAAAAAAAACACGAAATAGTACTAAATATCGTATGCTCTACGTATAAACGTATGGCCAAGTACAACTAGCGCTTTAGTTCATAAGTACACCACTCGTGTCCAAAAAGTTATACAGCGGAGCACAGCGCGAGTCGCGACCCGTGTAGATAACCGTGCACTATACTTTGATTATTATTTACGTATAATATAAGACACACTATAATAAAATTACAACTGAATAATAATAATATTATAAAAGGTCTAACAAATAATCTGAAGTCGATATTATGTAGAACAGGTATTATTATATATTGAAAATGATTTTGAATTTCGATACAATTCGTTTCCGGGAAGCAGTTATTGCATTTGAGCAGACGATAAAATTATTATACTCCCACGCGCGGCCGTTTTCGCGCACGCACAGGCACATGTCACCGTTCAATTTTATTACAAATTTTATTTCGTTTATTAATTTGCTAAACGACCCAAAAGCTAGACAAAATTGTGAGACTTACGTTTGACCGATTTCAATTTTGAAAACAGATTTGAATTCTTAGTCACGTCTTCTGCGTTTTAATCGTGGCGATTTTTGTTATTCAAATAGTCATTGTCTTTGAAAACTTTCATTTTCACTGTTTGTATACTTTACTACGTATTCAGTTTGTTTAATATAAAAAAATCGCCACGGTTAAAACCTAGAAGACACGAAGAAGAATAATTCAAATCCGTTTTCAAAATAAAAATCGGTCTGACCCAAGCTTCACGATTTTGTCTAGCCTGTTGGGTAGTTTTACGTGTTATTTTTTTTGTACTGTCTGCAGCCCCCTTGCAATAAATAACCTTTATAGTGTAATATGTATTTGTACTGAAAACGATGATTTTAATATTGTTTAAATTTTAAATAAGAATTTCATCGGGCTCGGGGAACCGATGTCGACCGTCGGCGTCGCGGCTCAGTTTTGGCGCGGAAACTCGCTATATACGCATCATAAACACTGTGGCACTCAACGCGTGTTACAGAAATATAAAGTGATACGCACAAAAACTCATCAACATTTTATTTATATAGATTATATTTTAAACTCAATAACAATTTGAATGGTCACCGTGGTAACTGTTTAACATCTTGAATCCTAAAATTTCCCGTATTAGCTACCATCCTCGTTGGTCGTGTATCAAATTTTATATTACAGAAACCTTCGCGAGTGTATGCGCAAAAACTGAACAAAGTTTCATGACAATTCGGATTAACAATTTAAGAAGGCATGCGGGAAACACAGAAAGACAAACAGACATTCATTTATATATATATATTACATGCCGTCTATCAATCTCACATCAATGTAATAAAATATACATAGTTTCAATTAAATTTGCACGTTCGCACAAGACTAATTTTATCGCTCGTGATTTCTGTGATTTACCGTGACTGACATTCATTACAAATATCTCGGCTGTTCTTTTTATTTTTGACTTTTGTCTCTCATCTACATCCATTACTTAGTTGAATACAGGTATAATTTCAGAGTTCACCGTTGTATAATGGCAATATATATATTTTTTTCTAAACGTATATCATACATGTGCGGTCCATTCTCAGGTGTAACGGTGTAAAGTATTTCTTCACCTCGTAAAAGATGATACGATTTAGTTTTTCCATCAGGCGAAGAAGTAATTTAAAAAAAAAAAAATTACAACACGTATGATGAAAAAAAAATCCTACGTTAAATTTGTATGAAACAAAGAATATTTTTACTATTATACGTACATTTACATATTCCAGTATAGCCTATATAGGTAATATAACCATAGTCGTATCAGATGTTTACGTTTTTAAATTGATTAAAATATTTTATTATTTAAAACGCGTATACAAAATGTAGTGCGGCTATTTCGGACCAATCTCGGAGGATTTTTATTTTTTCTACGAAATAATTTAAATTATTTTCGTACAAATTATTCAATAATTGAATAATGAAAAAAGTAATGTCGTTTTTTCATTATTAAAAAACGACATTATCTTCCAAAGTTTGGGTTCAAATAGTTTTTATAGATTGCACATAAACGCGATTATGGTGAATGAATCGTACTGCATTAGCTGCAAGGCAGAGTATAAAAGACAAAAATAAAATCATATATCCTATAATACTTAATACCTAGGTACTCGATCCATTCAGAACCTACAATAATTACCATTGAATAATTATTATAACTCGCAATAACGCATTTTTTTTGTACAATAAAAATTATGCAAAACACGTTTGAGCTATAAAAGAAAAGTTTGAGAATATTTTGACTTCCCTCTTTTTTACCGATGGTGATAATAATCAAGTATATTATTACCGAAGTTATGAATAATCTTGGATACGTTTACTCGATATTGGGAGCATACAAATGTTTGAGTGTATTACAATACTAAATAAGTGAATCTGAAATGTTGAAAAACGTTTAACTTTATTCAATGCTGTTACGAAAACGATATTTTAATTTCAACATTTATGATCATGCCGTACGCAATTCAAAATTTCCCAGTCCTTTAATTTATTATTATTCTCGTACTTTCATCAAAATTGAAACGGGTTAAAGCGTAAGGTCCACATGTACCTTCCCCGTCACGTCGGATTCGTCAGTCGTGCAATTAATTATGGAGTTATTATAAATAAAATAGATCTTCATTCCATTTAACGGACACTCTCGAAGAACCTGTACTCTTTTTAGGCGGAAGTAGCTGGATTGAACTGAAATTATTTTGTAATAAAACTCTTCTAAATATATTACTTTTTGGAAACTTGCGTAATAATTACGTGTTTGAATGCACATTGTCAATGTATTTTTAATTTTTTTTTTTATTTACGCGGTTCTCGCGAAAACGTTACAGTAGGGCATTTTCGGCCGCGGTGATAATCGATAATAATAATAATATAAAAATATGTCACCATACAACTGGAAGATCTAGAATTTCAGTTTTTCTTCTATGTTACACGAAATATAATTTTTCAAAAACGTACAAAGAAGATTATCAACTATTTTGTATCGCCAGAGAAAGTCATTTCGTCACATTCGTAAATAATCCAATAAATCGTATTTAGGTCAAACAATGACTCAATCAAGACCCTTCAGCATCTTCGAATATAACACGACGATAGTGCGTTGATTAAAACGCGACGATCCAAACTTTTTCGCGGTCTTTACGCGTTTTTCTAATCATCTAACTCGAAAACCTGCCGATTGACGTTTTTCGATTTGTCTTCTTGATTATTACTTAACGTTTTTCACATCGTATAACGCTATTATAGTCTTCGAACGAGTGAATAAAAACGGAGTTTCACTTTTAACGTGTCTGTGTTCGCCGAACCACGCAATTTTCGCGAGTCTCATTTGTTAAGTGTTTTTATTCTTATTTTTATTTATGATATGGTCGCATAATTTTTAAAGAATTCCAAGTTTAGAAAATGCACGTGTATCAGTAATGCCGTTTTTCAGAATACACGTCATAAATATTTGCCGATACAATTACGTGACCGTCGAAACAGAGTTATTATAATAATTTAACGTTTGGTATTTGAATTAAGAATATTGATAAAAAAAAAAAATCTATGATTTATTCTACGATTTAAAATGAAAACCTAAAATAGTTTCATAAAATAATCAACGTCATTTCCACATCGAGAATTACAGTAGAAATCCTGTAAAACATATCTTAGTGTTATATTACTAGGTACCTATATATTACTCAAATTTAGAAAAATATTTATGACACATTTCGAACACATAAATTCGATTAATTTTCATGTTTATCAATACTCATATACAAAGAGCTTAGCAATATTACTGTCCAATAAAAATGTGTTTATTATATTATATATATATGTGAACGCGGAAACATATTATTATATTATTAATGCACGATTTACTTTACGACAGAAATCTTCAATAACCGAATCGAATATTATTTTATATTTATGCTCGATGAAATATGGATTTATTTAAATATTTCACGACTTTTGTATCATAAAAATCCCGTTTTTGATCCAATCCAATTTTTTCAAATAATTTTACGCTGTAAAAATATTGTTTATCTTCTAGGATGGAACAGTACAAAATTTTATCGCGTGCACAGTTCTTCCCCGTTTATTTCGCGTACAAACACAGAAAATACCCGAAACACATTTTTAATATTTAATCTACGTATTTTGAAAGTTTCGCCTTTTGTCGCGTTTATTTCGAATCTAAATAGAAATATTGCACGGTTACAGTATGTCACATCAGTTAGTAGTCACGTGTTATTATTGTTATTTTTCGTACACAATGCAGTCGTATTAGATGATATATTGTGTCACCGACGTTATACGTAGCATATATTATTATAATGCGAGTACGCGTGTATACTCCAGTGCCGTCCCGAGAGGGTGAAAAGGGAGGAGTGTTATTACGTGTTATATCGCGATTACGTTTTTTTTTTTTATTATTTTTTTTTTGCAAATTCAGCACGGTGTAATCATCTAAAAAAAAAAAAATTTCTACTACAATTTTCATACATCGGTGTGTAGGAAAAACGTGTGTTATGTACATTTTTATTTTTCGAAATATATATATATATATTTAAATCAATAGGAAAATATAAAAACCAAAATTTTTCCGTGGTACGGTACGACGCATATACACAACTATAATGATATTACCACAGAATATTGACAACAATTTTTTTTAATTCTTTTAATTTTTTTTTTTTTTTTTTTTTACTATATTTTATTTCATACATAAATATTTTTTTGTTTTAAGAACGTGTTTTAATATTTTCGAATCATATATAATTTTCCGAGCTTTTAGGTTATTTAAAAATAACAAAAATTTAAATATGTTTGTATGAAATTAAAAAAAAAAAAAAAACACTTCTAAAACGTAAATGACGAAAGTTATTACTAAAAAATTCTTTAACGTTTAAATGTTGACTTCCGCTTCGTTAATTGTGTAACTTTTAATAGTTATGCGGCCGGCAAAGACAAAACCACGGAAAGATATGAATTAATTATTTTTATTATAATATTTAATACTTTTAGTGTTTGTTAAGTACTGAAAATCAAATGTGAATTACATGGGATGCGCTTCTTTAACAACAAACTTATTCCTCGCATCTTAAAGAACCCGCTCAAGTCTTTCTTAGTTTCTCTGCGTCTTTCGCATAATAAAAACATATTTTGTTAAACTTTTTTTTTTTTTTTTTGGCAACATTTGGAAATGCAGAAAATGAATAACGTTTATCCTAAAACTATTTGCAAACTCATAGGTAAGTAACAATGATTTAAATACATTTTTGTAATCGCGTGTTTTTCTTTTTAGCCAAATGTTCATGTTCTTGAGTTTATTATTAAACGTTTTTGCGTTTCAAGTAATGTTGACCTCCCTACAACCTCGTTAGCATCATGAACCTTAATCCGCTAGCCGAGCCACGCGCCGTGAGACGGCTGTTTTGGCCAGTGCGAGGTGACTTCCAGTACCTAATACACATTTGTTATACACATAATTAATAATTTAATGTGCTCGGACAATTTTCAATATATTCAAATTACTGCGGATATCAATATAAATGCTTCACGGTGAAAAGTGCGCACGAAACTGTTTTCGTTAGGCACTTATGTCATTAACAAAACGCACAATGGATAAGGTAAAAAGAAACCCAAACCTTCCACTACACAGATATATTAGTATGCACCCTCAAAAGAGACTTAAATCAAGGCACCCGATATGGGACTTAACAATACCGACAGAAGCTTATGTGGAAACATGGAAAACGCGATGGAGGGACTCAGGAGTGCGAGGCGCTGCATTAATCGAAAACCCAGAGACAAGAGTACCCGGTTTTGGTCTCCCGCGGAAGATATGGTCAGCTCTAAATAGGGCAAGAACTGAACAAGGTAGATGTAAAAGCTTACTGTACAAATGGGGAATGGAACAATCTCCTCTTTGCTCATGTGGAGCAGAGCAAACAATACGACATATCATCGATGCGTGTCCAAATACAAAATTTGAAGGCGGAATCGCAAAATTACACGAAGCTGGGACAGAGGCAGTTGAATGGATAACAAGTCTAGAGTCACCATTGTAAGATTATGTTACCTGTTATCATTATTAAATTAAGTATTAGTTATTTGTCATATTCAAAATTTTATCATGTTATGTTATCTATTATGTTATTTATACTATATTATTATTTTCTATTATATTTTATTTATTTATATATTTATCATTAATTTACCTATCTTTAATATCTTTAAAATAAGCCGATCGTCATATGCTAATATATATAATCATTAGTTTGTTCACTTGTTCATTAACTAATTAATTTGATTAGTTTAAATTATCATTACTGTCTAATCGTTAAATTTTTTATAGTAATTCATTTAACACGTAGACGAAAAACCAGTACTCATATTAGCTGTTCATAATTTTATCGTAATTGTATTGGCTATTAAATAATATATTAAACGGTTTTAACATTACAGTCAATCATGAATTAGGTAATTCTTATTTTCTTTGAAAAGAACAAGCGTCCTTATAGTATTAACAAATACAACAATATATACGTTACGTAATACTTATTATTAAAAAATTTAATATTTAAAAGGCTTAGTTCGGCATAATTTTAAAAAAAAAATTGAGTTTTAAATTTCGAATGAAAAATAAAATAATAAACATTTTAACCGATCTAAATTCATTTATTTTTTCAACGTTAACTTTAAACTTAATGGGTCACATTTATTTTTTGTTAACTTTTAACTTTAACTAAAAGCATTCAGACTAAAATTAACGTAATACAAAACTAAGTCAATTTTTTTCCATTAAAATACATTGTAAATCATAAAATACTTTCGAAAAGCGCTGACTTATATTTGGTCGAATTTTGGCGGCAAAATTAAAAAGGACAACTAGAAGTGACTGTCAACCAAGAAAATCATAAACAGATACTCGATTGTGTACGCAATCTAATAAATAAGTAGATACGGTTTTTTTTTTATGTCCCTGCAGGTTATCTCTGTAACTACCTAATCGATTACTTTTCACTATTATTTTGTACAGTTTTTCTTAGAGTTTTTTGGTATTTTGAATTGCGAATTGGTAATCGACTTTGCGATCTTTGTTAAACTCTTCTTCGCAGAAGGCAGATATAAAATTACATACTTCCTTTATTCTAGGCATAACAGCAATATCAATTTGGACAAAAACAGTTCAACAGAAAATAATCAAAATTAAACGTAGAATATTTAAAATATCTAAACATATATATGTATTATAAAATAACAAAAAAAAAAAAATGTTCGCGTATTTGAGATCAATTCAGCAAATTTCGATTGTACCAATCACGCCTAGAGAAACCGAGAAGAATTTTCCAATGAATATAAATCGGAAGAACGTATTGCACTCAATGTTCGAATTGCCTTTTAATATTTATAAAAATTGACAATTCTTGAAAATCCGTTATTCAGTGCGTCGTAACAGCTATTTCAGTCAGTTGTAATATATAAATATTTCTTTAATACAGCTAACGGTGAAATCATATTATAATATTATATAACTTTTATGTAATAATAGGACAGTCGTCGCAGTCTGGCGAATATTATAAGATGGCGTTATATTATATACAGCGTGATCCGTGATTAATATGTTATAAATCCGTAAGTATTATCTTCGTATGGAGACACAAGACACCATACTCGCAGTGACTATCCCCTACAACTTTTCTCACTACCTTGTAATTTTTTAAATACATTTTACATGTACCATAATACCCATTTTTAATTTAGTTTATTTAAATGTTTTTTTTTTCATTCCCTTTTATTCTACTTATTGTCATTTTTCTTTTCGTCCAAGACCATTAGAAGAGTTAAATATTTTATTATAGTAAATTATATAATATTCAACCTTGAAAACGGTTTCGAAAATATTAAAATGAGTTCGCCGGAAGTTTTACTTGTTTTACCATTTTATCCTCCGTCCCGATTTAAGTTATAACTATCCTATACAATTGAATAGGAGAGGCTTGTTTTTTTTTTGATCACTAGTAATAATTTTATACAGAAGAAAAAAAAACGTATTTTTCTCATCCAAACCCAAATACAGAGGCATACAAAAAATTTTTTGTAGTCAGATATATTTAGAAAAATGTAAGTATGTTTGAATGTTTGTGTTTATAATATACCTATTAATAATTTTTATTATTAAACATATAATAAATCCACTGAATTGTTTCGAAAATATTATTTTGTTATGAACTACAATTATATAAACTATAAGTTAGTAATTTGTTGTTATACAAGTAACAATTAAATATGCAAAACAAATGAATTTAAAAATGTATATAAAAAAAAAACTACAATGTCTTAATTTATTTCTTAATTTTCCCTGTATGCCGTCTAATTTCAACGTAATTGTAAAATTGTTATACTTTTTCATTTCTATTTTTTACATTTACTAAAATCATGCAACAAATCCTATGCTACTGATTTCTGCAAAGCTAAAGGTTTTTGAAAATTAAATGCTGAAAAACGCTAGTTTATCCGAATGATATATCGTTTTGATCGTGCAGAGTAAGCTGAACGAGTAAGTGTGTGTGTGTGCAAATGCCCGTTTTTGACGAAACGCGTCAACGTCAGTAGAACTCATGGAAAATAAAAACACTGCGGGCTTTATCGAGTGGGCACCACTATTTCTCAGGGTTTTTGAAGCCGGCGGAGAAGCCGCAGAGAAATAGTGTGAGAGTGACGGTTATCTAATGCACACTTACAAAATACGCGTCTAGGCGTCCGGTCTTGTTCACGGTCGAACGACCTGGTTTCGCGCCTGCTATATCAACCCACTCCCCCCAACCCTAGCTTTTCCCGATCTCCTCGGAACTTCTTAATCACACGATTTAAGACGGCTATCATTTATAATCCGATTGTGTGTCATGTCATTTACTCTTTGGCACCACCACCATCACGCCCGAGTCGGACCTACCGCGCTCTGCGGATCAAGCTCCGTCTCACGTCAAGTCTCTGATAATTGCGTGCAGACACGTATGTAAAAAAAAAAATTCGGTGCAAGAGGGGTTCATAACAGAAATCGATATACGTAAATACGTAAATCTCCTCTTTGTTGTCGCTCAATATTTTTTGGTGTCAATAAACTTGTAAAGTTCAACCGCAAACTTAAAACCATTTTTAACCCGGAAACCGGAAAAAATTAAAACCGTTTTTTTAATCTAAAACCAAAATATATATTTTTTTTTTTTTTTTAAAAATAGGAGTTTTAAAATTTTGAATGTTTGAAAAATAGTCAATTGTACTTTATCGTTTGGTCACTGAAAAAAATTGAAAAAACAGTGTATAAAAATCCTTGTTTTTTTACTATCTACTATACGACATACTATCGTTCCCAAATTGTGTCTCTGTATTTAAAAATGTAAATTTTATAAATTCATTATTTTTAGTTTTATAGGACTATAGGCTACTATATATATATATATATATATATATTAATATAATGACATATATATGGTGACCACCGCCAAAACGTATGTTCCGCTACCACGCGATATTCTGGTCAACTTTTTAATGTTTTTTTATATTATTTAACATAATATATAAATATATGCCCGTTAAATGTATACGATTCCCAAATGACCATTTTTCCGAAGATTTTTTACGAAAAGTAATGTTCACGAAAACATTTTTTTTATTTTTACAATATCAAAGAATATACTTGTGTATGATAAGTGCAGCAGAAATGAGAATGCTAAGATGGATGAGTGGGGTGACAAGAGAAGTTAGGATATGAAATTAATTTGCGAGAGGAAACGCAGGTGTAGTGTCGATCGTGGAGAAGATGAAAGAGAATAGACTTAGGTGCTTTGGTCATGACGATACAAGAAGAGAAGTTTCGGAAGCGGTAAGAACTGTTATGGAAATGAACGTTGAAAGAAAAAGAGGAAGAAGAAGACCAAAGAAGTAGCGGTTGAATGCGATTGAGTGTGATGATCGAGTTGAAGACGTGGAAGATCGGGTGGAGTGGAGGTTTAGGACAAAGGTGGCCAACTCCAAATAGACGGGATAGAGTCGAAGGAGTAGAAGAAGAAAAAATAATATACTTGTGTATAAATTATATATTAAATTATGAAATAATGCATTAAATATCTATTATATTTCGCTTTTTTGAACATTAAAATATTTATAGATTACATTTTTTTTTTTTTAATTTATTGAGTAAAAATATTATGTTACTGTACTGTACACCGTCACACACTCAACAATTTCTCTTCATTATCTTGTTCCGAAATGTTGTACTTGTTAGGTATACATTCAACCTGTAATAATAAGAATATCATTGATACTTGATTATTCACTATATTTATCCGGCAAACTCACCTGTTGTTGTAAAATATATTTCCGTTTTTTTTTTATTTGAAATTTGTACTTATTTGTTAATAATATTTCTTATCTTAATCTTATCTAAACGCATTACGTTGCAAGACGTATACTTTAATAGAAACTTTAAAAAAACGAGTACAAACTTTCAAGTTGTAAACTATTAACAATATATATATATATATTTATATAATAAAATGTGTCAAACGTAAATGTAGAGAATAAAATATGTCTAGTTAAATAAAATAATGCGAGCGTTTCATTCATTGTTGTTTTGTTTTTTATTTTAAATTAATGTTTTTGAATAACGTTGTTCTATATTAAACTAGACATTTCGCGTGAAACCATATTTTACAAAATGCGTTTTTTTATCATCAAAAACAATTTATCACTGAGATCATAACACGTAAATACATTATACGATGTGTTTTCAACTTACGATGAATTGTATAATTATCAGGATAATATTTATAATATTTATGTTATACGAAAACCACATTAATAATAATAATAATAATAACAATAATAATTATATAATATTACACTAATCATAAACTAATAATAATCTCAATGTTATATAAAAAATATGTTCTATGACTTTATAAGTCTTTTTACACGAGTTATTCGCTATATCTGTATTTTTCAAAAAAAAAAGAATTTTAACTGCCTAATGTCATAGTTGTTTAATATTATGATCTTAAAAATGGATTTTACAACATTAAATAAATATGTATTGTCCTTAAACAGATGCATTTATGTTCTGAAAATTTCAAAAATAAAAATTTTTGTAAAAATATTCTAAGATCAATTTTAAATAAAACAAACGAAATTAATAAAAGGCAATTATTATTTATTTTGATTTTGAGTACTAAAATTTGTTAACAAAATATATGAGCTCAAAAATAATATGTGTATTTACATTTTTATTTCCATATTTTTTTTCTATATTCCTAGAAATAATTTTAAAAAAATTTGTAAAACACAAAAAAAATGTTTAATTTCGACATACGAAAAATTACAAAAAAAAAAAGCAAAACAGTTGTTAGATATTAAAATATTGTGTGCTTTATCAGTATTCTAAGCTTGAAAGTGATCGTATCAAACATTCTAAAATATGAAACAAATTAATGCAAATTCACTGTATTCCTTTTCTTAATGATGACTGATCTACACTGTCTAAACTATATTAGCTTTAAAAATCACTGTATCTACGGTATTCTTTTGATATTAATTTAACACATAATATTTTGCTAAGTTTCATGTATATAAATATGTAATATTTTATTCCAAAACAGTTTTGTTGTACATGATTAATGAATTCGAAAATGTGTGTAACGCAGTCGGCTTTTATAAACTGTTTAAATAATTACAATATATTTAACTTAAGTTGTAAACAAATTGTTTTTTTTTATTTATGTTGGTTAAATGTTGATTGATGAGTTGTTTGATTTAAATTATTATATATATATCATAACGTTACAATGCGTTCTTGGACTCTCATAACTTGTATTAATCTTGTTTTAAAACACGATTCTTTCATCGTTATATTATCAATATATAATACTAAAAGTGTAACATTCATTTTTCAAGTATAGAAATATATGGCCTGTATACAACGTCTCAAATTCATTGTCATTCCCACCAGACACCAACTCGGAATGCTACAATATTATTATTTTAACAAAAAAAAAAATACCAGTTACAGAATAACAGTTACTCGAAGTACATTTTCCTAGCACACTAAACTCGGAATTTCTATTTGAAAATAGAAAACTTTGTTTGCACTGGTTTGTGTCCGAATTTGAATCCTACTCCAAATTTCTGTTCTAAAATATTAGACTTTGTTTATGCTGGTTTGTGCCGAAAATTGTATTTCCACTTTCGAGTACCGTCGAAAAGCTAATAAATTTATAATAATTTCAAACATTTACGAAAAAAAAAAAAAATAAGGTGATTAAAAATAATTTGGGTACTTGTTTTGAAAAATTGATTTTCAGTAAACAACTTTTGGAAATATTATTAAAACGTGTTCAAAATAGCATTTCCAATTATTTTTACCTTCCACAAATATAAGCTTTTGATTTTCGTGTCTCAACCAATATTTCTTTCACGCTATTATCGTTCCGCAGAACAAAAAAAATTAATTATACCTGACCAGCTATGTATAAACAATTTTTGAAATTTTTCACAAACAACAAAAAAACGAATAAAGCACAAAGATTTTATTCTACAATTCTATAACTACATAATATAAAATCCATAGCTCACCTATAACCTAATTGTTAAAAAATTTTTGAATGAAATCTTTATGATGCTACGTTATACCTACGTTTTTGTTGTTTGTGAAAATTTTCAAAAATTGTTTATAGCTGGTTTTGAAAATATACGCCTATTGTATAAATTGATTTTAATATTTCGTTTCACTTCGTTATTTCTTCAAACACTTTTATAAATATATTAATATCAATTAAAAAAAAGTTGATACAAGAAATATTTATGTGATATTTCAAATAATTATAAATAGTGTTTTTTAAAAACACTGAGTATAACCTTATGTCCGCTTTACTAAATATTTCGGTAACATTTAAGGAGAAAAAAATCATTTTTCTTCATTTTGCAAGGAACACCCCCTCCCCCCACCCCACCTTAGTCATACACTCTCGCGAGCCTGTACTCACACAATATATCCAGATACGAATTGACTACACGGTTTCTACACTTTTTAACGTATTTGTTGGTTTGACTCGTTTATGCGTATATTATCATATTTTGTACTTTTAACTGGCTGAAAATATAAAACTGAATCGCTATTTCTAAAACTTCTTGTACGGTATACGAGAAAATAATGAAATCCATAAGCAATTACAGTAAAATCGACAGTAAGTACGGTTTCTTTTTCTACGCGTTTGGAGAGCGAAATTGTTATTTTTTTTATACTTTGATAGAGCGTTGTCTCACGAATCGCGTTTACCAAAACACCACACTGTTACAACGCTTACGGGTTTATCGAAGTCGTAAGTGTATATTTCACATTAGAAATTTCTTCACGATACTTTGGGGATTGACCTATACGCGCGTAGATGTTCGGTGGTAGTGGTATATAGTGGATTATTTTATCCAAAGGAAATGGTGGTAAGGAAATCGATACGTGAATTTATTATCGCGTGGCCTTTACTTGGACTCGTTACGTTATCTTCGTATAAAGAGAAAGGGTCGAAAAACGACCATTTCGTTTCTTCTTCGTTCTTTTTTTTTCGACGGACTAGTTCTACTATAAAAAAAAAATATATATATATATAATCGTACGGAGAAATAAATCGAACACAATGTAGTGAAAAAAATTCAAATGTACACACTATACACACGTGTTTTTACGCGTTTATTGGGTAAAAAAGCATAAAAAAAAAAAAGAATGTCCGTCTTTAGTGAATATTTCTTATGGTGCTCTTCAAGAGTAAAGGAGTTTCCGTTCGAAGTTATTTTTTTATTCGACGGCTCCAGAACAGAGGTGTAAATATGAACGGATATCCGTGTGGAAATTACCATAATTTAGGTCTTTTGATCGTCAAAGTTCCGCAAGACGGGATTACGCGTTTACTGTAGAGAACAAACCGGCGGCCGGTAGTTTATTCACCTCGTCGACAGTGTACCCTTCGACAAATATATATATATATAATCCAAAAACTCCTTTCCAAATCTTATTGTTTCAAAATTTAATTTACATGCAATTTACGAGACGAACTAAACAAATAATATAATATTAAAATATATATTTTCATTCACGAAATACATTTCCAGTTTAAACACGTGAAATCATAAAGGCGTATACAATCTAATTTAAGCGAATAAAAATATTGTTATTATAATATTTTCAATATACATAATTTGGTTGAGTATTTAAATAAATCTTAAGTATATTTACACTTTTTTTTAATAATAATAATAATAATATAGTACGTGCGGGACGTGCAGGTCGATAAAATTGTCACCTCGAAATTTGTATTTTTCGAAATAATAAAATAAAACATTTTATTTATTTTGGAAATTAAACAAGAGAATATTTTTTTTTTCGCGCGAACTAACAAAATTATTCTTTATGATTCGTACATTCTGTATTCTATCGCTAGAAATTACAATATTATTAAACCGGTCGAATCTTAAACAATAAAAAATCTACTTAATTTAAAAAAGTCGCCGGGTGCTTTATTCCCAAAAAATTAGTCATCGACCCTCTTACCAGTCCAATTTACTTTTGATGGATTCATCATATTACATATTTCAATAACACTACTAAGGGATTAATAAGGAGTTGAAGGCATTTTGCAAAACAAGTGACTAGGTATCGATTTACGTGCGATCATTAAGAGAAACTGAAAAAATAATAGGTTAATAGGATGCGCAGTTCGATGGAACAAATTCGAAATTAAGAAATTTTAAATAATTACATTATTAAACGAGATTTATCAAATCGAATATTATAGCTATCGTTTTTATTATATCATATATCTGTCTAACTCAAATATTAATATTAATTAGTTCAATATAGTCAAACGTAGCCAACAATTAAATTATAATACATCTACTTGTTTACGAGCATAATCTTAACTTCCCCAAATTTAAAATTCATGTAAAATGCAAAAAAAAAGATTTTTCTTTGTTAATATAAAATTGGTATAATTATTTATTTTTATTTAAAGCTCTTTTAAAAAAAAAAAAAAAAAATATTAAAAATTTTAATTTAGTACGAAACATCTTGTACTGTCAAATATTTCCGTGTACGAGTATAATATAATTCCATAATATTAAACTCAATAATATCAGTTTTGTATTCGTCAAAAGCAATATTAATAAATTTGACTAAAAGGTATGAACAGATATAAATATGATTTGTAAATAATATACACATAGCTCATAATTCAATAATATCAATAAATGGAACAGATTAATCACATCGGTGATCTATGAAATTATGCTTAAAAATAGAAACTTTTATTTTCTGCATATTATAAGTAGTCACAGTGGCGTAGCCAGAATTTTTATTTGGGGGGCTGAGGCTGATAATTAATTAATTTATATGTTCATAATTAATATTTATAGACGGCACCTACTAAAAAATTGATTATTTATTAATTTCGGGAGGGTTGCAGTCCCATCAGCCCCACTGGCTACGCCACTGAGTAGTCATAATAGTTTACCAATTTTGGTTTTTTTTTTTACGATTTCTTTTATAATATTTGTATTTGTAAATATTTATGATTTCAAACATAAAATAACGATATATTACGTTCAAATGAAAATCTAAGCTCCTTAACATATTGCGTCTGACATATGTATTTCGACGCTTATATTATAAGAAGATATTTGTATTTAAATAGTGAAAAACCGATTCTGCAGTAAATCAGTAAATGCTGCAGTAAATTGTCGTCGCGAATCAGTTTTGTATTCGTCAAAAGCAATATTAATAAAATCGAAAAAAGATTAAAAACAAAACAAAAAAAATCGTTTATAATTTATGAATTCATGCACGTTGAAAGTGCTTATTCATTTAATTTATGCTGTCGTTGATCGAACTCAATTTTTCCACTGATAGCTAAAATTGAATAAGATATTTTTGATCTTTCTTTCCACGAAAGAAAAAAAAAACATTTTTTGGAAACAAAAATATAGCCAATAATATACGTGTAATAACTCCTTCCTTTCCCGTGTCGTTTTCAGAATTTAATTCGCGAGTAATTACGTACGAATGGTATTTATTTGTTTTTCAAACGTTATGATCGTTGTCAAAAGGTCGTGTAACCGTTAAAAGTAATACGTTTTCTGGATGTTTTAAATTGAATGTTCCACCGGCATTATAAAAGTTAATTACACGTTTAATGTATTTACATTAAAAAAATGTGCGCTCTTCTCGAAATTAAAAACAAAAATCTTGTCCTTTTTTTTTTTTTGTATTGTTGTAATCGCGTTCGGAACATTGCCAAAACTATATACTATAAAGCAGCGTATACTATGATGACGTAAGCTTACACAACAAGCACATATTTATGCGGAGTGTTTACGTTGAACACGCTTATTATTTACTCTGCCCAGATTCTTACGATTTTATTTCTGTTCGATTTTGTGATTCCGCAATGATCAGTTTTTGAATCAAACAACGTTATAAGCCAACGAGATTACAATGACAATAATTTGATCTATTAACTAATAGATAAGAAAACATAACGCTAATTTCAAGTAGTTATTTAAAAATGATAAATATTACTTTATACGTTGTTTTTGGAGAAATAATGAAAAGCGCTCAATGTAGCTTTAGAAACGTTCAATATGTAATGCTATATAAGTTAACTTGTTCGGATACAAAAATTAGGAATATGCGACAATAATAATGGCCATAGCATAAAATAATTTATAAAACAAAAGCAAAAAAAGGGCCTTGGGGTGTGGTGAATGTCGCTTAAGTGAATTACTTGGATAAGAAAAATACGTGGAAAAAATTAGAACTCAACCACCCTTGTGTGAAACTTTTTAGTTGAAAAATCCAAAATGCTTAAAAAAAGAAGAAGTTTTTCGGAACGTAAGAACAATATAATAATTGCTATATCACATTCGTTTAAACGGATTAAATATTTATAGTAAATATTAAATTAATTAATTAAACTAATAATAATAATAATTATCAATGATTTTGGAATTTGAAACAATTAATTGAGACATTTGTGTTTTAAAATTTGAATTAAAAATCACATTTAAAGATCCTATTATTATTATTTTTTTTTACAAAGATATTAATGCATTTTTTAACTTTTTTTCTAGGTAACGCGCAAATACGTAATAGTCTGAAAATTGACAAAAATAAATTACGGTGCAGTGCACAAAACGACAGTAAGTAATAGCCGGAATGTGGACCAAAAGACTATAAACTAGAAATCAAATAGACGTATTTTTGTTAAACTATTTATTAGCAATTATTATACAGTACTAAGTTGATTTGTGATTGGATTTAACAAAATTATTTAATATATATTCATACTTTTAAACATTAGCCATTGCTCTTGCTGTGCGAAAAAGCCCGGTTTTTAAGAGTTCAGCTAAAAAATTTCGAAGGTATACTCGTCATCGCCTACACTGATACCTAACCGAACCGAGTGGAATATTTAAAAAAAATTGTTTACACACAATAAGCAAACCAAAATTTTATGAAATATTGTTTATTTCCGAAATCCGTATACGAACGAACAGTTAGTTTAAAAATACGTCATTAGGTAGCTCAACGAAAATTCGCCGTTTTGGACAGTCGCACAATGTCGCACAACAAATCGTTTTTAATATACGTAAAGAAATGTTTTTAAACTCAAAATGGGCGGGGTCGCGTTCCCCGTTGTTAAGTAAGAACACGTTTTGGGTATTGTAATATTCAGTAATTTTTTTTTACTATATATATGATAAAAATCACCGAATTTGTATGTATTTATTTAATTCATTTTTTTAAATCTTAAAACAACGTTTGTTCGAACTAGTTTTTTGAGGATGTGTATGAGGGATGAGAGATGGGCAAAGGCAAAGATGAAATTGAGAAATTTTCCTTCGAGAAAACCGTTCACGTACATAATATTACAGTCAACGGAGCAGGCGCAATGTTCGTAGCGGTCCATTATTCATTGTGCGCCCAATAATTTTCGTTTGATGACTATTGATAGCCCCGGTGGCGGCGAAAAAAAAAATATGTCATTCCAGCAATGTTACCTTTTAGAGGTGTACGTGATGTGAAACGAACAATGGGACGCACACACAGACATACACGGAGTCGTCCTGCAGGACGACGTGGCGGTTGGCTGTCCTGGGCAGGGAGGACGAGGGACGCGCACGTGATTGGCGTTCCGTATACCGCGGAATATTTTTGCTTTTTCTTTCGGTGTATGTATATCTATCTACAGCTAAAGGAAAGACACCGCGATGATAAATATTTTTCGTCCTACTGCACACATTCGCGAGGATCTAGTTTCATTTTTTCGTCTCTCTCTCTCTCTCTCGTCATATATCTAAAGCGTGTTATCAATGTTGACACGTCGTAAATTTCTGTAAAAAAAAAATAATAATAAATAATAAAATTTTGCGCGGATGTCAGGAGCATAATTATGGGAGAGGGAGGATATGTGGGATGGATCCTCTACCGCGGGCTCTCTTTTTTACATAACATATTGTTTAATGTACAAAAAATATATGAAATTATAAGAATTATAAACAATAAAAATAATATTTTTTTGTACTAACGAAAATTTATTAGTACTTATCATAAATCATAATATTCCTCGGTTTATTGACCCCGGTAACTGTCAACTTGTATGGTGCGGTTGGTTTTAAAACTAAAAAACGGACGAAGTATACTCAATGAATTAGCTAGAAAAAACGAAGAAAATTAGACATTTTCTTATAAAATACGTCGTTTTTATTAAAGAAAATACGATAAAAGTGTGAAATACCGGGTATCGATCATTTTAACTTTGACATCAATTTTGGAAGGGTTGTTACAATTATGGGTTGTCCAACGCTAATTTACATATCTCCTCCCTTACAACATTCGTAATTACGCCACTGGTGGATGTAGGTTCGGATATTTTAAACGCTAATAAAAAATTCAGACGATAACGAAGTGGTCATTTTATTAAATTGATTCAACGTTGCGAAAACGGGGTGAAGTGTTTACTTCGTCTCTTGATTAATAATAAAAATGAATTTACGATTCATTGGAGAACCACGGTAACGCAAGAGTTTTTTTGTGAATGAGAATAAGACACATATTGCGTTGATCAGTGTTTCCCAAACATTTTGTTACGTCGACCACCCGGAACCCAAAAAATGTATTCTTTGTTGGATTGGCGAACTCCCTCCCCCCAAAAAAAACCAAGTTCACCAAAAAATATAATACAACAACATTAATAATCGTTTTTCTATAAGCGATTTTATCGTTTAATATAATGCAATAACTTAATTCTGATAAATACAAAGATTACAATATTTGTACTTAGAAAAATACTGAAAACGATTATAAACTGTCATTGTATAACAATAAAATTTATCTTATACTTAATGTGTCTATATGATAGGTATCAAATATAAACATAATTTTAGAATTTTTAATCAATTCACTACTGATAAAATTATTTTTATATATTTATTTATTTTTACTTTTGATAATTGAGATAATTCCTCGTAATTAGTTTACGAACGGAGATTTATCAAAATATTTTGAGACCCAAATATTGGGTCGCGACCCGGTTGGGAAACACTGGCGAAGATCAACGCATTTCCAATACATATTGCTTTGGTTGCGATTGAATTATTATCACATAGGTATTTATATACTTGTTACGTTAAAAGAATTCAAAGCACGGCATTTGCTTAAAATCGAATTTTCCTACAGACGACAAAAATCGAATAAAATGTTTACACGAAATCATCAATATGAGTTTTCAAAAACTTTCAAATATATTTGAAAATTGTTATGAGCCATTCGGATGAATTTTATTAACGTTTGGCCTACAATTAATTTGCACATTTGAATGTTAAATATTTTTTAAAAAAATTATCAAAATAATTTCCCATCCCATCACTGAAACTCTAGTTTTATTAGTAAATTTAACGCGTTCGTCATTGTAATACTACGAGTATGATACATTTACATGTGATTCGAATATTTTGAATTTTGTAGAATTAAATTTAATAATTTTAATAAAAAAAAATAAATGTATTATGCTGGAGTTGTTTATGATCCAATAAACGTTGACTTGTCACGAATAAAATATCGATAACGTTAAGACACGGTAACGTTATTATAGGATAGCGGATTGAGTTTTTCGGAAAACGGCTTTTGTTTTTTACTTAACCTAACGGAGTAATCTAAATCCTTTCCAAATTGTTTAAAAAGCATCCGGTCGTTTCCACGACCCACGAACACTGCGCGGTTGTATATAGTCACCGTACGCGTTATAAATCAAACGGCTGGATGGTTTATACAGAAGAAATGTAAGGCATTAAAAGAGAGAAGAAATTCTATCTGAAAATAAGGGGCGGATTGAATTATCGTTATGGAACTTTTACACACACACTCACAAACGAGTTCGTGTGGTTAAAATATTGTTCCGTAACCGCTATAGGACACGAAAGTCAAGTGAAATCATTTTTATTAGGTCATGTAATAAAATTATTGCTGTGGACGACGCTCACTCAATTATTTATACGGGAATCTTTATTTAGGTTGATTTTATTTATTTATTTTCTTGTATTATTAGTGGGCTTCCAAGGTTTTTTAAGACATTTTATTTTTGGTTAATCATTAAAACATTCATTAAAAAACACGTAAAAGTCATTTGGAAATTTATCTAGAAAATGCTCTCTCTGAACAAATTAAAATTTTTAATTTATAAATAGCGACCTAAGTCGTTTTCTATACTGCCGCATGGAATTAAATAAATAAATGAATGTGTTATTTTTATTTTTTTTTATCATTTATTTTCAATATACTGCTTATGAATAATTATTACTTTAATATTGATTCGTAGGAGTCAGCTTTTTCGCAGTTCACTATAAAAAAAACGGCAGTTAGTAAACGTGCTCTTATAATATATAGCGATAATATTATGGATTCAATTCACTCGGAATCATAACTCACAATACATAGTAGTTAATATGCCACATACCTGGAATAGCTGTACACATCTCTGATAAACCTCCTCCGATAGGATGAACGTTCAATAAGCATTGAACAAACAGTCCATTTCATCGGGTCTTAAATTTAAAAAAATTATTAAATTTAATTTTATAATTTAAATTTAATTAAATTCGAATACGCTTAAATTTATCCAACCTAATATAATCTTGTGTGTGTTTCTATATCATTCCAATCATAATACATCTTTAAAAAAAAAACACGAACAATTAATCTATTATATAAATGAGTCGTTTTTATTTTGACCCACAAAGGGCAATAAGATACGTATTAAAATCAATATTCATTTCATTTCTACGTTGCGAATAAACTGCTTACATACGTTACAGTATTATTATTCCTCAAAATATAAATGTTCATTATTTCTCTTCTAAGTTGGACACCCTTATGCGCATACAGGTTAACGCACCTGCGGAATAGCATTTTAAGACATCGAGAAGGAAATAAATATTACGGTTCATAACCTATACTATATAAGGATATATTTTAATGCATCGATTCTGGTCTCGGGTAAGTACTTTTCCAGACCGTTGAATTTCTGTTCGCCGTAGTTTAAATTTAACAACAACAGACTCTAGAGAATCGTTCGGGGAATGGAATCCAACAAACTTTATAATGTTATTAATTTTACAAAATTACATACACGCGTAAATGGCCAGTACCTATGATACCCGTTACCATGCATTACTGCTCGATTCACCATCGCAGAAGAATGGCAATCACGAATGGGCCATTATTATTACGGCCAGTGATCTATAAACAAATCAATCGCACAAATATCATAAACATACGTTCTTGCTGTTTTGTTACTTCGAGAAGAAATAATTTACTAATATACAAAATTAGAAAACTATAATTGTTCTAATCAACGATTTACACATTTTTCTGAAAGAAAAAAAGAACGATTTATTTATATTAATTACATTTTCGAATTAATATTGTGATTAAAAAAATAGTTTTTAAACTATGCCATTGTGTTCGTAAAATTCTTCTTAACACAAATATAATACACATTGTTCAAAATAATATATTTAAATAATTTTTTTAAAAAACAAAAGTCGAATTTGATGAAAAAGTGGCACTTTCAACAACAAAATAACAAAAATAATAATAATACTAGTACGGTAAGTGTAGGACGGAGATAATTCCAAATGTCGTTGTTTGTAACAAAATTTTAAAAATTTGTTTTTAAATTTTTACAAAACACACTCCTTCGTATGTCATAAGCACTTCGATCTTATTTATTCGGTATATGATTTGACTTTTTTTTTTTTTTAAATTGCTTATGCGTCAGAAAAATCGCGACACTGTAAAATTGTTCACACATTCCGTTTTCACAAAATAAAATGTCATTTATTTTTAATCTAAAGAAGCATTTGAATTATTTACCAGTTATTTTTATATTTATTAAATTTTATAAATTTTTTCCTACCTATTTCAGTTAATTTTATGTTAAAATTCCGGTTATTTTTTTAAATAAAAAATAAAAAATTACGAAGTTATAAAATGTATATTGAATTTTTAAAATGTTCAATCATTTCTTGTTATTTTATATTAAAACCTTTATTTTACTATATGATTAAGTTATTAAAAATAGTTTTAATTCTTTATTGTAAGTAAATAAATAGTATAAAAAGTAGACCTATTTTTTTATCGCTATAACCAGCATATAAGCATACGAGTTTGTTGAAAAAAATTAAATATTCTAAATTAATTAATATGTCCCATCGCGAAATGCCTAAATTTCGCAAACAATCGATAAATTTCCACAAACACTTTTCATGAGGTATATGAGGCATAATCCTATTTATGAATTATAATTAACTATTGCAGTCGTCCATCATAGTACTGTAAAATATCCTACGTATTACATTTTAACCAACATCCACTGCAGTATCAACGGCTTGCCACGGTTTTAGTATTGCATGATTCAAGTATTTATATTTTATTTTTTTCTAAAATTGTTATTATTATACCGTGTACCGTAATTCATTTTTTCAATTCTATTTTTATACTAACTCTACTCTCTATTAAAAATAATAATCATAATAATAATGAAATTAAATTTTAAAAAAAATATTTCTAAATACGTGATGTTATGAAAATATTGGGGTCCAAAAATAAAATCATTAGATCACCGAATTATAAAAAAATTTTTCTATTTTCGTTTTTTTCAAGACGCGTTAACCGCTTCTGGTGCATAAATGACCGTTTACGTAACTACTGAGTACTGACGTACAGTGTAACCTTAATTAATCATTTTAACATGAAATAATTAAAATAATAAAAATAATAATAATTTAATACTGCACGAACATGCGAAACACCGTGTTATAGGTCACCGAACTAATTTGGACCGCCAAAAACACGATTCAGTTATTATTATACTTCCCTCGTTCTCTCTTCCAGCACGAACTATATATATATATATATGGTTATAACAGGGTTATTATCATGATTCAGCGATTATCTGCATATATATATATATATATATATATATATTTTAAACAATTTTTTTTTATTCTTCATTCATTATGAAATCACTGAAATAACAAATATTTGTAGACTTTAAAAAAAAATACGTTCCGTTCATATATCGAAGATAAATATAAATTATCGATGTTCAAAAAGGCATCTATAATTATTTTTACGCGATCATTGACAAAAAAATAAAAATAAATAAAAAATCCTTTTTCTATATTTTATATTCTTATCGAAATTTTTTTTTTCTTCGTGACTTTACGTTATACTCAAAACTCATTATAAAACTGGTATTTTAAATGTTTTTTTCTGGAACCTCGCTTTCAATTAATTACCGAGCAATTATTTTGCTTTTTTTCATATCCATACAAACATATATTTAAAAAACGAACATTTTATGAAACACACAATTTGAACATTTTCTCCGTGACTAATGGACCGAAGGTACTTTTGCTTTAACGGGAATTTTTTTAATTTTAAAATTGTATCACAAACGTTGAACACAACTGGTACAATGACGATGTCTATAGTTAGATATCTATAGTTAGTTTAATTTCAGCCCAAGTGAATATTCCAGTGTGATTCTTAAACGTTTACACACTTTTAATTTTTTAATTTGAATTTTTAACCGTTTCAAATAATTTAATGGTCATTTAAATGTATCAAATTCATTTAACTCCGTATTTATTTTATTATTTATAACAATATTACCGGATTTTCTTTGCTAATGGGCACTGGTTGAATACATTAAACACTGAATTAGACGTTTGGTTTACAATAGTTTGTACAATAATTTATTAGACACAAAATCGCAGTTTTAATTGAAAAAAAAGCTGGAACCTTATTTCAGTTTTATCTTCTTTCGATAAAGACAATTTTTCTACTTTGAACACTTAAAAAAATCGCAATACCGCGTGCCAATCCTGAGCGCAGGTTCTTACCTTTGGAACGGGGTGGTTTTCACAAGATTACTAAAAAAATAATTGCGTTATATTTTTTGATAAAAATATGTAGAAAAGTGATCGCTCATCATAGGCTAGGGGGTGGTGCAACGGCCCATCCACCTTGAATATCCCTATGTGTATCGCTGCATCCTTATGTAAACCGATTAAACGCCAATAATAAAAGGTTTTAAAACCCACGTATATTTATATGAATGGATATAAAACACACTTAAAAACAGAAACCGAAATAAACTGTTCGGGTGCAATGCCACGAAAAACAGTGAGAATAATCATTATTGATTTTGTAATATAAGGGAGCTATAGATACCGAAATAAATTCGAAAAATATTTTTTAAATTCTATATATTTATTTCAATATTTTGTTTATGTTTTGGGAATGGTTAAACGGTCATGGATGTATGCATATCTACGTACAGATTTTCCTATATTACATAATATAGTCTTGGGAATTGTTTTATTTTTTTTTTTTTTGTGCAACGGTATTTTACTTAAACATTATTTACACGCGGGAAAAAAAAAAGAGTTCGGGGCGGAAAAAAAAACAAAACTGACGGATTTATTGTCCGGGGTGTGCACGAGCTGGCTGCCGACTGGAGCCTAAAGAATGACTAAGGGCCGTCGAAAACGGATTCCGGTTAGAAGTGAATTCGAATAACGCCATCGTTTCCTAATGACCACACACGGGCGCGCGCGCGCGTACATTTTGGGGCGAAGGCAAACCGAGTGCCTCCTGGGTTTCCATATGATAACTATATACGTGCGTGAGCGGTGAGCCACTTAGAAATTTCAAAATAAAGGACGGCAAAACATAATCGGAGCAGAAAGGGGTTCTCGAGTTAAAATCTTTCCGCCGTCTTAAAATACTCTCCACTCCCGCGGTTTTCGCGCAATTCGCTTGTCGGAAACACAATAAAAACGTTTGAGACGTTTGAGTGCCCGTGCCCTTCACGGATGACTTTGAAGAACATTAATTATTGTTACGTTTTGCCACTCGATGAAATTCCACACGAATACAAACATTTCGTTATTGTAGCGCGTGCGAACTTTGACAATTTCAAAACACACATAGGTATTTGGATTCGAAGAAAAAACAGCGAAGTAGAAAATATCGAAACGAAATTCTCGAAAAACACGAATAAGGCACGATTCAGACAATAAAATTGGCGAAATATTTATACACGCATAATATTATATTAAGTAAAACACTAGAAATGCGACAATTTCTGCAATATAATCGTTATTTTTACGTGAAATACGTACGCAACTATAATAATAAGGCTGGGCAAGTTTTTTTTTTACTTTATTGATTTTTATTTTTCAGTTTCTTCGTTGAATGCGATACATATTTGTACAATAAAGTAAATGTACGAATACTGTGGTGAAACCTAGGATTTACACGTTACACCGATGTGCAAAAATTAGTACACGTGATATCGCATATAAATTATACTGAGACAATAGTGAAGTTCACCAGCCTCCTGGTGGGTTTCGCCGACTGCTGTCGGTAAACGTCCGAATTTCCTAACACAACCGATTGATTTCGATAAAATACCTATAGGACGTACCACGAAATAGTTTAAACGGACCCCGAATAATTTTTGTAGTTCGATACTTTACAAAAGAGATTTGATAAAACCAAAAAATTAAACAATCAATTTAAAATCCGAAATTCAATTTTTTTTTTTTACCAATTGTGTAATGTTCTTTCTCTTACATTATATACTCGTATATTATTACTATATTTTACGTTAATTTAATAAAAAAAAAAAAATTATAATTATTAGTGAAGTGTATTTGGTACTACAAAAAGATATATTATGATTTTATATATATATATATGTGTGTGAATGACGGTTTACCGAGAAAGTGATATATTTCAAACATTGTTTATGTTGTAATAAAAAAAATTATCGAATACAGTGGAAAAACAAATTAATATAAAATGTTAATGACGGAAAATAAACTCTCAAGTTTCATTAAAAATAATTGCCGTGTATTTCACGCCTACATTTATTACAATACTCATTTCGCCATTCGACTTAATCATAACGAATATATTATTATTGAACTACAGTTTAAAATAATTAAAATACTACTTATTAACGGGTTTGAAATATAAGTGGTTAAGTGGTCATAAAAACAACGTTTGGATATATCTCTCGCTTTAATTAAATTGTAAGACTTTGCCTGGTCCGATTTTATTTCTGCGAATAAGTGTGTAACGCTTGAAATCTCTACTGGAATTACGTATTTCCATTATAAAAATGATTTATTTGAATTTTCTCATTAGATCATTTTTTACGGGGCAAATTGAAATATTGAATAACCACACCACCGAGAATCATTTGTGCGGTTTTTTTTTTGGAAGTAAACCGGGGGTTATTTTTATATATAAAATAAACCCGGTGATTTTGTTCTATTCACGGAGTATAGTGAAATTATTTTACGTTAATAAGTGTAGGAACGATATTGTTAAACACAGGAAGCCTCGGGGTTGGTTTTATTCCTCATGAAACATTTTTGTTTTGTGAAATCTGGAATAATCTATTCGATAGTTTTCCAGTCTATACGGCTAAATATATATATATATATGGAAATTAATACATATATGAAAAAGTAATAAACGACCCATCCGTTATTTTTTATTAACCTGATATAGGTACCTAACCTAACCTGTATAGCAGGGGTCGGCAATTAATTTCGATGGAGAGCCAGATAATTTGAAGAAACGTTTTCGAGGGCCAGAAAAAAGCGTAAAATAATAGTTAATAAATGTATTTATTTTTATACATTATAAAAATAGATCAAATATTTGTATTATTTCATTACGCGCAAAAACCAACGTTAAAAAAATATATTTTTTTTGGCGGTTCACTTATTTCCCCTCCGAGGGCCGGATACGGGCCGCTGACCGCCTATTATTGCCGACCCCTGCTCTATAGTATAGTCGGAAAAAAAAAATTGTCAAAAACTCCACTGTTATAAAAACAAAACTCGGTCGCATAACGTTTCGCGTATATTATTTATAAATCCGGGTAAAGCATATTTTTGTTTCCTGTCATGTAAGAAGCGAGTGAGTAAAACGGGGACCTGCAGGAGGTGGACCGCCTGTTCGCCGTTGTTCCTCGCAGATTTGTGTCGAACGGAAGAAACAAAGAGAAACATACAGATCACTGTACGTACCACACTCAAGTCTTTAATCAGTGACACGGGTACCAAATCGCGTTCATTAATTTTCTAACAGAAAGAAATGGGTTGCCGCCGGTTACTACCGAAAACGGTCGATACGCGTGTTCCGCAGGGTTTTTAAACGATCCATTATCCCCGACGCGGGTCCGAAACAGTGGGGAAAAAAAAAACAATATAAACTTCTACGTCAATATATTAATATTTTCACGCGATGGAAAATGTAAATATTAACGGCTAAACGTATAAAATACCTAATGGTACTTTGGGTCCACAACTTGAACTCGATGGAAGTGAAAATAAAAACGAATTTATCTATCAATAGTTAGGTAGTAAAATATGAGATACCTACGTATCTAAATGTTATTTTCAAATGGAAATATTGTTTTAATTAAATTCAATAGCGAAAATCGTAATGGCGATTGTGGTTATAGTTTTTAATGTATGCGAATAAACTATTGATAATTCAAGTTTTATACAAATCCTATTGAAAAAAAAAAACAATTTTTTAGAATACAAACGATTTTATAGAAAAAAACATAGTTATAAGAATTCAGCTAGGATAAGATTGTCGTATGTATGTTATTACGTAATTCTCACATAGAACTTCGTATCAGAGCTAATAATTGTTAACTGACTATACTAATAGTAGTGCAATAATAAATCTGAAAAACGGATTCGAATTCAAAGTTAATGGAGATCAACTTTTCCACATTTTAATTTTGTGTCCGTAAACTCAATAAAAATTAATTTGGTAAATTTGAAATTTAAGAAATGTCCATTTAATCATTCGAAAAACCTTAAGATAAAAAAGACAGTGATCCGCTCACGCAGTGTATGTCGATTCAAATAAGACACTTAGACGGAGATTTTTAGAATTTAGAATTTGAATGCAATCATTGTCTAAGCTTTTATTACATTTTGCGCTCTTTAAATGTATAAAAACTGTACGTGTCTAAAACCAATATTATGATAATTTTTTCGGTAATTTTCTTTTTAATATTTTCAGGTTTGTTTTAATAACGCTCGAGGAAACTACTGGAAATGCAAAAAACGTGTTAAAAAAATAAACTAATACCACGTACAATTCGTTACTGAAACGTAACGCACTTGTAAAAAATCATTCGATCCTCCTTTTACACGAAAAAGTGTTCACAGACAAAACACAAAATAAATAAAATGCATTATTTTCAAATATTCTTTGTTTTATTCAGGATCTAAAACTTCAAATTTACTATCACACGACTATAGATTGATCGTTACGTTGGAAGTGAGATTTCATGTTGTCTCCAAAAGTGTAGCCACGAGCCAACGAGTGATGACATATGCGTATATAAGCGTGTTAGTGTATTCCTACATCGTTACTCAGACTATATTGTTTGACACAATCACACTTAGTAGCATCGACGGCCCCTAGACAACCATTTTTAATCTTTTTTTATATTTTTCGATTTTTTTTAATCGGGCCGTATTTTACGTGTGCGTAGTATTTATCGGCGGAGTTATGCAACAGAAATAATTATAATAATTACACCTAATTTTTGCCAGTTACTAACATTTAGCATAATAACTCCATTACCAACGTGTATGAAAATGTTTTTCATAACTGTCAATAGATCATTGAAATAATTAAATAATTGAGTCATTAAAATAACTTCTGTATGGCTATATTCTATATATTGTACATTTTTAACTATAAAAGTTATTATTAAGCCTTAGACAGCTTAGTAAATATTTCAATAGATACATGTGTTCAATTGTATTCAATGGGTGACCCATTAAAAAGTCGACCATAGCCGACTTTTGGTCGTTACTGACATTTTTTTTTTTTCGTTTATCGACGTTGGACATTTTTTTTCAAAAAAAAATGTATTGAATATTGAAAAAAAAAAATGAAAAACTCATTTTTAAATCATGAAGAGTATCGTGGAAGAAACGGCGAATTTTTGTTTTCTTTTCCATGAAAAATAGGTATTTTACGGTGTTGCCGCTGTGCACTGTTGGAATATCGTTCTCATACGAATAGTTGTGGGAACGCGGATTCGCATACGGATAACAATTGTTTCAGAATACCATTTTTTGTTTGTATACGGAAATTAACCGTGTGTTTCAAAATACCGGGTAGGTACTTGTAGATTTGAAATGCCACCCATGGACTTTTGGATAAGATTGCTGCCCCGTTTATCGCCGCCGGTCCCGCACACCCCGTGTACACGTCCTGTGAGGCGTATATTTGTGTATTGTGATACGAGATACGATTCGATAAGATAGCTGGTCTTTCGATATAGATTTATGTTCAGGGAATTTACTCAATTTTTTTTTTTTAACTGTTAATGTAAAATAATAAATACGATATTAAATTATTCATTAAGGCTTAAATTATTTTCGATAATTTTTAAATGTAATAAATATTTTAATTTTTTTTAATCGAAAGAAATTCACAGCCCTAATGATCACAAATATCGCAGCGATCTAAGTGTGTACTTAATTTTTTTTCATTATTATTTTTGTAATTAATTGAACTCTTTGTAAATCCGTAATGAACACTATTCGTTTGTACGATCAACGCGTGGTAAAAATAGTTTTTAATTATTATTATTATTATAATATTCGACCGTTCGTTTTTTTTTTTTTTTAGGCAATTTCAGAGTAATTTCTATAATTATTTAAAAAAATATATAAATATAAATACTCAATACATCACAAGTACTGCACATTTTTTCGTCAATATAAATATCTGTTCGAAACATCGCGCGAATAGAAAAACCGTTCCGGCAAACGTTTTTAACAAGCGTCTGTCGTTTACAGAGAATGATTTGAAAAAAAAAACGACGTACCCCATATTACGCATTGTCTTCTGGAAATGTTTATGCATCGTCTTACCCGTTGTCGTATTATTAAATATTATTCGTCAGCCATATTCGCGTAGTTGACTTCGTTCTGAGAGTGTGCGTGCGAGCGGGAGTGAAAACTTATTTCAAAATCCCTCGCGTCTCGACCGGTGGCTGATTTAAAAGTTAAATGACAGCCGGCAAAGTTACGTGAAGGGCCCGAGAATTTTATTTTATAAAAAATACGTTTACGTAAGTATGAGCGTGCAAAAATTCAAGAAGTACATACGATTTGAAATAAATAATGGTAACCAATATAAGAAAAAAAAATAATAATAATAATAATTGGAACGTCCTCCTCGTTATCGATCATTTTCGAGTGTTCACTGACATATAATTATCGCGTTTATCGTAAATATAATGGATCTTTATTTTCAAAAAAAAAAAAAGAATGTATAAATAAGTAAGAATTATATTTTTATAAGAGAAATATAATTTTTGTCGTGTTCGACTCGTGACAAACTGGTCGAAATCAGGAGTTTCGAATATTTCATTAACATTTTTTTAACCGTTTTTTTTTCTTTGTAAATACATTTTTAGTTCAATTTATAGATGTTGTAACGTAACGAGAGCACGAATATTTTTTTTTGCTTATTAATAAATACGTACACGCGCAGTACTGACGACGCTTCTCACGGAAACCGTTCCGGCACGTAAAACGACATAGCCACCATCCAAAACATTGAGATTTCAATTAATTTATAAGAAAAAATGCGCCGGCCAAGCCGATTGTTGTAAAAAAACACTTTTAATTCGACTATCGTTCTATACACCACGTCAAAAATTGTCCGCTTGTTTATATAAATATATTTTTTATAAATCATAATTAAATACCGTTTAAAATACTAAAAGTAAGAAATTTTTATGCTCTATAATTTCATCAAAATAATCTTTTATACGCATACATATTCTCTTTCGGAAATTTGTGTTGTTTCATAAAAACGTATTGAAAAAAAGCAAAAGTAATGTTTTATAAAAATTATAATGTAATGAAATTAACACTAATCTTTAAAAAAAAAAACTACTTAAACAACCATACTTAATCTATATTTGGTGATACGGATATTTTTAAGGTATATATTTTCTTTTCATGGATATAATTTTGTCACAAGATATTTTTCCCGTCTCGTCTTTGCTTTTTTTTAGAAAATTGTTTTTTGTGTTGAAGTTTTACTATCGTCAGCTTTCCCAACAAATAATATTTCAAAATAAAAATCGTAGAATTAATTATTTTACACAAAATCCTAGGTTTTCTTCACCAGTATGGTGTTATACGGATCTAGGTTAGCAGCCCGGCTAAAAGCAAAGCGCCAGTAACCGTAGCGTTACAGTGTGATTTTAAAAGAATAAATAGTTGAATATTTAAAAATTAATATTACCTTAACTTTGTATAAAAACTAGTTACATAAAGTATCGTGTTTGAAAATGCTTCACGTGAAAAAATTATTCGCACATTTAAAAGGGTCCGTACCGAAACACAAAACGTACCGAAACAAAATTTTGAATAAATAAGTGCATTATAAACGTAGGTATTGATTTTTGAAAGAAGAAAGTTTTAAAAAGCGTATTTTATAAATGAATTAATTATTCTGCCGTAGCGGCCGCGTCAGAATATTTTCCCGTCTAAACGTCTACCTATTAAATCCGTCACTGCATTTAACATATTTTGCTTCAAATGATCTGCATAACGGCTGCTGAAAGTAACAAAGGCAAATATGTACATACATTAAAAGCTACGACCGGAATACCGAATCGATATGCGTTCATTCGTGTGATTCGGTCAATATGGTAGAAATAAAAAAAATTCAATGAATCTAAATCTAAAGAAAACACGCGTAATGTCAAAATGAATTTTGATTTTAGAAAACAAAAACGTTTCGCATATAAGGCACTGTATATTTATGAATACCTACTCGACAATATTTTGACAAAAACAACACGGTCGCTTATAGAAAAAACATAAACATTTTAAATTTTCAGTACGCAGCAGTATTCTATAGAATTATAAATTACTGTCGGTAATAATATCAATACAAGTTACAACCTACACGCGTTTTATATTAAGGTGATTTCGTCGATTTGTCTGACGTCATTTTTCGTTACCCAACTTAAAAAAAATATTTCGATTCAAGTAATCAATAATAATTGAATTGCACAAATGCTAATTACTTTTCGGGTCGAAATACTAATAGTAGTAGTTTTCCTTTTTCATAAAGATTAAAAATATCGGTATTATACATTTTTCAGTGAGGAATTTTATTTAATACTCATCGATTAATATTAAAATAATAAATAATTTGGTCCGTGTTTGATTCATATTTTTTAACGTTAGAATTTTTAACACGACCGTAATTTTTCCTTCAAATCTATTTAGTTCAAACAAAATTCAAAATCATCCCAAGGTTGTTGACTGCTGCTACCAACTGAATCCAGGCACATAACCAGGATTTCGTTTTGGCAGGGATTGGATCACAATTATTAAAATCATCTCCGCTGTTCTCGCATTTTACGGTACGTGTGTGGTAAAAGTCCTACAACAAGTCCGATATTTATTTTTTAATACATATTAACATAATCAGTTGTTATCGTTCAAAAAGAATTTCGCCGGGGGAGGGGGAGGAGAGGATCAGGACACATGGACCCCCCATGGGTACGTGCCCGACTGGATTGTTAGATTTATTGGACCGTGTATATATTATAGTAGGGGAAAAAGATAATGCGTAATGCGAATTCTGTCTGACCATATTGTAATATAACCGTGTTCCGACAATTCGAAATGCAAATTAACCAAACTGAAAGATTCCCTGTAAATTTGGCAGTGTCCGCAGCGTTCCGGGTACCGCGTTAGCGCGCTGCGGAGCGTGTGAGAAATTCCACGGGGTTCTCGACAATCGATTCGATTAAAAATAACGCGAATAACGACGTCTACAGCGCAGTCGCTAAGTTTTGCGAGGCCCCGGCAATACGCTAATTGCCCGTTGACAATACTGCAGCAGACCGTCGGCGTAAACGGTATGGCTAGGAGATGGGAGAGGGGCTTAGCAGCGGCGTAATTAGGGGGGGTCAAAATTTAGGCTAAATTTTTAGTCTAAATTTAGGCTAAATTGTATAATATAAGCCCGGCTTAGCCTCTCTATAAATGTATTATTTAAACCCCGTTGATATTTACACAAAATCCTTTCAAACATCGGGACAATTTTTTTTTTCTTCTGATCACGGGACGATGTTTATTATTTTGTTTTTTTTTTTACGTTTATTATAGAAAATTGATTATGCGACGGGTTAGTCGATCCATACCTTTATGTTCGTACAGCGCCGGATAGATAAGGTACCGAGTTCGCCACTTCCTGAAATTTTTTATCAATATATGTGCGATACATAAGGCGTATAAAATCGATTTTAAATAGGGGATCAGCTATTTATTCCTTAATTATCCCTGTTGCCCCTATTGTAGAATATCCACCATAATGGACAGGTGTCTACAAATTATTAAAACCCTACAACATAATATGCAGTTGTTAAAATATAACAATGGTTACAATGGTAAATGCAATATTAAAAGTGTTTTATTTTTTTGTGATTTGGGATTATAATATTGACGGACAGTTATAACATATATAACACCAGTGACTATAAAGTGCTCGAGTGCATTTTAATAGGTGCTTTATTAAATTAGATACTGCGTCAGCTGACTGTCAAGAATGTCGAGCTCTTCCAACCCTTATTTTGTACTCTTATATATTCGGCCTCGTACTATTTAATCGGCCCGAATAATCGCGCGGCCCACCGAGTTTAACTCTATCAATCTCCGGGCCTATCCGCGGCCAGACGCTCCGGGACAATTTTTCAACCGTGGAGGCAAAACCGGGGCAGGATCGGGAAATTTTAGCCAATCGTGTTGAAATATTAACGGCGTTCCACAGAAAACCGATTTGAAAATGGCAATAAAGCACAAAAAAAAAAATGATCTTTATAAAAATCGACCCCGTTGTTCCGACGTTATTCTGAAGTCCGAGCTGTAGCACTTTAACTCAGTGGTTCTCACCGGTGTTCCGCGGAACACTAGTGTGCCGCGAGCTGGCTGAAGGTGTACCGCGACGATAATAGAAATTTTACAAAAAAAAAAACATTGGCAAAGCCAAATATCACATTAAATTTATAATTACATAATAATATTTTAATTCTAAATTAACATTATAATTTATTATATACTATTTCACTATATAATGATCTGTCAAAATGTATTTTTATAAAAATGTGCCGCGAGCACAAAAAGTTTGAGAACCACTGTCTTAACTATTCTCTAGTTACGTCCAATGCTGCAGACCATGGGCGTATTCACGGGAGGGTTCATGGGGTCTAAACCCTCCCCCCTCCAATTAACCGTACTTTTTTTTTTTTTACAACCAATTCGTATTATATTTGTAAGGGATAAGAATATTCATTGTCCTATCGTATACTTTATATTTACAATTACAAACTTATTGTAATATAATAGAATATTGGAAACCGAAGTCCAAAACAGAATTTTTTTTTTTTTTTTTGAGACGAAAAAATAACGCGTACTATTTCATCCAAGGCGTTTCTCCGTGTCCGTTTTACCATCTATATATAACCGGTATGAGTGATGCTTAAAAATACGTTTTCTTTATTATTAAGTGTTACTGAACGTTATTAAAAGAGTAGACCCGGCTCAGTCAAGGGCGGATACAAGGGGGGGCAATGGGGCCCCCGTTCACAAAAAAGTATCATATATTTCATTTGTAATTTTTTTTTTTGACCCGTCTAAATGTATATTGTACGTTATGATGACCTTTTTTTAGTTGATAACTAACAAATTGCCCCCTCCGTTTAGGACCACTGTATCCGCCCTTGGGCTCAGTGGACTTTACAACGTTAGGCGATTCGCGGACGAGTTCTATTAACAGCTGAGTAAGTGGTAGACGATCTGGTAAAAAAGCGAAGAAAATTCGATTCTGTATTATAAAAAATAGAAATTGTATTGATTATTGTATTATTATTATTTTTTTTTTTATATTAAAATTATTAAAAATAATATTAAATTTTCCCAATCTGGGGTGTGGACCCGGAGCACCTCCCCACCCCCATTTGAAAATTCCTGAGGAGGCCACTGCTGCAGACCAAGACCGCGTTGGACAGGGCCGGCGGGAGATTTCGCGGGGCACAGGGCAGATTTTTTCGCGGGGCCCTAAAACTTGTATGTCATTTTTTCTATTTTACCATAGCTTAAGTGTAATAAAACATTTTTTTTTTTTGCGCAATACAATTAAACAAAGTATTAAATATAAACTGTTCGAATAGGTGTATGTATTTATTTTTAAAACAAAATACAAAATATATTATTTTGCTCGTCTACTGTAAGATACAATACTTTCATTTGTAAAATAAAATGCCTAATGTAATAATTGTTTATACGTACACTAAATACATGTTACTCGTTATTTGATTTTAAGAAATAAAATTGTAAGCTTAAAAATCATTAAATCCCCCACGAATATTGCGGGGGCCCCGTCAAATAGCGGGGCCCTGGGCAGCTGCCCCGTTCTGCCCTGCCGTTCCGCCGTCGCTGGCGTTGGATTAAAACGCGAGGCATTCATAGGGATAATAAGTCCCCGGACCGTTTGCCCGGGTTCGCGCTGGACGGCGATCCAATAATATTATTTTAATTATTATTATCGTTACAAATTTCGATTGCGAACCACCGTTTACGTTTTATACACAATATTATACAATGTATACGAACACGCTGCAGTACATAATACTTATTGCTAGCGTGCGTATTCAAAACGGCACGGGCCGAAAGCGGGCGATATATTATTATTAACGTTATTATATTATTACACTCGGCCGGCGCGGCGGTGGCAACGATTGAGGGTGGAGAATGCGTTTAGGACTTTTGGGCACGGTCCAAAGACAATAAATGATAGACAATATTATAATATAGCGCCGCGGCGGTATCGGCCCGGGTTCACCTTTGGCTTGCATTCAAACTGTGGCGGCGGCGTCCGGGACCGATATCGAATGCCGCGCACCGCCCGTTCGCGCCCGCCCGTCGGATCCAAGTCTCGACGGGATGATAAATAATAAAAAATTTAAGCTTATTTTTCGCGCACCGCCCGTTCGCGACCGCCGTCAATACCGCACCGACACAGTTTCGCGAATGGGAAAAATGTAAATAATGAAAAAAAAAAACTGTTTATATACGCGTTTTCCGTTCGAAATCGGCGAAAAAATATCAAACAAAAAATTGTACATACGATCATCGGTGAGAGTGTCTCGCGATATCTGTATTGTCTCATCGGCTCTAATATTAATATAAGCACGTAATGCGAATCAGACAGTGTCGGATTTGAGGGGAGGGGGGTGGGAAGGAAAGGATAGGACGATTGCCCCCTCCCCCCTAAGATCGTGCTCTTTTTTTTTGTATTCCTGCATTTATTAAATTTCAAATGAATACAATGAATTAAATTGTTTTTTTTTAATTATTTTATTAATTTGGATATGTTCGTTTTACAATACAATATGCAGGTGGTACGATCTTGACGTGTCATTTTCGTAGTTTTTATATATGAATTATATCTGTAGAATGCCCGCTAAACTATTATCATTAATTATTGGTAAATATAATTATGTTCAATACCTAATAGATATTTTGTTCCAATACGGAATTTGGGATTGGTTACGGATTGATCCGTGATTGATTTACTGCGCGCATGATGTTCAGTCCGTAAACGAATTTTTATTTATATACGCGTATTTGTTTAAATTTATTACAATTTAAAGGAATTACGTTCAATACGTGGAACAGCATGCTATTATTGTTTACAAAACTTTAATACAAAAATTTTAAAGCAAACAGTTGGTAAGAAATATTACACGTGACACAAGGTGTGTTCCAACCACGGACTAAGATATAATGGACTGGCATCAGGATGTTTATCATTGGTAACAAAGTGGTGCGCAAGAATCGCGTTGGGAGGGGGTGCATAAAGAAATTAACGATTTTTGTTTCCATCCATTGATTAAAATGACAATAAAATTGTTATTCTATGATAACATACATTTAATTTATAATTGTGTTATAGTACTTGGTCCGTGGTTATGACTTTTTTACTTTAAATTGTAAAATGTAGGGAATTAAAATAATATTATGTCGATACATTATCAAAATAATTATCCGCGGAGAAAGATACAATCATTAATAATAATATAGGTTTAGAAAACAATTTTTTTTTAGAAAAATTTGTATTATCTTGCTCGGAAGTTTGTGGGCAAAAATAGAACAAGTTTTTTTTCATGATAAAAATAACTTTTGATATTTAAACACCAAATAAATCATTTACACATTTGCACATTCACACGTGTCCATCGTAGAGTAATTTAGAGGTGGCATTACAGTAGAATATTGTTTCAACAAAATGCTTCTTAAATCAACGTGGCCACATACGAGTATATGTATTATTGCGTATTATCGTAATTCGATAAAATAATATTAAAAAAAATATTATGCAGCAAATAACGTACAATATATGTACAGACGTCCCAGTATGGACTGCGAGACGTATTTTAAGGTTTATTTTATATTATTACAGTATACTAAAATATTTGATAATATTGAATCAATATCCATGCTATCTAGCGAACACGATACCTTACACAAAATAACAAGGCCTCCTTACAGGGGCGAATGACCGACGATTGGCTGACACACATTTTGTACCACTTGCTACTGTGTTGCGATAAATTTAAACACATTTAGATACAAGCATTAGTTTATGGACTATACCGTTCTTAAAACATACAAAACATTTTTAGCTCTGCAATTAACAACAACAAGACATCGTCGATATACTTATTCTTATAAAATATAACAACAAAAGGTCTACGACAAAACACACAGATTCATTCGATTAACTCCATATGTAAACAATTATATAGAATCTAGCTGATTACTATAAATAAATAAAATAAACAAATTTAATAAATTGACTTTTATCGTAGAAAAAAGAAATCGAGTTACTTATCTGGTTCTATACACGTAAATTTATTTTACGTGACTACGATATTTTTTCGCTCCTCAATGAAAAGTTTTCGAAAGTGTTAAATCGAACCGTGGTGTGTTTGATATTGGTAAATGTGGTAAATTTGTCAAAACCTCAATAGTAAAAAATAGTTAACGCGTGCTTATTCCAAGTGATATTATTATATATTTTTGTTGTAGTAAATTTAATTTCTTCTTTATACGAACACGGCCCGAACGCGAAGAAACATAAATTATATTTAAGATATTTATAACTGTGATAATATCGCTATAAAAAAAAAAAATTAAATAGTAAAACATCTTTGTTCGTTAGTTTCGGATCGATTCCTGAAACGGAATATTCATGCGAACCACTCAATTATACGAGGTCGAGTAAGATCTCTCATTTTCACGTATTTAAATGGAAATCGAATTATTATGGAAATAATTCGATTGACGTACTTTGCAATAATATAATGAGTTAAAAAAAAAAACTCTGCAGCATTGTAGTTTAGGATAGGTATTACAAAAATATAGTATCAGTATATATATATATAATAATGTAATATAATAATATACGACGACTACCCTACTACACCGAACTCACATTGTCACGCATTCGACGAGCCGGTGTTATTTTCTTTTCCTCCGACTTTTCCGCCGTCTATCACCCCATTACCGTGGTGACAATGTTCTAAACCATATAATATGAAATATCTCTGTATAACCGTGTGCGGTTAAGGGGTCACACGCTGTGCGTCTAACACGTATAATATGAAACTCGTGATACGCATAAAACGCGTCCCGAATACGAGTCACCCCGAGCACGGCAACAGATTCTGTTTGGATTTGGTTAGCCCTAAATAGAATATAAAATATATTTTATGTATGTATATATATATATATATAATATATGCGACCCGCTGCGCAAACAGATCTCTACCGCCCAGATCGCCCGTGAAAGATTGTGTACCCATATAGTAGTCATAGTCATAATAATAATAATTTAGAACTTGTCATATTGAGGTCAAACTTTTGAATGTTAAGTAGGTACTTAATTTTTTTTAATTTCTATTGTAAATATTAAATTCACCACACAACAATTCTAATAATATAATGTCATTTTTAAACCGGGTCAAATTTTGAAATATGATTTGAACTCCTAAACGTGTCAATTATACTATCGTGTATTGTTTTAACCTAATTGTTTTATTATATTATATTTGTATTGGAATGGTAATTGTACGCATAACTGCATAAGTATGAATTAAGGAATAGATAACAGTAATGAAAATTATTATTATTTTAATTATTATTATTATTATTATTATTATTATTATTATTATTATTATTATTATTATTATTATTATTATTATTATTATTATTAAAAATAAAAATATATTAATTATCCTAATGTATAGTAATAACTAATAAGCACTGATCTCTATAATAACTGGAATAATGCTTACTACGCAGTGTTGCCCGAGCGAGCACGTTAGAAAGAGTTGGCATATATTTTAGGCATTGCTATCTTAGTCGAAAGTGTGTCGTTTCTTACGCATTTAATAGATTTTGACAAGTAATAAATTCGCAATTAAATTAATTAAATAAAAAATGTATGGTGATGATTTGGTTACCTGATTAATTAATAATTTATTAACACATAATTTGGAATAAAATGTCTTTAGTGAAGTGATATTATTCATTTAAATAACAACATAATCAACATACTTACACATCATATGAGAACAGCAATAAGTAATAACTACTAATTGCAATTCATTATTACACTTGAAATATAACATATTTATTTATGTGTGGCAACTTCATAGCAGTATTACTATCATTAAGCTAAACATCATTATTGTATGGTTTAATAAATGCAAGTTTAAAACGGGTTTAAAAAAAAAATAATATTTTGAATATAGATATAAGAGAAGTGATTGTTTGAGTAGCTAGTGTAAATCTGGTACAATATAAATTCTGACTCGCAGTCTCTAAACAATTGGTGTGCTATTGTTTCAACTAAACATTTTTCCTGAAACAGAATGAAAATGTTAATTTTACTATATGAAAACAAAATTTTATTTAATATATATATATAAGTATACAATAGGAACAAAAGAAATATAATAATTACAGTAATTTAAGTTTAAACATGATTAAATAAAATTAGTTTTGTTTATTTACGTCTAAAAGAGGACTTTTCACCGTGATTTTGTCGAGTCAATTTTTCAGTGTTTACACTGTGTTTGAATAATCTTAAGGCACAATAATGGGAAGACACAAATTTCACGATTTTCATTTCATATGACTCTAAAGTATATGTATCCTCCAGTTGGATGTTCAGGATTTAATTTTTTAACCGAGTCATAAAACATTATATAGGACTTAAATTACAAATACGTATTCACTGTTCTTCGATACACTATGATCAGTGTGAAAACAGAGAAAACAACACTGTTCGCTACCGCTGTCTAACATGCTCGCTAGATTTTATTTCGTTACATTGTTGATACGGCCAGTAAGCATTCCAGTTGTCATGCAGTTCGATGCGAATAACTTTAATGACTATAATCGCGTGGCAAATCGAGTAACGAATTTCCTTCCGCCAAAATCTGTATCGGGCGATTCGTGCCCATACGGTATCGAAATGATACATAAAATGGACATTGTATTGAGCTATAAGTGTAAATGGAAAGTATAGTTAAATAATAATGGACGTTGTTAAATTTTTTTTTGTAATCCCCGTTTTGTAAACTGAAACGACACCATTGTACTGATATGCGTATAAATAAAATATTTTTGTCCGGCACCGTCGTAATAATTTGAACGTCCCGTTTTCGCGTATATTGTTACGAATATTTAAAGCGCGTATAAAACGTTGGTGAAAAGGCGCGGGAGAACGGGGTAAAACGAGCTGGACGGCGAGTAGAACCGGCCGGCCGACATATGATTATTATTATTATTATTATTTCTCATCGACATAATCCACGGTTACATATATGATAATACGCATTCGCGTGTACGCGATATTCGGATTAATTCAGCAGCGTATTATATTATCGTACCGCGTATCATATTTTATAACGTTAATATACGCCGTGTCGAATTCATAACAATAATAATCTGTGCAAATATATATATATATATATATATAATATAAATGCGCCTCGACTATTGTTTCAGTTCCGATCGCGTTTTCCTTCGCGTCGACCGGCGGAATAGAAAAAAAATAAAAATAAATCTCACAGCTTATATAAATGCTCGTAATAATTACTAACGATTCCGACTGAATGTACGGTTTTGTGCAAAACCGACGGATCAGCTTTTTATTATCGTTTATTTTTATGACAACGTTGTAACACAATAAAAACACATTACGTCTGTATTAAAACGTCATAATCGGATATTGAATTTTTGCGACTCTTATCCCGGGTCCACCGCTTTCGCCTACCCCGAACCGATAATATGTTTTTACCACTGCGAAACGTTCTGCTCGAGATCCCGTTAATGTATTCCGTTTTCTGTTTTATTAATTTTATCTAATAATGTTAGGCCGCGCTCACGTTGGACACGAATTTGTATCGTACGAATTGAGTGCGCACACTGAACACGTTTTTGTCCGTAAAATAATCAGTTTTTTTTTCAATATCCATTTTCGACATTATTCGACGCACGAAAGTGTATAAAATCCCAACAAGTTCGGACTGTGTTCGTACGTCAAAGCGCAAACAATTCGCAACCAGTTTTCGGGGTCTAAGACCATTTGCCGAGGACATTTTGACCGCCAGACCGATTCGCCCCTGACCATTTCGCCGCTACCCCCTTCGTTTTTTTTTGGTTTCGCTAAAACTCCGGCACTGTTGGTGACTGGGACACCAAACCGACGCAAAACGTTTTGGTTTAGTGGCCTTTATGAGGTGCGCCCAGCGAGTTGCCCCAAAAATCCCAAAAAGGGATTTGATTGAAATGTTACCAAACCGAATGGGTTCAACCTCGGGCGGATATTTGACAAAGAAACCGCTGACTATTCTGAACATAATGAACACTATAGGGGGTACTTGAAAGGATAACTTTTTGGAATCGTCATAGCACATTTAGTTTTAGTCGTAAAGCAACCGGGATACCACTGCTGAGTAGAGCGTACATCTGTGCGTATCATACTAAAAATATCACCCCCCTTCGTTTTTTTGGTTTCGCTATAACTCCGGCACTTTTGGTGGCTGGGACACCAAACCGACGCGAAACATTTTGGTTTAGTGTCCTTTATGAGGTACGCCCAGCGAGTTGCCCCAAAAATCCCAAAAAGGGATTTTTTAAATTCCCATTTTACCAAACCGAATGGGTTCAAACTCGGTAGGCATCCCCGGGCGGATATTTGACAAATAAACCGCTGACTATTCTAAACATAAGAATGAAAATCGGTATATAAATAAACATAAGAATGAAAATCGGTATATAAATTAATTAAAACAATAAATCAAATGAAAATTTTGTTAGAAAAGTATACGTATAGCAGTACTAATATACGTACTAGCATTTTGTCCAATGTGTAAGTTAGAGTCTCATCATGATAGTCGTGAGAAATTTGTGATTCATATACTAAATTAGAAAAATACTATAATTAATTTGGCATATTAATTTTTAAAAAAATCCCTTTTTGTGATTTTTGGGTCAACTCGCTGGGCGTACCTCATAAAGGACACTAAACCAAAATGTTTCGCGTCGGTTTGGTGTCCCAGTCATCAACAGTGTCGGAGTTATAGCGAAACCAAAAAAACGAAGGGGGGTTATTTTTAGTATGATACACACAGATGTACGCTCTACTCAGCAGTGGTATCCCGGTTGCTCTACGACTAAAACTAAACCTATATGTTTAGAATAATCAGCGATTTCAATAAAATCGAAAAAAATTTGTGGGGGGTCCGGTCACGTGACGTGACGTGACGTGAATAACCTTCAGCGAGCTTCAGTGAAAAAAAAATATCGGTAAGACGAATTTCCATGCAAACAAAGGGTGATAGACGGCGCGTGTTCAGACGCGGCCAACGCAGTGAAGCTCCGGCGTTCACAGTGCTCGTCAGGCATCCGTGATAGAAAAAAAAATACGTCGTCACCGATATGTTTTGTTTTTCACGGACGTCAAAACACAAATTTTGACTAGCGTATTTTGTATTTATTAAAAACATTTGTGTCATGAATGACGTCTCCGACACGTGTCTTTTTTGTGATATACTTCTCCACTTTCTTTAGCAAATCACAAAATGCATTTTGGCTCATTCTAAAGTATTTTATAAAATTTGCATTCGTGGTCCACCAATCCTCTATACAGTGTTGCGAATTCTCCTTCTGTGTCTCGAAACATCCATATGGGATGATTCCAGTGTTTTCTTTTTTCCTTCTTTTCCTCCTCGTCCAAAAGCAATGCCATTATAGCAAGATCTTCTGTACTGAAATTCATAGTGCACTTATAAATTCCGAATAAAATAACAACACACAAACTGAAGGCAAGCCTTCTAGACACCACTAATCACGAGGGAGCACTGACACGAAAAGGTACGGTATTGTGAGGATGACAGTGAAAAATTCATCACGGATGCCACTGAACACGGAAGGCTACAGTCACGTCACGTCACGTCACTGATATGAGTGGATCGACCTTTAAGGTCTATTCACACATATCCGTTCCGTGATCGTTCAGTGTCCGTGCTTTCTGGTTCCGTACTTTTAAATTTGTCGGAGACAATGTTTTTAAAATTTCACGGATACAGGCATGGTTTTCACGGAACAGTGTAAAAGGTCGTCAGTGACGACTGACAACGTATGTCATATTCACCTACTCGTGAGACGCGAATTTAAAAGTCATAAAATGTAGAAAGTTGTTTTTCCAAAAACTTAACTAATAATAATAGGTAAACGAAAATCTGAAATCATGTGTACCAATACCGACGAAAAAATTATAGAAATTGTTTGTTCTCATATGGAATTATACGACTTCACATCCGAAGTATATTGGGCATATATAGCAAGTACTGCTAGTCGCTAGATCTTCCAGCGATTCGTTTACACTTTTAACTTGTATACATTTCTTTAAGAGGAATTTTGTATTTTTTTTATTTTTATATTTACAGCATTAATATCGAACAAGTTGGCTCATTTGCATCGAAACGTCTCCTATATAGTGTTTTATATATTATAATAGACAAGATTTTTTTTGTCATGAACCACAGTAAGAAATATAATTTTTTTCCCATTTTTTCAATTTATTTTTTTGCACGTTCTATTCTATACTTTTATCATCATCTACAATGATTTATTATAACTGTACGTATAAGATCATCATACGATTTTGATTATACCTATGGTTACGAATATAAATTCATATAGAATATATACGTGTTGATTTTTAAAATCCTAAGTGCTCTTTATTGATCATTTTTTATTTTAATACATGATACGGCGATACCAACTATATTATTATTATTATTATTATAAAAAAACTAAATGTAAAAGTGTGTACCAATATTTAAAATAAATGCGTATCTTAAACAGCGTAGTGTCAAGTACGAATATTCAAATAAAAAAGTTACACGAATGTATTGAAATCCAAACTCGTATTATCGTTAAATATATTGATCCGTAATGCTACTATATATACAGTACGTATTGACACAAAAACCTATAGTATAATAAAACTTTATACGATATATTCATATTTTATCGGAGTTGGAAAGAATCGGAGAAAATAACGGAAATAACGGAATAGAACATTTCATTGAACAGAACGTCATGCAAGTAAGTCGTGTCCAATATCGTAGACGTTTGCTATGAGAGCAGCGAAAAGTTTTGCGGTCTTAATAAATCAGCAGACTGCGGTTGTCATCTCCCAAACATCTGTTTAACTGATGCTCCGTGACACGCGTACATTGATAGCTCAGTTTGTTCGGTCCGTGAAAACTTCGCTCATTAATACGGACGTCGTTGTTTGACCGCATTCAATTTGCTCCGGGTGATCGTTGAATTTGACCCTTTCATTTTATTTTGTAGATTTTCCATCTTAAATATTATATATATATATATACCCACATAATATTTTCCTATATATTACATTCCTGCGTTATAGTTTCCTAAACTTAAAATTCCCGTCTAAATGTTTTCCTCTGTATTACTTTCATATTAAACCTACTTTCTCGGTTCCTCCTCCCTTCCTGATTTTAGTAAAATTTTATTACATTTTTTTAGAAATTAACAAAAGTTTTCCTGGACATTACGCGGTTCCTGACGAATATTTTTCTGATTATTATCACGCGAACCCGAGCAAACCGGTAAAGTCCGTTATTTTTCACGACTTTCGGTATTTGCGCAGTCTTTAAAGTCTACTACCGCCCTATGCAGTAGTGTCGATAAGTATTCTGTACCTATTATAAGAAGAAATAACGTTGACTATGCGCTAATTTATATATATACCCGTAAAACCTAAACCCTCGTAGATAAAGTCCGGGTAGTTATTTTTTGCGAGCTATGCATCTAGCTCGGTTGTTACACTATAGTCGGCGAAACGTTTGAGTACGCAAGTACAATAATTCGGACGATAAACGCGTCAAACAAATAATAAAATAATGATAATTACTGCTGAAAAATGGGACCGTTCGCTATAAATTATTGCCTCCGTAATAGTCGCGACCTTATAATATTATCATATTATACGTAACGGTCGCACCGTATATAATATAAAATATTTGCCGTCACATAATCGTTTTATTTGTCCAGGTCGGCGAAGGATACTCCGCCAAATCCCCATAATATTAATAATAATAATAATAATATGTGTTGCCCACGATGAGGCGGGTAATGATTTTTAGTTTTATATTTCTTCCTCTCTTTTCATTATTTCATTATTCTCATAATATACGAGTATGTAGAAAGTATAAACTATACCATACTATACTATATATAAACATACACAAGAGGAAGGCAATATCGGTAGCGAACCTTTGCGGCGAAAATGGATGGTCATCTCTCCACGGCCATCATATTATACGTAAAAACCCCTTTACAATGCGAACGGCACAGAATTCAATAATATTTATTCGAATAATACGCATTATATTCAATGTCCACCGCATATTGATAGATTCCAACAGCGCGTTATTGATTTTATTTTAAATCTCGATTCCGGCACAACTACGTATATAGATATATAACATATATACATTATAAAAATATGATAGGAAGTGACAGTTAGAGAGTTTAACCGGGGAAAAAACTGATATTTACTAGCTAGAGGGACTGGGGAGCATGTGCTCACCCTTATTTAGTCCAGTCTCATTGATAAAAATGCTCAAATTTAAGCTGTGTGTGTCATAATGTTTATTGTAATAATATTATATTGTTAAAATCTAAAAAACGTATAATAATTCAAAATAAATAATATAATAATAATAATACTTAGGCATGGTAAAATATAGCGCAGTAGTGGCAGCGCATAAAAACTAATGGCCTTTTTTTGCGTTTATTATAATTATTATTACTTGCCTGTTGCATTATCATCTTTTAACAAGAGTGATATTAGTTATAGAATTTCGAATTTTTCCTAGAGTTTTTTTTTCAAACTGTTTTCCCAACATATAAAATACACACAATCATTAATTATAATTTCATTAATACAAAAACACGTATTAATAACTGAAATCATAAATTATCAAAACAACTATAGAATATCTGATAAATGCGGGATCGTATTTTACGTTTTTTTTTCGGAATTCATTCTCTATAAAAAAAAATTATTTTCAATTCCAGTAATTACTTATAGTAAGTGTTATTAATAAAATAATACGAGTTTTGCCCTTCGGTAATTTTTAAGAACAATTTTTTTGGATAATCAAATTTTTGTTCGATATAAATGTTAATATGATTTATACTAAATCATTTTTATTTATTTATTATTTAAAATGTACGTTGTACATTTATATTGTATAGGTTTTACGTTCATTAAGTATTGCACACTTGAATTTAAATAAATCTCATGATTTGAAATTTAGCAAATGAAATCTAAATTAAATTCAGTATATTTAGTCTTTGTATGATGCATTTGAGCAAATTATTATTTATTTTATATTTTTGGAGAAATATACACTTTTTTTTGTGAAAAACAACTTATAATCCATTAATTTATTGTTATAGCTGTAAGTGACGTACTTACAATTTTTTATTGCACACTACAATAGGAGTAAAACAGTAAAATATAAGTACAAATTCAAGAAGAAATCTTTTTCTGTAGATGTGTAATATAAAGTCATGTATTATTGAATATTTGAACATTGTTTCCATTTTTATTAGAAAAAAAAGTACAACGTATAATGCTTAAACACACAAAAAAATCTATAAAATAAATGTGTTTGGGAGGGGGGCGCGTTGAAAAGTCGTTTGCTTTTAAGAGGGGCGGCTGCTTTTAAAAGGTTGAGAACCACTGGTTTAGCTGTTCTACTAACATTCGATCATTTAAAAGAACTTTTAATTAAATGGTACACAAAATTTAAGTAAAAAATTGCTTTTACTTAATTTGTACTTTTTTTTACGTAATTATACGTAATTTTTTTCACATATTTTTTTATACTCAAACAAGATTTTTCCATACATTTCATAAATTGTATTTCAGTATTTGTGTAGGTACATATTATCGTATTTTATTCGCATACAAAACCATTCACTATTAATTATAGTACAGCGTGTGGTAGTGCACGCGTTCGTATTTATGTGTGTACGTTTGTTTGATACGTGAAATGAACAAACGATACGAATACGTTTGAAATATTACACTGTCCATTGAATGGTGTACGCAATTTGCAAATGCCACACTGGCCATCGACATGAATTTACACGGCTGACACTCCTTATTCCGTCTATACACTGTATATATTTTATCGAATGAATGATCGTTATCGATATTTCATCGTTTGATAAAAGGGAAGTGGATAGTTATAACAAAAACCCATTTTTCCTGGTCCGCAAAACCTACGCGCTAATGAAGCCACTCGTAACAATCGCAATTTCATCTATTCGAACACACGCGTAAAGCGTTTGTTTTTAATACGTCATTTTTTTCTCCCGTTTAAGAAAAAAATAATTTGAAACAAAACATTGCCGTCAGGATCATTGTTAATTATTATAATCCTGTATAATATGTTCAATATTGATTGAAAATATATATTACCCATAATACGATATAGGTACGTTTTTTTTATAAGTACGAAAAATACAAAAATAATACAAAAAATATACTCCGAGATCGAGGTAAATATAATTTTAAAAAGTATTGCCATAGCAGCGCGTTCGTGTACATGTCATAAAATAATGAACGCTTTTTCGTATTTCAATAGAAATATTTGTGAATACCTGATAAAAAAAAAAAAATGCTTATTGCATTTGTTTTATATTTCAAAATTTAACGGTATTTTATTTTAACAGGCAATAAACGTAATTTTTAATTAAAATTTTGTCTAAATGGACTATCGATGAATATACTGCAGGACGTATAATTTTTTAAGCAACATTAATTATTATTGCTTAGTAAAATTGTACGTTAGAGAATATTTATCAAAAAAAAATATATATATATGAATTTCAATAATATAATACTACATTTTACATAAAAAAATATCGATAATGTAATATTTTTATTATCGATTCCGAGCACATTTTCATATAGCTTAGATTTTTACGCAGAGTACTATTTCTTTTCTTCTTTGGTAGCAAATTTATCTATAGTCGGGTGAATGAAAAGTGGCCGCTGGCCAATATGTTAGCAACCTTTTTCCTAGGGGTCCTCAAAATCAGTAAGAAATTAAAAATCTTAAATGCGTTATCATTTTGTTGTTATCACGTAATATACAGCTATTATAACCTATCGTGTAAGAGTATTAGCGCATATAATATATTCTGTGATTAAAATATCAATGTTATCACGATTTTAGCACGTATAACTGAACTATTTTACCCCAACCTGACGTGTTTTCGCCACCGGGAGCGTAAAGATCAACGGCCACTTTTCATTCACCCGACTATAGTTGGTATTTTATTCACACATTTTTCCTTGCAGTTTTGATGTGTAAACGTCTATTACGGCGGTACGCGGGTAAATCTCGGGAAATGGGACGGAAATGTGTAAGCTGTTGTCATGACAACTATTAATAATATTTATTAATATTAATTAATTTACACGCAATAATAAATTGCGCGTTATGTGTAAGCTGTTATCGTGACAACTAATAATAATATTTATTATCGAAATTACTTTGATACACCAATATTCACAAATCCCAATCACAATTCCGTTCCATTTTTACCGTTCACGCTACGTTTACACATCAATGTCTCGAGTACTAGTAGACTCGTTTTTTTTTAAATATAATTAAAAAACAACCAAAAAATTCAAAATACGTGTAAAACAATTTACACATTTTCTCTCCAAAAATAATAATGCGATTTTTACTACTTATTTAATAATTCAGTACACTATTACACATATTATATTGTCTTTAATATGATCAATTATAAGCTAAATATCTACTATTTTGAAAACTTCAACAATTTCCAATTTTGTTTTTGAATTGAATTTTTTTTTTTAAATGTGTATAAATTAAAAATATCATTGTAATTCATTCATTAACAAAATAATCGACTTAATGAATGACTGTAGCACGATAAGTTGTGAACCAAATATATTAGATAAATAATATGCATTTTAGAATCACCATCATAACGAATATTTCCTTTTATTCGCGTTTTCGTAAACTCTAGAATAATCAAAACTTAAATAACAATAATAACGACTGAACCGGGATAGTATTTTGAATATAATATTTATTTGAAGTCCCACCATCAGTTTTAATTTTAATCAACGATTCTCGGTGCGAAAGAAATCGTAATAACTGTATCTGTCTCCGTAAAATTTAACTCGCACTTCTGATCGTGACAATTTCGCGAATTTATATTAATAATAAGAACATAATATAATACTTTAACGCGGACTTCGGAAACGTTAATTTAATATTATGACTATCATGGCTGTTACACCTATTGTAAAATACTCGGTTATTTTATTCAGAGAGGATTCGAGCCTATACCCAAAGTGATCCGGTTATTCCTATGAAAGTATAAAGTCAAGGCGTATATATATATATATATATTTGATGAAAATTTTAAAACTATTTCAAATTGAATAAAATTATATAAAACGTTTTAAAAAAATTATTTTTATACATACAAATTATAAGTATACGGATTGAAAAGTAAATAATAGTTTACCGCGTGTATCGGCCAAAAAAATGTTTTAAGTGAACTCGTTTCGCGAGTAAATTCACTTATGCATCATTTCCGTATTTTCAGTTATATACCTACACCAACATTAGCTTCATCCTTTTGCGGAAATTTTGGGTATTTGAACGATATCTGTATTGTGGCCTGTGGGATAAAGCCTGAATGAAAAAGGACAGTGGATTCAAGGATTGAAGATATGGACAGCCGACGGCTGTAGAGACGTAGTTCAAGTTCGTGCCAAGAGGGGGGGCTATTATTTGGGATGAAACCTCCAATCGTTGTTTGTTTTTGTAAAACTCAACTCAAAGACGAAATTTATTAAATTATTATAATTATGACTCGAGAATAAACACTGTATAAAATAAACATTGAATTTATGTTTAATTACAATAAAAATAAATACCAACAAGGGAATATTCAATAAAATGTTTGGGAACCCACCTCCCCTAGAATAAATCTTGCGCACTGCCCTGACGTAGTTATACGGCTTTGATTTTGCGTCCAAAGCTCAGCGGAGTGTTACGATTGACGAATGTTTCCACTCCACGTTCTCAATTTGACCGTCCCTTTTAGGTGCTGGGTACACGTCGAAATAAAACCGCCGAAATTCCATATCGACTGGTCTGCCCCTCCTCCCCACACGTGTTTGATGGGTCCTTCCAGTGTCGTACGGACAGTGGAGTCTGAGTACGCGTTTATATTTTATATGCTGTTATATAGCACAGAGATTTACGAGGAAAAGGGATCGGAATGATCGGGGACGCTACAACGATGATGGCGGCCGCGGGGATATATTGAAATAAAATTTGGTCGGTGCCAAAAGTTCGCCGGCCAATTTATATTTGACGGTAAATCACTATACTGCAGTCACTCCTCCCAGCCGTATTCGTCGCTATTCACTATGCAAAAGGGTCAAATTTCGTCGTTTTTTCTGTACTATTTTTATATTAAACGGGTGCATATTTTAATAAGCTTGTATGTGTGCGCGCATCTCCCACTCTACAAATGCGAGACGGCCGGTACTATTATTATTATCATAGGCGACACTTGGGGATGATTCCAAGGGGGGGCAAACAATTAATTGACTTTCATAACCCAATTCTCCCAAAATAAAATTTCAACCTTGATTTGATTTTTTTTTGGAGTGCATTTTTACCAATTTTGACTTCAGTAAAAAAGTTTTTTGATTTAATTTACTAAAATAAAGTATAATAATTTTAAAATATAACCTAAAATATTAGGAGATATTTCAAACTAATAACTATTGTATTTTGGGGTATGAATATTTGAATATTTTACATATTTTGAAATTGAATTAGTTGATAAAATTCTGATGTAGATAAAAACTTTTGTTGACCACTGTGACCAGTGACCACCACCGCGTCTATTTATCTGTACTTACTACTTAACTGATATCCTCTAATCAGTGACTGGCGTTGTAGATAGCGCTAGTAAAGTAATTACTAACCATGTTTTCTAGATGAATTAATTTTGATAACAATTATTATCATTTTATCAATATTCGATTATTCAATAAACATGAGTATAATTCTAATATTCTTCTTAATCAGCTTCAAATTGAATTTGAAATTCCAAAAACTATTTTCTTGTTTTACATCAGAAATTAAAATTACAGAGGGAATATCATTAATTATTTTAAATTAAATTCAACTTTGGGGGGCAACTTCCCCCTCATGACCTCCCCAAGTGCCGCCTATGATTATTATTATTATTATTATTATTATTATTATTATTATTATTATTATTATTATTATTATTATTATTATTATTATTATTATTATTATTATTATTATTATTATTATTATTATTATTATTATTATTATTATTATTATTATTATTATTATTATTATTATTATTATTATTATTATTATTATTATTATTATTATGTACGTATCTATATGTTATAACAATTGACAAAAGTTTTCAAGGCGTTGGAAAAACGACGTCGAGACGAGAACTTATGAATATGTACAATACGTGCTCGTTGAGCGTGTAATATATTCGAGCGCTTTTAACGTCATTGCACGTCTCCAGGTCGACAGACGAGTTGTGTAGGTGCGAAAGACGACAAAGTAATATAGCACCGAGACATAAAAGAAATACGTCAAAGCGGAAAATTTTGTCAACTTTTTACAGGGTGATTTTTTTTAAACACGAACTATTATTACTATTATTATTATTCATTTGTTTTGGTTATTTAAAACGTTTTATTGACGTTTTTTTCTATATTCACATTTTCATTTTTTTTTTTTTTTACTCGCGTCTCTTATTCGTTATGGTAACTACGTCGACAATTGATTTAAAAACGGTAATCTATACACGATTTAAAACTATACATTCTTAATGGATATATTACTGTGGGAATATATACACGTGTTAACTTTTCAAACACTACGAATATTCCTTGTGTTATTCTTTACGTATTTCAAATATATTATTCTCCTTTGTTTCGTGTACTTTTTTTCTTCGATTTTTTTGTGAACTGATAACAAAGCTGTAGTAACGAAAGATTATAAGTATCAATATTTGCATCACTAGGACTCGAAAATTGTTAAATACGCATAATTTATTGTATTTATTGCTAAATAAGGTATAAATTCATTTTATTGAACTAGGAATAATGATTTGTATAGCATATTTTCATCGTTTTTTTTTTTTTAAATTTAAGAGTAAATCATCTTTTTTTTAATAGTTTATAATAGATATAACGGTTCGAATGATAAATTATAATATGATCGAAATTCTATAAAGCTCATTGATTTGAAAAATATATATATATAATAAATAATATAAATTGAATAATATAGAGCGAAATACTGCACAGAGATAAAAATGTGTTTAAAATCCTAGATTATTGTAAACAATTGTCATCCTGTACATAAGTATTTGTATATGAAAAACGAAAACGATTTAAAGTACACCGTTTCGAATATTGTTTCACTTCAATTTTTTTTTTTTTGGCCGTCGAATATAATATAATATACGTACACGAAAATGTGACGTTACAATGTGAGAACGTGTATGCATGTGTACACACACGTGTAAATGTTTGCAGATTGTTGTGACTACAGGTATACATGATGCGTATAAAACGTGCGAACGTGTGTACATAACGTTAGCGTTTGATCCTCGTGGCGGTCCCCGTACAGTACAGTCGCACGGTGATAATATTTCTCTTCCATAATATAAAAATAAACTTTTCCACCGTATATTGCGCGTACATGTATTATTAAGACAATGGCAAAAGACGGAATTTATTAAATCCCACTGGCGTACCTATACGTCGCTTTGTTGTCGACGACGCGGAAACATACGTTACAAACGCGTTTTCACTCGCACGCGGCTCTCGATTAAAGTCGCGAATCGATTGTTCTAACGAAACAATGATAATATTTTTATTGTTTCTTTCGCAAAACTGTTCCTATAGCAATAAGAACGAATAAATTAAGCTACGCGGGACTGATGAAAACACGCTCAAAAACGACAATAATATTTTTAAAACTATATATTGTAACGAAGAAATGAAATAAACAATTAAAGCGTGAGACGGAAAAGAAACTATGACGGAAACGCCTGTTTTGAGTTAGGAGCGCGGGTATACTGGGTATATCTACCTACCGTGGTTATCGGTTCGAGAGTTGTTTAAGAAATACGTAAAACGCTACTGATCGCGCGGATCCAGAAATCACAGAAGGGGGGAGCTATACGACGATCAGCTACCCAAAATTATACCTATTTAGGTAGTTATATGTATAATTTTTAAGCAATGACTACAGCCCAAGGGGGGCTAAAGCCCCTTAGCCCCCCTTGGATCCGCGCTTGCTACTGAATACCCGTTACCCGGCTTGGAGACGCTTTGTGACTAGGGCAAGGGGTTAGTTAAAGGGAAGTACGTTAATCAGATTTATACATTTTAGTTTAGAGGAAAAATTGTGACACTTTGTCTTGTTCGGTTTTAATTTTATCAAATCCGTAAGTACGCGTATTTCGATTTACAGAGTATAGGTAGGTACCTAATTACGCCGTAACATGTGAATAAGATTCGAAACAAGCGTTCGAATATTTTATATTATGCAAAAGCGTTTCCACTGCGGTTGTAATAACAATAATAATAATAAAAAACGCAAAAAAATGACTATTAGTTTTTCGGCGCTGCCGCCACTGCGTTATGAAGTTCGCGATCAATCTCCGCGCAATTATTAAAAACAAGTCAGTATTTTCCGAAACGCTTAGTCGCATCACGTGTAACGCAAATTAAATATAAGTAATATCGCGTTTTAAGGGCCGGTTTCACAATATCGTGTATTATCCAGAGAATAGTTATTCTAAGATTAAAATTATACTACACTTTATTCGGAGTATAAAATATAATGGTATTACGATACAATTAATTCTCTGGATAACAATTCTCCGCATAGTTCAATATTATTTTGAAATACGTTTTTATTTCCACGAGTTATTATGATAACACTAAAGATAACTTTGAAACAATATAATATTCAATGAAATATAATAAATAATCGAAGTTCTTTTTGTGTTTATCTTTTCTACGGTGGTCATCATTTAGATAAAAATTTCAGTGAATTTATTTGAGTCTGACGATGACGAAGAAATCGTCAGGTATATTATTGTACGGCCACCACGAAGGCCGAAAGTTTTTAAAACTTGGTGTAATTACCTTAACGAATTAGATAATGAACAGTTTTTTTAGGCGATTCCGATTAATCAAACGAATAGTGGTTATAATACTATATATTACTATATTAGACTATTAATACTGACTTATTATAATTTTTCGACTAACGTAACCAACGTTTCAACTCGGTTGTTCGAAAAATTTTTAAATACGTTTTTTTTTTCACTTTATCCATTTGAATTACAGGGATGAAAAACAAAAGAAACCAAACTTTATTACGAACAAAAAACGATTAACGAGCGGTTGAAGGGAAAACGAGTGGTATTTCGTGTACGTGTATCACACGTTTTGAAAAAATTGGTGCATGCCGTGGTGGCAGCGGCGGCGATGTGTGTACGAACGACGCAACGTTCTTATTTTTCGAACGAATCGAGCGAATTTTGTGTGTTATCCGGGGAATAAAATTTTATTCCAACATATTTGGCTAGATAAAATTAATCTCCGGATAACACTATTCGTGGAATTAGTTGTTATTGTAGAACCCACTTTTCGAACTTATACTTCGAATTGCACTATCTGACGAATAAATTATGCATTGTAAAACCGGCCCTTAGGTCAACTCACAATTTCTCAGAGTCACCTCTCTGACGAGTGTATAACACACTCCGATTACGTCGACACGACTTAATGCCACGCGAACACGCTTTAGGAAACCACGTTGAATAATGAAGTCTGCGTATAGATTTACTCATTATAACTCGGTATTTAGCATGTATACAACAACGAGATTCCGACAAAACAGTAGTTTTTTTTTTTGATTGTCGAGTCCTGTATGGATTATAATAGATCATTTATCTTACATCCGTAAATATATTTGTAAATCAAAACTGACTACATTACACCGGGGTAGACACAGGTACTGTAATATTATAGTGAATATAGTGAATTTCCAAACTCAACACACACACACAATACGTTCTGGACTTAGATATTCAATCCGTAATACTCACATAAGAACAATAAATGTATTTGGTTGGCTAAACGTTAAAAAGTCGTTTTGAATTTCAATGAGAGATCAAATCAATTGGATTCTCGTCAATTATTTTAATATTATGTTCGTATACTTCATCTCTATTTTAAATCAATTTTCTAACCGGGAACAATTAAATTATAATCGATCATTTCACCACATTACATAATTTCTTGTTTTTTTTTTTTGTCAATCTGTGCCGAACTCAATAAAAAAAATATATATATATATAATATTATTTTATATGATGTTTTATTTATAAATGTCTGGATATTGTTATATTTTTTAATACTATAATTAAATTGCATATCATAGTAACGACACAAATAAGTATAATAGAGAAAATAATAAAAATATTAATAATAAACGCAGATAATCATTCAATATATGTGTAAAATAAATTGTTATATTTCATAACTTTTACGTATACTGACTTCTAATAGCCTGAACTGTATTGTTACACAGAAGGTTTGTATCATCCCTTCTTGCTTCCTCGACTTGATTTCCCAGCGAATAGTCGAATCGAGTACGAGACCATTGTCCCGTAATCGGTCGAGATTTACGATATTCTCCCGTCCATTTCGATCTCATGTTTACGTTGTGTAACGACGCGATAAATCTCTCCTAGAGAGACTTCTAGTTCTAAGCAAAAAAACTCTGCAATAATTCTAACCATTTTGTGATGGCTCGAGTTCCGTAACAGTTCCAATCTGGAACATATGCCACAAATGCCAGGGAGTGTTTCTCTTTGTGTTGTTTTCCGTCATAGGCTGAATTCCTGCAGTGAAGATGTCCTCGAATTCTTCCAATTGTTTTCCTATCGGACATCGAGTTCACCGATATTCTGATAAGGTTTATCCACTCGAAACATCAAAATTTTTTTATTTGAATTTCTAAATTAATATTTTTAGAATATTTTATACTTATACTTTTAATTACTGACATATGATTTTCGTTTTGCGCATTTTATTTTTAGTGGATATTTATTTAGGCGTGTTCCTTTATTGTATTATCACTTAAAACTAAACGTTAATTTGTTTTCTTCTATTTTATCATTATTATCTAATATACGTATTTTATATGCTATTTCAAGGTGATTGAAAAATAAAACGTTTTCCGTACGTTTCATAAATAGTCACTACACAATAAAGAATGATAAAAATACAGAGATAAATGATAAGATACCCGTATAATTTATGAATACCTAGTATCACAGCATCAGATATCACGCCTTAAACCCCACGTGCCAGTGACAAACAATAAGTCGACCGTAAAAGATACTACCGTCAGGTGACGCGAAAAATATCCGTAAAGGATTACCGTTCAGAGGTTTGACGGTCAATATAAACTTAATATATAATGTTTAGGTGGAAGAAAATACGACGAAAAATATTTTCCTTATAATATACAACTGTAAATATATATATTTAGATATTCTTAAATAATGGCATAACTGTCTACTGTATGTTCAAAATAAATAGGTTCGCCAATAAAAATTACAAACGTTTTACGAGTAATTTGTATATAGGAAAATAACAGGCAATATCATTAATATTATTGGTGCGATAAATACGTCGTTTAAAGTTTCTCGAGGATTTTACAAAATAATCGACCACACATTATGTGGAAACTGTCTGGAAAAAAAATTACTAACTGTATTGTATATACTGTATTTATTTCTAACGCATACTTATATAATTTGTTTGGAACACATTTCATAACTTATACTTGGTATTCTAAGTATATACTCGTTAAGGAATTTGAAAACGGGGATAATCTGACATCTATATATTATCTTTATCTAGCACACAAAAAGATATAATAATAATAATTTATAGCAATAATTAAATACGTATTTATTATTTAACTGGTTCTAACGTCGTACCGAACGATTTGCTATATGGTAAGATAAAAAAATCGGAAAAACAGATAAAATTCATCGTAAAACCTACACAAGTTCAGCTTTCCTATATTTGATATTTTAACTCTCCAAAAATTAATTGAACAAATTCCAATAGATTTGAAAATGTCTGCTATTTCTTCAATGAAATATGCGTTTTTCCAAGTCCACGTACCCAGTTATTATTATCATAATTCCAGAAAAAATTAATGATAACTTTGAAATCATTTGAAAACATAGTACTTAAGAATGATTCCAAGAAATTGAAGTGAATTGGCAGTTTGTCTATGAAACAGTTTTGACAAACGGCTCGTAAAACCATAAAAAAAAAAATGTACCTATAAGGTGTAACATACCTGAACTAATTATTCTAAATAATATACCGTTGATGTCACATAATAATATAAAATATACATTTTCGTATGAAATCATTTATGCACGAAAAACAATTACGTATTAATATCGCTTGAAACGCAACGAAAATATTATTTTTCTTAAAAAAATGATTTTATTTTAAACGAAATATTATGCAAAAAATTTGATTATAATTTTTACAATTTTTTTTTCTGTTATCGTTTTTTCTTTTGTATATAGTCGGCAGATACGTATAACGTACCTGTCCACTTAAACCGAAACCGAGTAATAAATTAATGCGTGTAATTAATATTGTTGTCGCTTAAAAACGAGTATACCAATGAATCACACGTGTTTTTTTGTTCGTTTTGCGCAGATGGTTCCATCGAATCGCCGTCACAGAACGGCAACCTCAACTATTGGGAACAGCCGTTCTCGCAACCGTACTTTGACAACGCCACTAGACGCGACGTGACCGCAACCGTGGGCCAGATGACATACTTGCACTGCAGAGTCCGAAACCTGGGCGACCGATCGGTAAGCCAACGTTTTTGTACTCCCCCGCGGCGCCTTTCGCGAACAGTTGATAAACTCAACGACTATTGCGTGCGGTACAAAATTTTTAATTTTAAACAGAACGATATGTTTACCTAACTGCCGGCGTAAATCATATTGAAAATCAATTATAACAACAAACAGGCAAGAATCCAATGAGGGGAGGCTGAGGGGCTTTTAATTTTTTTATAGTTACCTCTCCAAACAGAAATTCTATAATTCTCAAAAAAAAAAAAATACCTCTATTAATGCTTTAATGTATAACACTGCAATTTTCTTGTATTCTAATGTATCCGCTGAATTCCTAAAGGCGTACGTTATTAATTATTTTCCTTATATATTATTAGTTATTGGTTTGATGTAGCCATTCTGTTCGAGTTATGACACATTTCTATAGGTATTTAGATTGATTCATGTTTTAAATATTTTCCTGGAAATTTGACGGATACATTAATTATAAGTAATTTAATTTATAAGTACGTTCATTATTATTATAATGTTAACACGTCTTGTTACATTTTTCATTCACTACATAATGTGGTAAGGTATACATTTTTTCGTTAGTTATTTCACGTAATAATAATAATAATAATAATAATAATAATAATAATAATAATAATAATAATAATAATAATAATAACAAACCTCACAATAAATAAAGCCCGGTGTCGCCGTTGCAAAGTTAATAATTTCACAATAGCATTATTCTGCGGACACAAAGGACGACAACAATATAATATATAGGCGCAAGAGTAGAGAAACTAGTACATATATATATATATATATATATAGGTAAGTAACAAGGCTAAAAAACGCAATAAAATACCTCGTTCCGTTCCAATATTAAAAACCGAACACCCTGTTGTACGGACAAGTAATAATATAATTTATAATATTTTAATGAACCGGGCAGGAAATAGTTTTACGTTAAACTATTTGCGTATAATTTTTCATAGTTTTATAATTATGTAATTGATTTGTAAATAAGAATTGCAGGTTTCTTCCGTAAATAACCAAAATAGTCAGAAGCTACAATTTGCGTTATTTTATATTCCAGAACTTTTATTATTACTCTAAATTGTATGTATCTATTATCTACTATAGCCTATAGGTACAATACAAATTGGCGAATTGAAAAATATAACGTATAAGAATAATAAAACGAAACTTTTTTTTTTCACTTGAAATTGTAATTCTCTAAAATTAAAAATATAATTAGTTATGTGTAAAAAGAAAATACGTTTTTGAATAAATGCATTATCTACTTTATAGTTTATTCTAATTTATTATAGATGAGAAAAAAATTATTACAAAATAAATATTAATTATTTTGGACTCGTCGTTGCTGGACGTTGCGGGACAACTGAAAAATATTTATAATAGTTATTCTATTTAAGCTTATTTCATACCAAATACTTACCTAACAATACATAATAATACTATGAAACTCATAAAATTCATGTTAGTATTTCGTCTATATTTATTTGATGTATCTTTGGAATTGATAACAATATAACTCCTATAATATTAAGAAGTATAATCGTATCAGAACCATGGTAAAAGTCGATGGAAATCTATAAATATGTTTTTTTGTTTAATATTCGATTTTTCACGAGTATTGTTGACTGCAGTGGCGTGCCCGGGAGGGGGGGGGTATTTTCTCAACTGTACTGATTGACCAAGTTTCACAGCCATATAAGGCAATACTGCAAACAAATATTTTTTTAAACTTTTTTTCTTGCTTGTAATGTCACACTATTAGTGGTTAATACGTGTTAAAAATATAGTATATTAATAATTTTTTATACTGATATATTTTTTTTCAATTAAATTTTTCCAAAAACTATATATATTACAGGGAGGTTGTCCCCCCCGCTACTACGCACCTGGTGACATGTCTCGTTATTATTCATTTGCAATAAACGGAACATTTAAAATCCGCGGTGTTAATACCCAACGTTTAATATTATATATATATCATATGTACATTGTACAGTACATATAATAATAATCTAACCTGTAATATCTTGACAAGTATAACATCGTAAACATTCCAATATATATATATATATATATATAAACACACAAGGCCGTTGCCAGGAGGAGGGTTTTAGGGTACAAACACCCCCGAAATATTTTCTTAAAATAAAATTTAATGATTTATATTCTATTATTAGTTTGTTATTTTTATTTTATTTCATATTTTATTACTCTCATGCCCCCAAATTTTTTTTTTTTTTTTGCTAGCACACACAATAAAATGGATATATGTGAGCAGTCGCTGCTTTAAATTGCATTGCGCAATGAACAAATCTTGTAGGTTTTCTTATGGCGGTAAACGCCATACGACAATTTACATTTTAACAGTAATTTTAAACGTCCATAATTATTATACATTCGTATAAAATAATTGTTTAATGCCCTTTCAGTCTTGTTCTGCGCAATTACGAAAAAGTCGTTTTTGTTTTTATTTTTAGCAATTGCCTGTTAAAAATAATTTTACGGCGCAATATTCCACTGGCCGTATTATCACGGCGCACGAGGCAGACCAAATTTTATTTCTCACGATTAAAATCGTATACCTAACTATTTTATATTTATTTCGTTCTGACACGCATCGAACGACGACGGTATTACCATAATGTTACTATTGTTATGACATATATACAACGTCATACCGGTTTTAAACGCAGAGTGAGTTTTATAACTCAAAATATAATAACCTACAACTATTTTCATATTATTAATTCTGTGTCAGTTTTTGTTTTATCTACATACGGAATCTCGTTGAAAATTTCAGTGTAAATTAAATTCACATTTGAAACCTTTATTGAAAACTAATTTTTAAATGTTTAGTTAAATGATATTTAAAATTTATAAATGTATAATAAACGATAAAAAAAAAACAGTGCACATAAATAAATATGTTGTAGACTAAAAACCATTGTTGTTGAAGCCTTTTATCAATATAAAATAAATATGTATATTGTATATATATATATATATATATATGTATAAAAAAATTTGTTCTTAATAATTATAAAGTTTATTATTATTATTTATTGTTATTTAAAACGTATTATGTTATATGATAACATAATAATACATATAATAGTTAATAAATGTACGACTAAGAAAATTACTAAGATTTTGCTACATACTATTATCAAATCTCGGTTGGACTTGAGGGCGAGAGTAGTTAAGTAGTTATACGAGATTACGAGTAAGTATGTAAATAATACTATACAGTATACACCCCATACACCGCGTTTTTGAAAACCACATCAACCGACTTTGTCCCCGTTATCATCTCTATACAGGCACTTTACCTAAAATAATAACCAACGAAGAGCCGAAATAATTATATATATTATACCGAAATGTATTCGAAATCTCTCATTAAAGGTCCTTCGAACCTTCTATCAGTTCTATCTGACTCCAACCAAGTCGAAGCTACGCCGGAATAATTTAATATAAGTCGTTTTCTACCAGTTATTCGAGGCGATGCTCGGCACTATCGGCAGCAGTTATCAACTGTATTTCGCATCTTCGAAAGTGATTAAATGAAAATAATTTATTATACCTACATACATATATATATATATATATATATATATAACACACACCATAATACGTATCTCTAGTGATGACTGAAGTACTGGGTCGGAGATGTTCGTCGAATTCCTCTGACACCGACAAAATTCTCAAAAGGAAGATATCCGACGACGATATTATTACATTGTTGTTATAAACCTACAAACCTTCCTCCCGCCTCGTAACCGACAGTTATCGTATATTTCTTCTATGTTACATTGACATGTTTTAATCATACATATGTGTCGTACACTACGAGTTAAATTTAGAATCCTAATTAACCTTCATTTATCTTACCGTAAGAACCGACGCAGAGGGTCTCAATCTATTTTTGCACGTGGAAGGTCCCACCAGGTATTTTCAAAACTTTGAAATTGTTATTATTTTTTTTCTTTTATTTTATGTTTATTTATTTTATTGGTAATAAAATCTTCATATTTCATATATGGGTATACAGTATACACCACACTTCAAAATATGTGATCAACGTTTGTTGATGTTCGAAACATTATAAAAGGTAAATATGTTAACATCACTAACAGTGAATACCGACAATCATCGGTACATATGACTGCGTAAAAACAATTTCGGCAACATTTACTAATAATATTTTTATATATTATGTCTTCATACACTGGTGCCTGTCAACATTTAACTATCGCTGTCAAACACTTCGACGTATAAAATATATACATATAACAAAATATCTAAACAGTCTTTTCCACTTGTTTGGGATATTAAACTTCACATTATACAATATTATCAGCGTATAAAGATTGAGAGAGCAGAGCAGTACAGGTATGATATAGAGAATATGAAAGGTAGATGTACTCGTATAAAATGTACTTTCTAATCTTCTACAGCTATTGGTGACTGTATGACTTATTTCTGTATTAAAAATTTTTATTCTTTTCGATTTTTTTTTTTCATGTATAACATGCAACATGAGGAGTACGATTTTCTTGATATCATGTGACCTCGTGGAAGAGCAACAAATATGTCACTATACGTTTGGACCAACTAAATCTCAGTACATAATTATATAACATTGTATACATAAGTATGTGCTCTCTTATTTTTCATTGATATTTTACGCCCGTTAAAGTACTTACTACTACCAACTTAAATTTTCAAATAATATTACTTTCACTAGCTTAAAAAAAGTATAAAATAATAACTGTAAAATTGCCTACGTTCAAAAAGTGTATGTCGGCAATTTTATCTTTCTTGATGCAATTTTCTGGTTGTTCTTAATTATTAAGAATAATAATAGGTACCTATAAAAATATATGAAATATAATGTACCAACTAGATACATTTTGTTCACAAAATGTACTCATCATCTAAGTATCATCCGAGCACACCATGTCATACACATATTTATCATACGCGACAAAGCGTTCACCGACAACTTTAAAAAATATAAATAATAAACACATTGTTGTAAAACCAATTTCACTACGTTCAGAACCTAATTTAGATATTAATAATTTTATCGAATTTTCGCAATTTGTATATTCGACTCGAGCCCTCTAACGTCTTATACAATAATGTGTGCTTACAGGCAAAAAAAAAGGTTAATAAATAAACACAATATTGTAAAACTAATGCATGAAAAATGTTGGAAATTCGGATTAATGTATAAACTTTGCAATAAGTTCAATTCTGTTTACCGAATATTTATTGCATCACCAAATCGACCGGTACATTGGAAATGAGATTCCGTGTTATATCCGAAACGGTAGCTGCAAACGCGTGCCAATGTATTCTAGCAACGTTATATAGTTTCACTGTAGGTCTTATATACCTAACTCTAACACTTACGTTTCGTATAAATACACTTCGTAAAAAACATAAAATTGCCTATAAACGGCCCATTAATAAATGATAAAATCCTCTTAAAAAAAAAATCTTCTCTGGAAATAATTTTTTTTTTTTTGCTTTTAACAAAATTAATATTTTAATACTCGGATAAGCTTTTATAATTCTGTGTATTATTCGTATTAAAAATTGTAAAAATATAAACGTCACATCTAAAATATTATTACGAGTATTAATGACAACAATTTTTTCATCCGAGCCGTCGATGTGTTGAAAACATAATATGCTTTGAATACTAAATTCCTAACAACAAAATTATTTCCCAGTGAGCTCTTATGACTATATGATGATTATAATCTAATCTTATTATGTGAAATTGATGAACAAATCTGGACTCGGTCATATGCTCGGTCGTATGTCATTGCATCACGTGCGTATTTATGAGAACTCCTTGTGAATGTGGCCAGTAGATTTACCATTTTTCTAAATGCAGTGGGATTCATATTGCCATAGTTCGCTACTGCATTACGTAAATATATATATTCTTCTGAACGCAACTTGGTTTGATTTAATCGAATGAAAAGGAATCGTTCTGTTTCGATTTTTGCACGCATGTCGACAATATATTCATTATTCATGGAATATATTGTCGACGTTTCAAGATACAATATTCAGCGTTTTTACGAACCGTTAAATATATACTGTAAAGTATGGTCTGTTAAACAATATTTTCTACAAGTTCATCATCAAAAAGTATGAAAAAAATTGGAATGGCGTATCTAAATTTAATACGTTATTTGAAAAATCCTTTTCACGGTGAAACTTAAAAAAATTTTCATCAAGAACTAAATTTTCACTCCTTCATCCTACATCTTATAAACTTTTACAGGATCATCAAGTGTAAAATTTTTATGTATTAAACGTTTATTTGAATTACTTGGTCCATCAAGAGAATTAAGAATTTCATTATTTAATTGAGGCTCTAAATATTTTCTAACAAATTGTTGAAGTAAACAATCAAGCCTCGTATTCGTAATTTTCTACGTTTTGTGAGTTTGACGTCGAAGGCTCATAATAAGGTACAGGGGCGTACCCAGAAATTTTTTACGGAGGGGATCCAGCATTTTTATTTTATTTGTTCTATAAATGTTTCTATTGTTTATAAATGAAAATAAAAACACTGTACATAAATAAAATTACGCGCATGATAACAATCGGATAACGTGATAACGATTATATAATAATCAACTTAATTCCCTACCTAACTTAACGACCTACCTACCAAGCCAACACAACAGACATGAAAACCGGCATCCGGAATAGGATATTTAAATGGTAAAACGGACTCAGAGAAACGTCACGGAAGAAATAATACGCGCGATTTTTTCCTCCCAAAAAATAGTTTTGCTCGACGACCTTGGGACCCAATTTTCTATTATATAATAGATTTCCATTTAAGTTTTATTCTATTAAATTTGAATCTTATGAAAATATTTTTATACGTTGAAATTGCAGCGGTGGGGGGAAGGTCCGGACCCGAAATCCCTCCCCTTGGGTACGCCCATGATAAGGTACATTCATCACGTTCTCATTAGACGATATTTCACAACTATTTGACAACTTTGATGTACTTTTAATCTCCAGTTCAGTTTCACCGCGTAATATTTCGTAGACGACCGGTGAAGTAAAATCTTGGTCATTCAATAAATTCTTTTTGTGTTGTAGCTATGTCTTTGAATCGTTCAATAAATTTGATAAAGCTGTGGATATCACTTCGCATACTCAATAAAATAAACATGCGTTCATTAATATTGAAGTGTAGATTATAAATATCATTGCAATATCCACAACGACGACAATTTTTAATTAAATATTATTTTAAAATTTTAGTGTGCAACACTTTGAGTATTTATTTATTAATATAGTAGTATTTATATTTATTTATTTGTACTGATCAAGTAATTAATCAATTATATAAATTGATAACCTTCCTTCGATCTATTGAAATCACATTGAAATACAGAAAACGGTTTTAGGTGTAAAGTATTACGAAAAATTATACGTTTAAATTTTCATAATATATTTAATATAAATTAATAGTAGAATTAACAACAAATTCTTAATTTTTTATTCAATCCTATTCTGTAATTGTATTATATAATTTAAAAACAAATATTTATTTTTATTTTATTAAAAATACTTTGGTATATAGTAAAGCAAGTAATAATGTTCTTAATTGTGTGAACTGCTTTCCACCATTATTTTCAAATGATCATTCTTCTTTACAAGTATTTATACAAAACGATTGAGGAGTTTGCACATCCCGGAAATCTGAAAAAAAATTTCGGAAACAACACTTAAGAAGTTATAAAGTTCTGTTGAACTCATTGATTCTAAGTATGCTTATCATTTATGGCACAATAATATCTTATTAATTATTTTTATACGAATTATACGGGTATTGATTATTGCAGATCAATAATTATCAATATTATAAATTAGATTGTAAAAAAGGTAGCGAGCCGCGGGGTGTTGAGAATATCGCTTAAGTGAATTACTTGGAAAAAGATTTTAGAGTTTTGTTTTTATTATAAATTTGAAAGCAATGATAAAACATTGCATTCGATAAAACGATTCTGAGCAGAGCTTCGGTGTAATACATTTTGTCTATTTTTGTACAAAATTGAAATAATATATGTCTGACGTTCTGTCCAAATTTTAAGTCAAAAAATTCAAAATTAACTGTTTTATAAATAAAAAAACCTCAATATAGCCTCAAAATAGCCCCTTAAAGTAGTATAGTACAAAGATACAATTTTGTTGAAAATTTCAAGACAATAGAATGATTATTTTCGAAATTACAGCGAAAAACGTATACGTGATATTGATGAAATCACATTTTTAGCGGTTTTGTCGTAATTTTTCGGTAATTTATCGCATCGCGTTAAAAAACTATTGAGAAAATCGAAAAATGATCTCTCTAAAGTACTAACTAGAGGTGAATTGCTGCCGGAAACAAAGCGTGACCGAAGAGGTCGAGGAGCACTCCTCCTGGTCGAACATCTGTACACAGTGTAGAGAAAAATAAACACCATTGTAAAACCGTTAAATCCCTCGCTCCGCTCAGAATCTAAAAATTATTTTAATTGTCCTTTAGGCAATATTTTCGTACATTTTTGTCATACATAAATCATAATAATACCTACATTTTCGTTCAAAACGTGTATGGTTTATTAGCATATCTTCATAGTAATTTTTTGCATATCCTACAGAAACAGAAAATAAAATTTCATTATTATAATTGTTACCGGGCATATAGTTCATACGTGTTTTTTTTTTTTTACGTACGTAATAAATACGTATTATTTGTTTTATATACTGTATGAAGTGTTATTTTGTTTGTAATTTGTCAAGCTATTAAAGAAATGCAAATAAATTTATTTGTGAATTCTATTATATATTTTTCACAATTTTAACGTTTTTACACTATCTTTAATTATCTTTTTATAATATATACTTTTTTTATTTCGATACAAGCACTTATATATTTTTAATTATATTGTATTATCTGAAGCAGTTTTAAAGTAGAGTTCACAATAAATGAACAGGTTCAAAAAATGTATAATTTTCGTCGTAGATTGTATAATAAGTTAAGCTTTCATATACTCAGTTGATATTTAGCTACCGTGTATGCTATTTATTATTTGTGTAACTATACTTGCCTTTAACAGTACTTTGTGCTATACAAATGAAAATAATAATACATATTGCAATATGCTTGTATAACGCATATACTTTATTACATATACTCGTATTTCGTTTGTTCATGTCAAAAAAACATTGTTTAAATTACGATAAAAGTAAGGAATCGTGTAAGAAATTCAAATTATTATATTATTAATTATCAGTATTCCCTATCTGAAATTAAGAACTTCCCATAAGTTATCGAAGACCTGCAGGAAATATACGTTATTCTTTCTACAGTAACAAATAAATGTTTTACTTAAGCATCGAAGATTTGCATTGCCCTTCATCTCAAATTCAACTTATATTAGATTTTAAGTCAAGAACAAGATTTATTAGATTTACAGTTGTGTTTTTATACGTGAACACATTTCCACCTAAGTTAGGAATGCTCCATCGATCTTTAAATGAAACAAATCGATTATTAAAAATATCAATGAGGTTGGTAATTGATTTGACACGTTTTTAGTTTCTTAATACTCATGTTTCTCTGATACACAAGGAAAGAACAGAGAAAGATTTTCACAAAATTGTTCAATTTTGAAAAATTTAAATTCCATTTTAATTGATACAAATTTCAAAATAATATATCTGTTTTGAATAAGTGCTTTTGAACTGTTTGTATTCTAAGAGTTTACAACAACTTTGACATGTACATTTTAACATGTAGTGTGTAAACTTCAAGGTTTTGCGGTTAACCTAAACGTTGTAGAAAATACTGAAACTAAATGAAAAATTCAGAAATACTGAAATTAAAGCGAGAAAGATAGGTCAAGAGATCAAGGCAAATTAAACAAACATAATATATCTTGTAAACAGCGGGGATGACTCAGAAGTAAGTGAAGGCCCGACATTTAAAACAGTGGATGACTTCAAAAATTTTGGAGGAACCCTTAGCACCAAAAATGACTGACCAAAGGAAATAAACATTCCACTACTTAAAACAATAAAACTGAAAAAAATATCTACGTATTATCGACATTTCTTAATTCTTAAATGCTATTGCAAAAAATCAAAAAAGCAGATCATATGAGATTATATAAATTTCTATTATCATAAAAAGGTCAACTCCAGCGTATTGATGTAATGCCTGTCACAATGAACATAATAGAAAGGAATTTAAAGAATTTCGAAAAATAGTTTGGAGAAAAAACTGGGAACCAGTACTTGACGGCGACACAGGAGGTTAGCTACGCAGAAAGAAAAGGGAGATACAGCAGTTGATAAATATGTTATCGGACTAAGATTGTTGTGTCTAGGTTGTATTTTGGAACTTGATAGTTTTTTTTGCCATACGAATATATATATATATATATATCTGCAACAACGACAATTTTTGATTACATAATATTTTTAAATTTTAATGGACATCACTGAGTATTTTAATAACATCATTGCATTGATCAAGTAAATAATCAATTATATGAATAATTGATAACGTTTCATCTATCTGTGAAATGTAGAATACGATTGTAGGTATAGGGTCCTTTAACCTCTATTACGAAAAATAATACATTTAAATTATCATAATATATTTAATATCTTATAATAGAGGGATTAACAATAAATCTTAATATTTATTTAATCTTATTCTGTAATAGTATTAAATAATTTTAAACCAAATATTTCTTTTTATTTAATTAAAATTACATTCTTATATATTAAAGCAAATAATAATGTTATTAATTGTGTGTACTGCTTTCCACTATTATTTCCAAATGGTCATTCTTATTTACTCATACAAAACAACGTAGGATTTGGCACATCCCAAAAATCTGAAAACAATTTTGGAAACAACACTTAAGTAGATATAAAATTTTGCTGAACTCGTTAATTGAGCGGAAGCTGAAAATGATTATCATTTACGGCACAATAATATCTAATTAATTATTTTTATATAGATTTATACGGGTATTGATTATTGATCAATCATTATTAATGTTATAAATTAGATTGTAAAAACTTTATTTTTAGGCAATATTTCTGTATCTTTTTGTCATACATAAAAATACATAATAATACCTACGTTTTCGTTTAGTATGTGTGTAGCTGAAAAGCATATCCTCATAGTAATTTTTTGCATATCCTGATGAAACAGAAAATTCAATTTTATTATTATAATTGATACCGGTCAAACAGTTCATTGGTTTATACTAATAGATATATAATGTAATAAATTTCATATTCTTTGTTAGTTTTATATACTGTATAAAGAGTTATTTTGTTTGTAATTTGACAAGCTATTAGAGAAATGCAAATAAATTTATTTGTGAATTCTATTTTATATTTTTCACAATTTTAACGTTTTTACACCATTCTTAATTATCTGTTTATAATATATATTTTTTTTTATTTGGATACAAGCACTTATATATTTTTAATTATATTATATTATCTGAAGCAGTTTTAAAGTAGATTTCACAATAAATAAACAGGTTCAAAAAATATATAATTTTCGCCGTAGATTGTATAATAAGTTAAGTTTTCATATACTCCGTTGATATTTAGCTACTGTGTATGCTACTTATTATTTGCGTAACTATACTTGCCTTTAACAGTACTTTGTGCTATACAAATGGAAATAATAATACATATTGCAATATGCTTGTATAATGTGTATAGTTTATTACATATATTTCGTTTGTTCATGTCAAAAAAACATTGTTTAAATTAGAATAAAAGTAAGGAATTGTGTAAGAAATTCAAATTATTATACTATTAATTATTAGTATTCCCTATCTGAAATTAAGAACTTCCCATAAGTTATCCAAGACCTGCAGGAAATAAACATTATTCTTTCTATACTAACAAATAAATGTTTTACTTATGCATCGAACATTTGAATTGCCCTTTTGCTCAAATTCAACTTATTTTAGATTTTAAGCCGAGAACAAGATTTATTAGATTTGAAATTGTGTTTTTGTCAATAAACATATTTTCTTCTAAATTATCTCACCCATCATAACTAAGTAAAGGCCCAAAATTTTAAAAAGTGGATGACTTTAAGTATTTAGGAGCAACTGTGAGCACCAAGAATGACAGATCATCAAAAATAAACTTTTGACTGAATAAAACAATAAAACTGAAAAAACTATGTGAGATACAGGAGTTGGTGGATATGTTACCGATAACTATTTCATGAAATGCCAGTAGATTCAATGGCTATGTCATTTTATGTTTCGGAAAGAAAATTGTCCACAAATAACAACATTTCAATGAATATCTCACGAGAAAAAGCCATGTCACAGGCACAGAAAAAGATATAAATATTACGAATATATAATAATATACTATATAAATATATAATATATATTAAGATTTATATAATTAATATAAATATTAAGAAATAGCCAAAGTGGTATTAATATAAAAAATGTAAAATTTAAATTTGTAATAAAAATTAACATGTATTTCATATGGAATGAATCGTGATAACGAGTTGTTTTTAACCATGCGACTTTGATCATGACTGTGACGTGGCTACTTAACGTTTCTGTTATGGCACGATCCGTAATCTCAGGTGCAATAAGTAACCATAAATAATTTTACTTTACTTGCCAAATAATCTTTTAAATAGGTGATTAAAAAATGAACTTTAATTCAACTATAAATTATAATCATCGTTTATTAATACGAGTATAATGACTCACTTAAATGTTTATATGCATATTCGATGGCCTCGTTTTTAGTTTCTTCAAAAATTAAGAAAAGTTTGATCAGAATGTTACTTTGCATTAAACAATTAATATAATTGTCTTCATGTATTAATCTTATTTCTTAAAATATATTTATTAATTTGAACTATTCTGAAAATAAACTTTGTAATTGTCCCTGCCGAGTAAGAAAGATTGCTTACCACCAAATTTTTCCAATTCAGCTATACAATATTGTTTCATGTAAAAATAAATGTCCATATTAACTAGTTTAATATACAATTCTCATTAAGGGGATTGCAATTAAGTATTGACTTTATATGTTTAATACACACGAATCCCTGTAAATTAAGCATTTTCTATTATCAATACACCAAGGGATTTAAAGATGGGATAAATATTTGAATACAGATGTAAATTCGTCAAGAAGTTTGGAGGAAATTGATAAATTATCCACATTTATAAATCTTTTCCAAAAATGCCATCAAAGTCAATAACCAATTTAATATAATAAAATGTTTCATATTTAATTTATTAAAGCGACGTCTTACGCAAACGTGCCTCCATAGAATGCACAAGAGATAGCAGATAAAGTAATAAATAAAAAAAAAATCATTGTTTTGGATATATCAAATAACACATTCATCTCTTAAGCGTATTGGAATCAGGTATTTTGTTTCTTTCTCTTGCATAGTATGATAGAGACATAAATATAATAGACAGTTCGTACTTCAAACTTCCTGATCTATATAGTGGTGAGATATGAAATTTTAAAATACATTTTCCTAATTTTTAATTTTTTTATACCATCCAAAATTAATCAACCAAAAAAATATATTATTAATCAATTTTTGAAAACCTTAAGTGAAAAAAATTTTTAATTGTCGGAAGTTGATCTATAATAAAATTCACGACGAATGCAAATTTGTTTTTTTTTTTTTTCCAATTAAATCGGTACGTTGGATGTAAGACACGTGTATTTTACTTTTGTGTGTGTAAAGCGAAGAGACAAAACATCCTCTTCCAATTCCCTTAATAATTAAGATCACAAAACCAAAATATAAAAATAGGAGGAAATTTGATTTTAAGTAGAATTCACAGAGAATCCTTATTACGGAACAAAATCAAACGGTACTTTGAAAATTATATTTTATATAATATGCGAAAAAATCATTACAACTCACTCATATTGATAATCATTTAAGTCTCACACATACGTAATCCGTAGGTAACATGATAACATAATGAACACGGCCGTTTAATCAATTAATATCCACATAAGTAGAAGGTATAGTAAAGAAAAGAAGACAACAGAATATCTGTATCATATAGGGATTCTGAAATATTACGATAAAAGAGCAAGTGTAACCAATTATTAAATTTATTTGTGGTCATAAAACAAAGAGTTTTAAATATTATTATCGTTTAATTTTTAATGATAATAAAAATATTACAATGCACCGGTAAAATTTTTAATTTTAATTATAGAAGTATATATGTGTATATAAATAATTTATAATAATTATATAATAAAATGTAATAAATATTATAATGTGTTATATAAATAAACTAATTGTATTTTTAAACTCACAATCACACTGTTCTCTGTCCCTATTGTTTAATCGTTCTTTCATAAAATAAGAATAAATCAGTAAATAAATTATAATTTTGTTATATGACAATTTTTTAAATTATAGATGTGCTTATTAAGTAAATAGGCATATAGTTTTTTGATTGTCTTTAAAAAAAAATCATACACTATAATAATGAAACAGATTCATTATTAAAATACTGATACCAACCACTGGTGTTTAGTCCGTGAACTTCATCGAAACACCATTGTGCTGGTTCCGAAAATGCTTCGTATTTCTTCAAAGTTCCATGAACTGATCAAAACGCAATTCATTTACATATACGAGTATTGTGATTATTATATTGATGATGCGATACATTTACACATTTAAGTAAATGTATTTATTGAAAATAATATTATATAGGTTATATATACCTTCAACAGCTTCTTTGTAGAGCGTATTATAATATGATTTTACAAATTCTACAAATTAAAAAATATTTACGTTCTTTTTAAATTTTTACTAAAACATTAATTACCTAAGGAAGTATCAATAACAATTTTGTACTTTATCGAATTTAGATAAAAGAATAATATAGTTAAAGGTATTCCACGAAACAAAACCACTTATATTTTTTTATAATAATCAGGTGGAATGTTCATACGATCATACGTAACAACATTAAAATATTTCGGTTGTACCAAAATAAACGACGTATAATATCATAGAAATGAATTACCGTTATCTAATTTTTTAACGTTATCTTCCGCTAATGTGTAAAAAAAAATTTTTCATTTATAATATTAGTACATTCATTTCAAAACGATTTTATGAACGTTAAAATAGTACGATAAAAAACATTTTAATTGCAGGAATAATTTTTCTTTATCAGTTATATATACTCACTCAATGTGTTGAATGCATGTTTGAAAGCATCAATATCAGTGCAAGGGACTAGAAAAAGAAATGTAATGATTACAGGTGTTACAATAAATTACACTAATATATTGTATTTTACTAAACAAGATTAAACAATGCGAATATAAAAGGCTCTTCCTGTATAAACCTAAATTGTAACTATATGAAATTGTTTACCTGTAAATCCTCCCAATTCCCTAAGTGCTTCTAAATTATTGTTTGTCATCCAAATAATTAAATATATTAAAATAAATAGTATATTTACATTTATACAAGCATTACCTAACTGAAAATATTTTTTATTCTGAAAATTGTAGATTCCCTTTTTGCGCACAATCAACAATACAATTTTTTTATACATTATGCTCGACCAAAAACGTTTAATAATGTAGTTGGTGCACTTAATGATTTCTATATGTTTAATTCTTATACTAGTCAAAATAAATAAATATGGCCTCTTAAATTTGAATTTTGGTTACTCTTTCCTTTTTGATAGAGCATAGAAAAATTTAGTGTTAGTTATAAGCATTGATTATATATACTATATATTTATTATGTGTAGTATATATAATCAATAGTATAAGTTACAAGACCATATTTTCTTAATCAATACAGTATAAAGATATAAAACTTTATCAACGTAAAATTATTAAATTTAATATTACAAGAAAATTATTAATCTTACTTTCACATTCTAAAATAAAATAAAACGATTTATTTGAAATAAAATTTAATATGTTTTTTATTTGTTAATTTTCACCATTATGAATTTATAATATAATATAATGGTAAAAATTCATTTATACAAGTATTGTAATTTAATTAAAATTATTTGTAAACCGTTTGATCAAATTGTACTTTTTAAATTTTATTTTACGGGATGCGGTTATCGTAGGGAATATTAATGGTTATATAATACAAAACGGTCATGTAAACTAATTTTTAAAATCGAATTACATTTAATATTTTTGTGAAGAATATATTGTTTCAAGCATGACATTCTTTGAATTTTTGTTTATTTGAATTTTTTATTTTTGTGCAAATTGTACGTAGTTGATTTTAATATAGCACGATTTTTAAGTTCCTGGTGTTATCCATAAGCATACATAAAATCCAACCGAAAATCACAAAAAAAAATCGTAGTAGGTTAAGTTATCGACCTATTCGATTTTAACATTGATAATTTCTGTATTTTTAACAACTCAAAATATTATACAATATCAGACATATGTATATAATAAATTAGTGATATTATTCAGTAATTTGGAGCACCACTTTTTCTCATACATTAGTTTAAAAATCAATATAATAATAATAATAATAATAATAATACTCAAACTCCTAAGTAAATCCTTTGAGTCATTATAACTACGGCTCCAGCAGGCTGCTGCAGCTCATTACCTACTTTATAATGTTAACTTCATACCAGTGGCGTAGCCAGGGGTTGCTGATGGCGCTGCAGAACCCCCACCCCCTCGAAATGAATAAGTAATCAGTTTTTAATCATATTAATTATTAACATATAAATTAATTAATTATCAGCCTCAGCCCCCCAATTAAAAATCTTGGCTACTCCACTGCTTCGTACCACATTAAATTTGAAATAAGTGACTATTTATGTAATTTAATAAGTCAATGGTTTTTAATAAGCACAAATTATAAGGTAACATGTGACGAGTATTATGAATGTCATTTCAATTATGTTATTTATATACACCACCTATTTCTTATGGTTATAATTTGTAACCTTTAGGTGCAAAGTTATTTTGACGCCAAAAAAAAAAAAAAAATGAAAATTAATAAATACTTATATTTCTAAAATAGGATCTTATTATGGACGTTTCTAATAATATTTGAATCTCTTCCTAATTATGATGTCTCACACAAACGTGTTGACATTCACCTCTTAAGAGATGCCGTCGTAGTTCGCCATCCACTAACTAAACGAATCGCCAACGCCTCGACTGACTACACACGATTATAATTAATTTCACAAAATTTGACGCATCATTCTTCTTATATTATACAATGGCCAAAATGATTGAAAAGTTACAATGCTGCGTCTGTTATACGCCCTCTTAAATTAATAAAGAAAATATCGTATTTACTGCAATATCACTAAAAGTGTGTAGCAGGCACTGCAAAAGTAGTGAAAATATAATTCATTTTAACCCGAATTATATAATGGCTGGTAAAGTTAATTAGTTTTGGATATTTCGTAGTTTTAACAACATTACTGTATTATGGTGTTGATCATATATTATGGTGTAACACCATATTATGGTGTTGATCTACACATCTTAAGCGGTTTGATTATCGGGCAAATATTAGGGCCACCTTTTATGTTATTGTCTTTTATTGTTGTTACCTATATAATTTACATTGTATATTTGATACATAGACAGTCAGTGTAGACTGTAGACACAGCCCGTAGTCAAAGCAATACCGTGTGTACAGTGTTAAAGTCAATATATGAATTATACCTATAAAAATTAAAAAACAAAGTATTTCGAAATGGATTTAAATGAAATGCACTTGAAATTAGACAACGCGATTTCAACGTTAATTAAACAAAAAATAATAGGGTCGACCGCCTTTAATGTTATTGTCCTACAATTGTTATTGCCTACAATTTACATTGTATATTTGATATATGGACCGTCCACCTAGACTGTAAACACAGTCCGTAGGCAAAAAAATATCGTGAAAACAAATTTAAAGTCAGTATATGAATTACAAACATTACAAAAAATAGTATTTCGAAATCGATTTAAATGAAATACTCGTAAAATATGAGAAAGCGATTTCAACATTAATTGAACAAAAACTATTGTAATTTAACCTAAATAATATAATTAAATTAAATATTAGTAATTTTTGCATCATTACCTTCTTTTTTAGGAACTGACATCAATCGCTAATCATTGACGTCAATTCCTTACTAAATCAGGCATGACATATGCGCAACAAATATTTTCGTTAAAATTATTTTGAATTTTTAATAAATATATCCTTCAATGTATTTCCAAGAAAAGTGCACTACAAAACAAAACATATAGGCACATATATACATTAATTTTCTTTAATTATGAATGTATAATGTTCTATACAATAATATTGCATGAGTAAACCTTAATTAAATTAATAGTTTACTACCTCAATATATTCTTTTTTTCATAAAAAGTGTTGTATACGCATATACTAATTACGTTTTTCACAAGTAAGTAATATAAAATATTACTCACCCTCAGCTATACAAAATATGAAAATATTCATTAATATGCATAGATATAATATTTTACTTATATTATGAATTTCTATACAGCTTATTGATGTATGGTAAAATCTATTTGAAATACAATGTAACATACATATTTAGAAATTGAAATTTGTATTGTATTGATGAATGTTAACTTTACTTACGTGTAGCTGATGTCTTATCAAAAATTACTACAATTGTAACAGTCAATAGAATTTGAAAAAATTGAGAAGATTTCGATTTCATTTTTCTTTTTTCTTTTAGTCAAGTCTAAACTGTGTGATAATAATTAATCTTTTTCTAAGTGTTGAGCGATTAACTGTAATAACTATTTTGCACAATCTATTGTACCGTTCAGAATATTGTCATTATTTTTTATGTGCTCGTGTACATAATAAATACAGATGTATTTTGTTAGTCCACGTAACGCATAGATCTTTTGCCAATAAATAATTTAAAACATATTATTTGAATAGTACAACAATGTTTAGTTCAGGGACTTGTTATAAAAACATGTTATTTGGATAGTATAAAAGTTGTTTGCGTATATAGTTTCCCTAATGATGAACTCATACAATTAATTTATTTTATTGAAAAACTATTAAGTTAAAAAATATCATAATGACTTTTATAAAAATAAATGTCCAATTGTCCAACTTATATTGTCAGTAACCGAAACAAGCGCTCTTCTATATATATATATATATATATAATTCTTATCTTCGATAATAAATTAAGTTTCCTTACTCAGTGCATTGTTATTTTTATTATTAATGCAAAGACATATAACGCGTTATATCTAACAACTATGTGTGCTACTAATTATGTGCACCACTTACCACCCACAAGAGTAGTTTTCACTATACAAATTAAAAATAAAATATATATTTTAATTTTATATATTGCAGTATGCATGTACTTATATTTTGTTTGTTTACATTAAAAAACAAAAGTTGTAATCTGATTTACTCACAAAAACAAAAAACAAAAATTACAATAAAAAATTTGAAACGTAAGAAATACAAATCATATTTTTGATTTGTATTTAAATATTAAATTGTATTTTAATGTATTGCAAGTAATTTAAGTATAAGATGAACCTGATAAAATTTCGTTTGAACTATGCGTACCAATTTTGAAAGTGTTAAAAATATGAAATTTCCTCAAAATGTGTATTTAAGTATTCCCTTTCACTTTCCGAAAACCCCATTTCAATCCAAAGTCATTCAGCTGGAATATTTAGTGGTACCTCTTAGCGTGAACACTGAACATACTATATACAATTAATTGTACATTTAATATTAGTACAATGGTTTCGGTATCAGAATAGTTATTGAAAATTTCTATTGCATTGGAATATACGACAGTCTTAGTATACAGTTTATTATGAAAATTAGGAAAATAGCTGCTTTTTTGATAACTGTCAATCTATTTCTGCTGTTATAAGATCATATCCGGATGATTTTTTTGGAAAAGGGAAAGAATTTATGCAGTCTATTACTTCTCCAAATGAGAAAATAGGTGAGTATTATACGGCTAGATGGAGGGTGAAAGCCATATATACATTGAAAATGTATTTATTTCGAACAGAATTTAATTTATCAACATCCGAGGAAAAATCGCTTATCCAAATTACATGTTTCATTGTTAAATATTAGATATATGCCCCAGAAGTAATATTTTATCATTGCTAGGCCCCAAATCACAAAATATGTTTCAACGATTTAAAATAGAAAATTTTTTGCACCTTCGTCCATCTGAATGGTTAAATTCCAATAAATATCAACGAGAAAAGCTAGTCATTGGGCAGTTGAAAGTTGTAAACGATTCAGCTGAGAGAGGCATACAACTAATTGAAGACTTTAATGATAAAGTTACAAGAGATTAATCTCAGAAATAATTTTTATTACAAGTGAGCCATTTTTTAATTAATCACTTATCATAGATCCTACAACAATTTATTAATGTTATTATTTATATTTTTCCAGAATATCAAAGATTACAGGTCTAAATATCCTATAGCGACAAAAGATGTGTTAAAATATTCACTTAACATTTAGCTTAAGAGTATTTATATTTAAACAAGTTTATTATTATGTTATTATTTAAAACTAATAGAAAATTTCAATATTTTTATGGTTTTTCTTAAATTTACAAGTAATGGTTAATTTGAAGAAATATAAAAACATTTTTGTTGGAAATATAGTGTACAACAATAATAATTTTAGACGATTATTCCGTGTCTATAGATTTAGTCGCAAAAATCTAATAACCGAATACTTTTCATAAAATATACGCACTGATATATTTTCCTTGAATTCACAAGAAACGGTTAGGTAACTAAACGAAAAAATATATAGATACATATTTTTTAGGAAATGATTAGCACTACAATAATTGTCCTATATAATATTTTCGTAATTTTAAAATTAAAGCGAGTATACATCAAAAGAACAAATTTTAAGCTATTTCATAAAAGTCTAAGCTTGAAGCGCGCCCTGTAAATTATATCTGATCGACTTTAAATTTTACTAACCTTATTTTTAGATGTAACAGAATATATTTCTGGCCGGCACTCCCCAAAATTTAACAAAATATATTTTCCTTATATAAATAACGGGCACCATAATTATTATTATTATCATTGTAGTGCTTTGTGGTATAATATATATATATATATATATATATATATATATATATATATATATATATACATATAATGTATAATATATTTTATTATATCTCGGAGTGATAACGTGATCTCGAGCGATAAAACATTATCATGTAGATATGATTATAGAAAACAATGTTCGTATTTGATGAGCGTGTGATGATATTACAGCATCATTGAGAGTTTGATCCCAATGAGCGTCATTTTCAAGCAATTGCAAACGTTGACAGGCTTCTCTGTAGGATCCACACATTCACCATCAACAGTTCGTAACTGTTGGAATGATGTTGGGCCACGTACATTGACTAATAGCAGTCGTAAGTAAAAACATTCATCATTGCTTGATGTACTGAATAAATCCGGCCAATCGCATCGGTGGAATATACATCTGTATATCCTGGAACTGGTTTTCCTTGTTTCCGTCGTATAAATCTCCTTGAGGATTGATTCCAGGTATAATATTTTGGCATTTCAGAATATAGCAATGTTTGTGCGAAATCATCGTTTTGGCATGTCTCAAAAAAACTGGTTAATGTAGTAGATGGTGGCTGAGCAGCTCTTTGTACTGCGTTCTGTGCTGTAAAATACACTCTTTGTCCATTTTCTAAATGCACAGCTAAGTGAACAACAGAAGGGTGTCTCTCATGAATAGGAAAAGAAAATATTCGCCAAACTGCTTCATTACTACTGACATAGCGGCCCATTTGGTATTGGGTAACTTCATCATTGGAATTCTCTGCACCAATTCCAATCACAGCCATCTTTCCAATCATATCCTCTTTCATTTAAAAAAAACTGTATGAGAATTGGATAAGAAGTTGCGAAGCCAAAAAAAGGTATAATATAAGAAAATAGTATTATTTTATATATAATATAATACCTCCTGGGTGAAGTTACCAATTTACCATAGTGGTAACCTATAAAACCTGGTGTACGGTAAAACACTTTTGATTGCGCGCCAAGTCAATCGTTTTGAATATTTATTAATTTATCGATTTTTTAAAGTAATTTGTGAAGGATTTAAAATTCAGAATTAAAAACGAAAATTATTTCCGAATTCTTCGTGTTTACTACAATAATATTAGTAAACATTTATTTATTTATTTATTTATTTTTTGGAAGACCCCATTGACGTTTTCCCCTTGGTTTGAGACATTTCCCTCCTGAACAAAAATATAATTATTTTATTAAGGACCAGCGTGCATACACAATAAGTTCAAAAATAAATACTATGGTTTTACCAGATGTATATGATAGGTATCGCTATCAACTATTATCATCTTCGTCATGGATTTTATAACCCAGTTGTAAAAATGCATAATAATACTATCTTAACTATAATAAGTATATATGCATCTATTTAAATTAACATATTCCTTTTTGGTCTTTTAGTTCTGTTCGTGATATTGTGCCGGGTGCATATAACTGTTTTCGTTCATATGTTAATGTTGTAATAAAAATAATAAAAACTAATTTTCGTTCTTTAAATTAACAATAATTAATATAGAAAAATATAATAAAAAAAATTTAAAAGCTAATTTTTATATATTACTCAAAACCATTCACAAATTTTATTTAAAAAATGTAGAGTGAAATTTTTTAATTTCAGTAAAAATACAGTAATTAATTAATAAACAGTGAATAAACAATGAAGTTCGCGACAGTGTAAACTTCATATCTTCGTTATTTTCAAATGGTCAGGGTAGTGTCCAGGTTAACCACTGCTCCTACAAAACTCTTCAGGAGTTTGTACGCCAATGAAGTCTATAAAAATAGTAAAATTGTAAACTACACAGTCTACACTTGCTAATAAACATATTATAATAAATAATATAGACAGATGAGCTAAAAATATAAAATGATTGCGATAGAGTTGTAAACGATTATGTACCTATATTATGTTCCTCATATTGTATCAAATTATTTTTATTAAATTAAGCGTGCACTTACATTATATATGAACAAATATCAATATCAAATATAAGTTCACAACCACTATATTAAATTATACTTTCTAAGCGATATTTATACCTTTTTTTAATCATAAATCATAATACATACTTCTAGAAATTTGTGTAAATCGTAAAACGATATTTTCAAAATATCTTTTTTTAAATTCTAAACAAACACATAATACAATTATATTATTTATATACAAAAAGGTATAATTCAATTAATTTAAATTATTTGTTTGATCTACTATAAAAAGAGCGATTTTGTTTATAATGAGCTAGGATACATGTAAGGAAATCTTAATATTTTTCTTATAGTTTTTAGAAAACTTGTTGCACATTTCATTCCATGACGGTGGCTCATACTAGTCATACTTCATAGTAAAACTATCACTTTGTACAAATACAATTAAAAGACATCAGTAAAATCGATTAGTAGTACCTAAGTATGTGTACTTATAGTACTTTAGAGTTTAGACAAACGATGAAAAGCAAAATTTCCAAAATATTTAATTTAATTCTTATTGTAATAACTGGAGTCATATTAACATTTTGCCATTGAATTTGATTACATTAAACGTGTCAAACTTTGACTTAAAGGGTGTGTGAGAAAATTCTGAAAAAGCTTGCCAAATTATATTTTTAAATATATATATATATATATATATATAATGTAAAATGAGTAATCGACAAATGCAAAACTGATTTAAGACTCATTAAATTCTATAAAATATATTTTACAATCAAAATTTATTTTGCTCCTTATATTTTACGTTTTATAAAGTACCTTATAGCTATGTACAAATAAATTTTACCTCAAACTCTATAAGTAGTTAAATCTTATTTTAAATATATATTTTTTTGTTTTTATAAAGTAATAATTTAAACAATAATTAGCCACGCTGTGAGGTATTAGTTACGTTTACAACTTACCACCTACAATACTTTCGTGTCCTAAAAATGAATAAAATAATGTACATTACAATATAAACGTAATGATATTTTATTTGTTAATTTTTTTTTTTAAGTTAGCAGTAACTCTATTTATTAGAAATGGAAAATTGTAAAACTAACAAGAAAAAGGTAGCGAGTTGTGCGATGTTGTGAATGTCGATGTTGTAAATATATACATATATTTGAGAAAGAGCAAAGAAGTTTGATTGCAGAATTCTTTATATCGAATGCAATAATTTATCATTAATAAAATAATACCTAAATAACCACAAATGTGCTTGTTAGAAATATTCTCAACAAATTGTATATGTAGTCATTATTTTGGTTTTGACGGATGGAATGTCATGATATAATATTGATTTGTCGCATTATGTACCTGATGAAACTCCTGATCTGCTTATGTCAAAGATGTTGACCATGAACTTTCATCCGAATATTGACAGTGCTTCAGATCGCGTTATTAAGACTGTTATTAATAACCTAATCGACTTCTCAGTTGTCCAATAAAATCGTAAATTAATTGAATAAGCAACTGCTGCACACCTCACAAAACACTATTAGTTCACATTGACCAAGACGATGTTTGATAAACAGATCATCACCTATAACTATGGGAAATCTAGAAGAACCAAAAACCAATATTACCCTCTTTTATTCCTTAGCTTGCATTGATTTTGGGTTTCGAATGCCTTTCGGGTCCTAGATCGTGGCATCCTGATTTTGTAAGACCACCTAGAGAAAAGCGAAATTTTCTCAAAACACGTCTAATCGGTGGACACGACCACACGGATATCTATTCGAGATGTTCGTTTGTACAAACAATAGTCCATAAACATTTGATATCTTATCCTGACGCAGAGGTGTACTCAGGAATATTCAATGGGGGTTGCAAATTTTGTTAACATTAAATTGAAAATAGATTGTAAAAAAAATATTTGTTTATTTTTTCTTCTTAAAAAATTTTTTTTTTAAAAATTGCTCCTGTGAATTATATTATTTATAAGCACGAACGCACAAAAGTACATTGGTTAGCGAGGTCATGGGGGGGGTTTAAACCACACGACCCCCCCTTGAGTACGCCCCTGTCCTGACGGGCAGATTAAAGTTATTGAATTGACGTGTAAATTAAGTTCGATCTCAATTACAAACAAGCACGAGGATCTGCACGGGGTTTTTTTATGAGGTTGTTTTTAGTGCATAAGATCGTGGTATGAATTTTAAAATCGCAATTCTTATTTCCTCTCCGGCATTCAGTCTTGATCTATATATAGTTGGTAAAATTAGTTTTTCTGCGACAGTATGAGGTTTCTTACTATTTTGCTCTTAGCCGAGGCACTTTGTAAGAAAAAAACAAAGTTTTAGAAAGAATTTTGTTTTGTAAAATTTTATTTTAATTATTGCTTTAATTTTGATGCGAAATACTCACATGGTTTGTTCGCCAAATGTTCATGAACTATCTCCAAATGGAGCTTCATTTTATTTGGAAGCATAAATTCTACTGCCAGAATTTTAAAACAAATAACACACTGAAGACATTCTACGTTTCCAAAAATGTTGCTGTAGTAAATCCAAAATTCAAATAATTATCTTCATATTTTCGGTATTTGTGTTCTATTTTTCAATATTTAAAGACACTTCCGAACGATCAGGTTTTTCACAAGAATTCATAAACTTATTCATACTTATTACTACTATTACACATAAAAAATACAAAACAAAATACTGTCGTAATACATATCGGTCTCGTCGGTGTGCGTGGCGCGTATTGGCTGTGTGTTGTACGTTGGCGGAGTACATGCAATTCGTAAATAGCATTTCAAAGATAGCAAAAACCTGTCCGATAATCTACCGCGGAATTGGCTTATCACATAAATAATTATAGGAATATCATTTTTGATTTATTTTTATTTGTCTACTGCGGACGTGGATCCCTTGATAATAACCGGCGACGCCCGTAGGAGCCGCGACGCACAGGTTAAAAACCCCTGTTATAGTTAAATATACACCATTACTGGAAATTGACTAAACTAATTAATAATATTAGTAATATTCAATGAGAAGTAATAATGTATTATAATATTTACTCACTCAATTTTTTATATCCATACTCCATAGCTGATGTTATAGTTCCTAAAACGATGGAAAATGCGATTAATTTAATATCTTTGTTTGTCTTATCTTTGGCTGTCAATATTTATTCTTAGCAAACAAATTTTTCGTATTATCATTATTGTTATTATTATTTTTTAAATGTTGTAATCGTTCCCGTGGTGTACAGAAAAATATTGCTTACCACCAAAACCCTCCAGTTGACCTATACAATAATTTGAATTTAAAATAATTAACTTTAATATTAACAAAAGCTATATAGTACAATAAGTAATTCCTGTTATTGAGATTTAATGCCAAAATTGTTTGCATTCGTCTAATACACACGAAACATTAACAGTTAACATGTTTCCTATTGATTGAATTAATGGTAAAATAATAAATCCGAAAACAGATTGGTGTTCTTTATGAATTGTAATTGAGCGAGATATTCCTATAGTTATATATTTTTTGTCATAATTCTCATTAAAATTCATTAAATTAATCAAAAATTTTCAATTTTCAATTATTTTTTTTTAAATCATTTTATCAGAAAAAGAAAGCAAGAGAAAATTCGATCTGAAGTGGAATTCACAAAGGAATCTTATTACATAACAAGATTAACCGGTATTAACATTTGAAAATATAATATACATTAATTTACTGTATCTGTAAGCTTACTTTTGCACCGATTTAAATCATCAATATATGGTGCATCTTTCAAAAAATAATTATTATTTAATTAGTATTGTAATTTTCGTTTGTAAATTAAAAAATATATATCTATGATACATATTAATATGATAAAAATTTGCAAATTACACTTATATTTCACATGTTACTATATAATTAACGATATTAATTTAAGAAAACTCCAAATTTAATAAAATTACTAAAATCAGATTTATTATTGAAAAATTCATACTAACTGCCACTATCTCTTTCTCTATTGCACCAAACTTCTGGAGTCACAATTCCTTGATTTGATTTCACACCTCCTTTGTCTATTCAGAACATAATTTATTTACATAATAATTAATTTTATAATTACCATCATACAGGTAATAGTGAGCTTGTGTAAATTGTGTGCTTATGTACATTTATTGACTGACAATTATGATACGCACCGCTAACTGCTGTTTTGTAGAGTGTTAAAAAATATGATGATACAATTCCTAAAAAATTAAAAGATGTGTATTTATGTAAATAAATATATATATATATATAAGGTAAAATACAATATTTTTTACTACAACAGAAATTGGCGAAAAAATTTCTATTGTTTTTCGAGGACAGTGAATCGAAGAGTTAGTGATTACATTTTTTTACGCATAGTGTTGTTCTTGTCACATCTGGTAAATGGTAATGTTTAAAATATATGAGCAAAAAAAAAAAATTAATTCCAAACATTGTCATGTATTTACTTAGGTATAGTCCAACGCGATAAAATGTTGATATGAGTTTACAGAAACTGATTAAATAAAAATGTATGCGATACTTTTTTTTTTTAATTTTCTTTACAAAATAAAATATGTAAAAACAATTTCTTAAACTTTTCTTTGGTCAGTGTCTAAAAATCATATAACCCCATTACATTTATGACATACGGTGTAAAAACACTTTTCTATTCAATTTTTAATCGTGAGATACTATGTACAGTCCATCATAATTCACAATTCACAACATTAAATTTATTTGAACATTATGACAATTTTTACCCTAGCAAATACTTATTATGACAGGTAATATATATATATATATATATATATATATATATATATATATATTTTCTTTAATGGGATCTCCGAAATGTTTTAATTGAATAACGTGCGTTTTTAACTAGGTAACCATTAACACATGAACTCTGCAGTAAAGTCTCTAATATAAAAAAAAAACAATTACCATTATTTAAATCAACAAGAGTAGATTCAGCTAATAAAACAGTAAAAAAAATAGCTTTTTACATATGATTATTGCATTTAATTGAAAATAATTTGATTTACATTAATGTAATATGAAACAAACCACTTTAATTTAAAAATTATTTATATTTATCGTATATAAGTAAGTACTCACACAATGTGTTGTATGCATGATTAAAAGCATCAGCGGCAGAGGAACTGGCTAAAAAGGAAAAAAAAAATTCAAATGCCTTAATTGCTATAATATATGTATATAAAAAAAAGTCTGTCTCAGACGAGATGACTCGTGCGCGAACGACCGAATTACGTTCATTTCGAATCGGAATAGTTCGTCGGACACGCCACGCCCATCGTCGCAGCCGATACACCAATATCTACGTAGCCTTCGGTTTGTGAGATTATGATTGTTCACATTATGCAAATAATAAAATATGGTAGAGCGTCGAAAACGCTTATTTAATGACCACCAACGATTATAAGTATAACAATATATTTTTTTGTAAACAATAAATAATAATAATAATAATAATACACGTTGAGAAATGTGTTACACAATCCAAAGCCCGAACGAAAGAGTACTGGTAAAATGTATACAAAATCAAAACGATGTGATGCGCAATTTATTTTAAAATACAAAGAATAATAATAATAATAAAAAATATTTTTTTTTTTAGAAAAAAAGAAACCTACTTCAAAAAATGCACTAAAAAGTGTGAAATAATCAATAACTTTTTTTGAAATCGGCGCCGAATTTCAAACAACATTACATTGCCGAAACGCATTTTATTAATCTAATATAGATGTTGCAATAAATTAATATATTAATTAAATGCTTTTCTGCAATGTAATGTTGTTTGAAATTCGGCGCCGATTTCAAAAAAATTTATTGATTATTTCATACTTTTTAGTGCATTTTTTTAAATCGGTTTATTTTTTTCTAATTTATTTCATCCTTTTTAGTCGTAGTAGTTACATTAGTCATATCGTCATTCCTCTACCTACATTTGACTAGGTGGTTAGGTAGGATACTAGGTCAATCCCTATGAAATCGGAAAATATGAAAAAAAAACTAAATTACTGACCGAATACAAGGCCAATATTTACAAAACTGGGGTACAGGACCACCGGGAGGTGACAATTTTTCATATAAAAAAAGATCCATCCAAATCGGCTTATAAATGACGGAGTTATGAGGTGAGAAACATTAAAAAATACAACCGAGAACCACCTTCTTTTTTTTAAGTCGGTTAATAAAATAACATGCACATGTAATTTTCGCAATTAATGATAGGCCAATGTCGGGGTAAAGCACATCATGCAAGCCCGGTTAGCAGTGATCGCGGACCGATTTATATTATCTTTATAAATAATAAAAATATTATACACGAATACACCCATAGGAATCGTAGGATACGATATAATATGAATGTGCTGGTCCGAATGTCGCAGAACTAATTTTGCCACTCCGTGTGGCGTGTCAGGTCGCGAATATAACGCTGCGTGGATCGTTAGCCCCGTCCACCGTGCGCGAACACAAGTCATTTCATTTGGGAAAGACTATAATATAGGCACAGATTAGATGAATACAGATGGATCACTCGGACCGAGAACAAAAGAATTGCAAATACGCTCTTCTGATTGGTCCCCCGCATATCAATGCAGGCGCACACGACGATATAAATTATTGTGTTGGTATTTTACAATATTATAGTACAACTTCTTTATTATCTCAAATAATGTTATCATAATAATGGTTATCACGTGCCGGTGAAAATTTAACGCAGATTAAGTACCGATTTTTTTTCAACTGTGTGTATGAAACGAGTATATTTAACATGAGACATTATATAACACGATCGCCAAACCAGAATCGCTATGTAAACAACACAAATAGATTACTTCACGTGAGTAATGTTTAAATTTTAGGTAAATATATTGTTCTACCATGCGGTAACACTGATATGGGGGGGGGGATTCGAATGACGTAATTTTTTTTGTTTATATCGCGAGTGATCCATCTGTATTCATCTAATCTGTGATATAGGTGTTTAATATATTTTTTCGCGCTAGTTTCGATTACCTCTATTCTCTCTGTGCCCTGTGGTGGTGATATCTTATTTCTACCGCGGTGCAAGGTGCACGCACGAAAAGGTCGATACGCGCGCGATAGTTTAATAAACTGATGAGTGTTTTTTTTTTCAAATGAATAGATAGTATTCTCTGTGGAATATGTGAAAAAACTATCGACTGAATCATTCACATAGTTTTCACTCGGTAGTGTATAGATAGTATTAATAAAATACTATTCCATAGTTTTTAAAAACAATCGAATAAATAGATAAAACTATCAAGTTATTCGGTAGTTCTCACTCGGTAGTGCCCATCACCACTTCGTAGTAGTCGTTGCGGTGACGGTCCAGAGTTCATGCCGGCTACTAGCGTGAATCTGAACGGTGATCGTCATTTTTGTATTCTATTTTATTATACGGAAATCCGAGTAGCGTACAGAACCCCTACCTCGCCGTCGCTAGTCGACTTTGTTCGTGGTGATCGCTCTGTCATCCGTGAACTGACTCTGTAGAGCGTGGGAAACGACCGTTCCAGTGGGTAGGCCTGGTGGGCCCGGGCCTACCCTGTTCTTTGAAATTAAGTTACAATCAAAGTTTTTGGTAGAGTGTAAAAATTCGTTTTAATACGTAATTTATGAAAAGTTAACAATATAGTATGTATCGAAATGAAATCCTTTTGTAACAAAATAGAAATGAAATACTTTTTATATTTTATGTCTATCTAATATTTGTGTGAGTTACGGCAATCGAGAAAATATTGTTATTTTATTATAGATTTTTGTTTTTACTAAAATGATGAATATCCAATCAAATACTTTAAATTGGCTCTCAACCGTAATTTTTTTTTCCCTGTAAATCACACTCACAAACGGGCCTATCGTAAACGTTTGTTCTGGACACGCTTCTGGACCGTTCATATTTCAAGTTTCACGCGTATATAACTCTCGTAGTCCCGTGACACGAGGCGTCACTCGAGAATATTCGGTGGTTCATTTCCGTCGGCCAGCTCTTCGGTCTAGGCTATGATCCAGCTGTGGGAGTATTTGTTTTGTTTTAACTTCGACTGATATTAGAAATATTATTTGTGTATTATGAACGAACGTTGTGCCATTGTATATATGTATATATTTTTTTTTTACCCATTAAAAAACCAAACCAATTCGACATTAAGACTCGAGTCATCATGTGTAAATAAGAACGGTGTTAACGAACAAGGTTTCTGTAAAAACTATTTAAAAATGTCCTGTCGATATGACGAATAAAAATACAATATTGCTTACTATTAAACTTCCCAATCCTGTTGAGTGCATCTAAATTATTATTTGATTTTCATGTTATTATAAAAAATATTAAAACAAATAAAACTGTTGGAATAGAACAGTATTAATTGCGTCATGCAATATTCTATAATATCTACATACTATTTATTTAGAGAGCTAAAATTCGAAATTTGTCTATAAACTTTATGTCATAAAAGAGGTAGAAAAATAAAAGATTGTCTCCTATACTTGAGTTTAATGCAAACGCCTCAATAATTTAAAATCTATGCGTTTGTCTTCAGGGCTGTACACAAAATATATGACTTTGTTATTCAGCCTGAAATTCTACTTTTTCACATATATTTGTGTGTAACATATTGTGCTGTTGAAATATGGAAACAATTGAGTTCTTTTTAAAAAATGTAAATGACAATTTTACCACACGGTCTAGTGATAAATATTATTTTATTTATTTTGAAAATTTAACTGGTTAATTGATAAATGCAACTGTGTTACGGATTACGAATAACATCGTATTTTATTGGATAATAAAGAATGTATATTTTTTTAAATGTGACTACTAAAAACCCGGGTCAGAGAATTTAAAGGACCTATTATTAATTCCGCAAAAAAATTAACAAATATTAATTATATATTAAATACTGACATAATATAATTATTTGATTCACAAAATTTCAATCTTACCTAGACATTCTATGACAAAAGAAAATAAATCAGGGATGAAATATGTGTCAAGTCTATTTGTTGATTGTTATTGTTTATTTATCACCATGATTAATGCATTATAAAACATGACGAACAACAAAAATACAAATTGAACAATAAAAATAACTAGATACAATTAATTAAATGTATTAATTATTAATATCTAATCTAATTTATTAATCTAACATACAATTTTATATTGTTAGTCGACTATTAGTTTATTTTATAATTTGTTAATTCTAAATGGGTACTCATGTAGGTCGTCGTAATATAATTATATTTTGCGGTGTTGTTGAATTTTCTAGAAATTGCTAGAATGTTCCATGAAACTTTATTGAATACTATTGAGTTTAGAATATTTCAGATCATTTTCAAACAATACGAACACTTTGGACACCGAGACCACATTGAACTCGCACTATTTAACACCAAGGGTACGAAAGAGACAGCGACTACTTTAACCGGTCTTGTAAAAAATACTTTTAAAAAAGTACTAAAATACTAATACTAGCATTCGCATAAAAAAGTATTCAAAATACTTTTATAATACTTCTAAAAAAAAGTATTTTACTAATACTCGCTAAGTATTTGAATACAAATACTTACAAGTATTTTTTTAATTTTACGAATCAACATAATTATTATTTTTTTTACATTTTTTTTTAATTCACTAATTAATAACAAATTATTGTAATAATTTTAAGAAGTAAAAAAAATAACTGTGATATCATTCACAGTAACTTTTTTTGTAATTAGTAAATTAAAAATCCAAAATGAGATTCACTTCAAAATTTTGTCCTCCTCGTTTTATAGTAATCGTAATAATGTCAAGGCAATTTGTACTTATAATAAAAACGCAGGCACACAGCTTCACAAGACATGTACAATTCACAAATTTCGTGTTTCTAAAGCCGGTCCCACACGACTCGTGTACTCGCCATATTTACTCGTGAAAATCGTCGAATGTTTGTACTTGACAATATTATGTTGCTCCTACAACCAGTGGCGGCGCTAGCCACCGCGAGGCCCTGTGCGGCACGTGATTTGCGAGGCCCCTACTACCGGGGGATCTGGGGGTACACATTTTTTACTAAAAATTAGGTGCAAAATTATGCATTTTTAATGCTTTATAGAGAAATTTTCGTCACTACCACTGTTTTAACGACTATAGTTTTTGCATATACTACTTTGACCTATATTGCACCACAGTTGTTTTATCCAAAGGGTAGTTTGTTTTAGAAAAATGTTTTTAGAAAAATTCACTTTTGACAACGTTCCGGAAAATTTGCCTGCATTAAAAATACACCAAATTAATAAATTAGTGCGATCGCGGGCGAGTTAAAAAAAATTACCGGATAAAACGTTAAAAAAGAAGTGGAAAAAACAAAAAACGAAAAATTGGTAATCTGTATATTATCCGTAAAGGGAGGTGCGTTACTCTGGCACACCAAAGTCCAAATATTCCTCAAAAAATGATTGCATCCTTTAGTAACCGATTCGTAACCATTCGTAACCACAAATTTAGAATTCACGCAACTGTGTCCGTAATATCTTAAGTTTTTAAGCCACCAATTATTAATTCTGTTTTACTCGCAAAAAATTTTAGTAATAACAACAACTTCTATATAAATGTCAGCCTGTATAAGATGAGTAATAATAATTAGTCACTATTTAACAAATTATATGCTTCTATGATTTGTGTATATAAATATAATTATGATTAATTTCCTTAATTTTATATTATGTGTATGAATATTGTATTAATAATGTATATTGTTATTATTATAATATTGTATTAAAATTAATAATTAATAATGCATTGTCAAATACAATTATATGACCGGTTTGATCGTTATTGTATTAATATTTAATAAAATGAATATACATAATTTTTTCACATATTATAAATAATATATTATTAACGCTAAAGTACAATATTGTAAATAACTTACCCTGAGCTATACAAAAACAGAAAACAAATTATATAGGTATATTTTTACTTATACAATGAATGTCCATAGATTCTATTGATGTATAATAAATTCAACTTCACATATGGATTATTTTTATTGTATAAATAAATTTCTATATATTTACGTGTAGCTAATGTGTTTTCAAAAATTCCGACAACTGTCAGAGTTAACAGAGTGAAATGACTCCGGGTAAAAGTCATTATTATTATTATATTTTTTTTTTAGTAATTGGTATTGTATTTAAAGTTTTGCATACAATTACTACTGAGCGAATAACAATAATTGTTGCCTCTCATGATTTTTATAGCATTCAAAATATACTGATTAAATGCTCGTGTACCTTATACTAATATTTGTAAATGTACGTAACACGTGAATCTTATGTTAATAAGTAACTGAAGACGTGATATTTGTAAAGTTTAAAATTCTTCCATTAAATCTAATATTTTCAAGAATTATACTGTGAAATTATTTCATAGAAAATTCTTAGATTAAACATGACTTTAAATGTAATAATATTAAAAAATCTGTATATGTATATATATAAACAATAAATATACATACATATAAATAAATGTATACTTAAATATACTATACTGCCAATGAGTATTACGTAAAAATGAAATAAAAAATATAAAGTTGTTGTATAAAGAAGTTTATTACGACCGGTAATAATATTATATCCAGCTACTACTTTAATCATGAAATTGTATTTCGTAATATTATCAATATATTATCTATTATCAATAGATCAATTCTTTATAAATCGTTATCATTTAAAAATCGAAGATATTTTAAAGCTGTATTTATTATAATTTTCCAAAAAAAAAATAATAATAATAATACACAAATTGGCTATTTTACTGGCAAAAATAATCGAGAGGGGTTTACGATACGGTGAATTGTTTTCATCTATATAAATTTTGAAGTATAAAACAAGTATTGCAGGTGTATATTATATTATATTATGTTTCATATTTTTTCTTTAATAAATTATAACGTAATTTGAAAAATTAGGAATAATATTTTTTATTTAATACCTGTATTCATATTAATAATTTTTTTATTTAAATTTTTCCAATATGTATATTATAATAAATTTAGAACATCTGATTTACTAAAAACATACTTGCAATATAATTGAAAATTTTCATTTAGGAATATAAACTATTTATATAAATTTCGTCGTTTTAAAAATCTATTCCAATACAGAAGATATTGTTATTTCTAATCAAATCGGTTTTAACGACTCACTTGCAAGATATTGTAAGGGCCTGTGTATTTATATATTATAGGATATATTGAACCTGATTAGAACGAATAGTCGGGAATCAATCTATGTCGATCTATGGATTCCACGTCGAGTCTTGTAAAGTAATTTACAATAAAAAATTATTCTTGCGTTTGTACTAAAACTGAATCGATTGTTTTAAATGCGTTCGGCTCCTTACGTAATTCAACAAATTTTTAAAGTATTTAAAAAATGTAATTTTGTAACAATTATGAAAGATACATCGGATCAGAAAAATTTAAGAAGCGTGCCAATCCTAATTTGCTATTTTGATCCAAACAGTGGAGACGCACATTAGAGTTTTGGAAGTTTCAAATTTAAAAGGAAAAACGGCAGTTATTTTAGTCAACTTATATAATTGACATTATGAATAGTACAATTTATCAGTCAAAATTATTGCATTTATTGGTGATAATTTCAATATTAACTTTGCAGGTGTCGCGAAAAAAGAAACAATAAATATTTTTCAATTATAAATAATAGTTTAAAAAGATATTTATATAGTAGGTTGAGCTGCTCATATATATATATATTACACACAATGCAATACAATCAAGTGCTGATGTTTTATCTGTTATTAATTTGTTGTAGAATTTAATAACAAAATTTTCCAATTTTCTCACATTTATACCACTCGAGTCAAACAATTAAAAATTTTGTAATTAAGCAAATATTGAATATAAAAATTTACTTGGAAGTGTCAAAACTCGTTGGTTATCTTTATTTACAAGAATAATTAATGTTTTCCAAGATTAAAGTCATACGTTGAGGAAAAGGAAAAATGACCCACAGTTTTGAAATTATTTTAATGATCCTATTTCTATAATATGATTTTATTTATTGCAAAATCAACTAAAAGATGTCTGTGATACTGTGACAAGAATTGAAAGTGATAGGATATCGCCATATGAGAAAGAAGATGAATTGAAGGCATTAGTCGAAAAAATAAAAAATAGGAAACATAAAAATTTTCTTACATATAAGATTTTTTCGATTTTAATTGATTTACAAAAAAAAATAAAATAATAATAATGAAAAGTTGTTCAAGGACAAAACTGATAATTTTTCTGGTACTTTCTTTTCTTATATCGAAAAATAGAATTACAATTATGATAAGTTGAAAATATTTCGTTGGTTACAATTAATAAATTGTCCTATTTGGGATGACGTCCAAAAGAATATGCTTTTTTTAATGAAAAATAATTAAAACAATGTGAATTATAAATTAGACAAAGATAAATTATTCAATGAATTTCATTATATAGGACAATTAATTAAACGCGAATTAGCGAATGACGAAAAAAAAACACAACTAGAGTGAAAATTAAATGGTGCGATGTGTACGAGTATATTAAAAATCAAAATATCGACACAAGAAACATATAAACATAAATTGAATATTCAATTAATTGGTACAAATGTGGCAGTGGAAAGAATTTTTTTCTATTATCAATGTAGTTTGGAAAGAAAAAAATCATTTTAATGTTGAAACTATCCGAGCAATAATTATTATAAAAAATTATTTTGTAAATTATTCTTGTGAAAAAAATGAAAATTTTTTTCTTTAAGAGTGAATAAGTTACTTAATTCAATATGTTCAGCACAAAAGTATACTTGAACGACTTGAACAATAAAAAAAATTAATCAAATATCGTAAAAAAAAAAATAAAAATCATATTAATATTTTATTAGTTATGTATCGTAAAAAGTAATTTATATTATATTTCAGTAAAAGGTTATTATATTTATTTTTTTGTTTTTTATAATTAGTTTTGCTTTAGTGTTATACAACAAATTTGCATAGGCGGACCCAAACCTTATGATTAGGGTATGTAAAAGGTCAGATTTCTGGGCCGACCAAAGGAAAAAAGTGAAATACTTTGATTTCTAAATTATTTATTAATAAACAACTTTTAACAATAAATTTGTATAATAATATGGTTTTTTTCTACAAATTACTATAATATCCAAGGTACCTATTTAAATAATTATTACTATTTTTTTTGAAAACAATTGCCTAATACGACATATTTTTATTCGATTAGGGGGTATGCAGCTGCATACCCTGCAACGGTTTATGCAAATTTGATAAAAAAAAATATATGAGCCGTCGCGAGACGCCTGGCAAATGTGAAACGTCAAAACTATTTTGTATAGAAAATATGCATGAATGGATGGTTTATTAAAGGAAATAAATATGGCTTAATCAAAAACAAATTATCAAGGATAATTATAGGAAAATTGATCATATAACCGTCATTTTCATATGCACATACACATTCTAGATATGATTCCGTAGTCTTAACAATGCAAAATATTATCACACATTATTATTATTATTATTTATTATTTAATGGCAGACTTGGGTAAAATATTTTTTTAAATTATTTGTAACACATATTCCGAATACTTCGAAAACAATTATTCAGAATATGACGTATTCGAATAATTCGTGACAACAGTATTCCCTAAATATTTTGAATACTCCACAAAAAGTATTCCAAATACTTTTAGAATACGTCTTTTTTTTACTAGTTTCTAGTAATAGGAATATATGAAATACAGTAATATTATATTACTATTTAACACAATAACTAATAAGTATTTTTTTTTTTGAAATAATTAGGTACTTTTTACATTTAAGTTATTATTTTTATGCGGAAACTGTTTAAAATATGATTGGTCTTTAAAAAGTATTCGGTACATACAGTATTCCAAATATTGTCCAATTCTATAATATTATAATGGTTACTATCTACTTGCGTCGCTCAGAATAGTTTTTCGAGTACAATATAGAATGATCGTGGTTTCAAAATGCAAACTAATATCTAAAATCGCTGTTTAACACGCTCAAACTCGTTACATCCACACAGCACCCACGGTTCGTTACATTTATTATTTATATATATATATACATATTACATACATACACAATTTTTTTTTTTTACAAGCAACCTTTTTTTTGCGGAAAAAGAAATTCGATTAAAAACGTTTCGCATTAAATTCCTACGCGCATCGTCGTTTTCTATAAAAGCGCGCCTTACATATGGTATTCAAACCTACGATTGTCGTCGCGAAGAGCACGGTCGTAGGCGGAGAGTGGTGGCCGTGGAGAGAGGACGCGCGTGCACTGCGTGTGAGTTTTTCTTCCTACAAGCAGATGTTTGATATTCCGAACGAGTCCAGACGGACGTGTGTAATCTCTTGACGGCCGAGTCCGTTGATTTTTCACTGGGTCTCCGTTTTTTTTATTTTTTGCCCCCCTCCCGTGACCAAACATCTACTTACGACAATCTTTACCGTCCTCCGACACAACACCACTCACCGCACGCAATAATATGTATTACCAAAACTACAAAAAAATTGTATAATAATAAGCGTCAATATAATGGTTAAACGATTTTCATTTCACATAACAAAAGTGTAATTTATTAATTTACCGAATTCGAACGCAATAATGCTCGAGAGGGCATTGTTGTCTTTTGAAAATTATCGTATGACAATGAGAAAAAAATGAGCCGTCGCGTGACGTCTGGCAGGTGTGAAACGTCAAAACTATTTTGAACAGAAAATATGCACGATTGAGTGGTTTATTAAAGGAAATAAATATGGCATAATCAAAAACAAATTACTCAGATTTTTTTTTTTTTAAGTGGCTCTAAGCGGTAGCGTACGGGCATATTGATGTTTTATTTGCGTTACACGGTGCGCGAAAAGTAAATGGTTGTTAGTGTGAGCTAGGCATGTGTAACTGACGAATGAATCGGTTGGGCCGGTGTTAGAGTCTCTTGTTAAAAAAATACTTTTTTTTTTTGCTTATTTTTCAACACTACGGACCGTTCACAACTTTACTCTCCCCCCTTTTAAAACTTGATATGACGACACTGCTTCCATCCTCCCACTTATTTTGATCCACATCGACCACTGATTATTATACATTTCATGTATCGATCGTATATAATTACACTGCATAATATGCTACTGCTAACACATTTAAAATGTTGAGAAGATGTAGACTAAACGTATGATTCCATTAAATAAGACTTGTTCAATCCAAACCAAACATATGTTTTACACTTGACGCTTGCATATTGCTCTTTTCAAAAACTGAAAAACTAGAAAATTTTCCCTTCCAAATTTTTTTTTTTTCCCGTATCTAGCCCTTTCGTACAAGCAAAAAATCACTAATACTTTTCTGTCTTATCAAATCCTTTTCGTTTCACTATTAATTAATCCTTTGCGATTTTCCTGATCAAATTCATTATTAATTTTCTCCTATCGAAAGACTTTTTATTATTATACGATAGTAATAATAATAAAACCTTAACAACACCAGGATTACGTCGGGATTAAAATTACGTAATTTTTTTTTTTTTGCAGGTTTCGTGGATCAGAAAACGTGATCTTCACATATTGACGGTAGGCATACTTACTTACACTAACGACCAGCGTTTCCAATCTCTGCATTCGGACGGGTCGGACGAGTGGACGCTTAGGATCACATCACCGCAGATCAAAGACTCGGGAACGTACGAATGTCAAGTGAGCACCGAACCGAAAATCAGCCAAGGGTTCCAGTTGAACGTAGTCAGTGAGTACATAAAATATTTACGTCAGCGCAATAATACTTCGTGACGAGAGTGTACGATTACTATAGTCAGTGATCCTTATTATGATGAATATTTTTTTTTAATGTTGTTTTTGAATACCTATGCTTAATAATAAAATTTTAAAATTATGTTTTATATTAATTGTATTAATTTTACAATCATACGCTATATTCTAAACCCCCCAGTGTGACCGCAGATTGCCCAATGCCGATATTTTTCACACTTCGTTTTTTAAGTAACAAAAAAGGAAAATGGACAGAGTGACAGTGTTTTCAGGAAAGCTAAAGAAATATTTATTTTATATTCTAAGACATGGCGTTGGAGCGTTGAGCCGGGCGCCATTATTATTTGTCGGTAGGTGGGCAGAATTTTCGTGAGAATCGTTTATATTTTAAACACGTTGGATGGATATTGATGAATATCAAAAAATTCAAAATCAAATTTAAAATATTTAAGATGTGATTTATATTATACTAACAAAAACAAAGCCATTTATTGTATATTAAAAAGTAATAAAAAATACATTTTCCTCAAATCCTTTTAGTAATTACACAGGAAGAAGTATAAATATTAAAGTAATCAAACGTTTGCTTCTTGAAATAGAATCAAATGAAGAACATTTCATTAAAAGATACCAACATTTTGGGTATAAATTCATATTTTTCTTTATTACTGTATAATAGATGGTATCAGCTTATCATAAAACACATGAGAAATAATATTGTGAACAAATCGGCCACAAAAACGTTTATTCTTTCTAATTCTATTGTCATCCTTTAATGACATATTAGACGACAACTGTAATGGACGAAAACGCAAGAGATGTATATCTCATCTGGTGCGGAGTGGAAGGAAGAGACTTATAACAAATTACACGAGATATAATTTAAGATAGAAAATACAATCACTCCTGCCGACAAATTCAATAAAAGAACAATTTATTTTTGACGGGAGAATATGCGAGTAAGTTCAGCAAAATTAACTCCTTATAAAAAAGCCTCTTTGGACGGGATTTCCTACTACGAAACATTAAACACTTCACGATCAAACACAGCCGTATATTATTCAAAAGACGGCAACGAAGTTTAAAAATTAGAAAATGCAAAATTTTCACAACAAGCAAATATTTTTAAACTTTTTTTTAACCTAAAATTTGACATTTGTCAATGTAACATACTTAAGGGCCTGCACCCGATAGGTTAGGCAGAGAAAAAAATAACTCATTGTTTATTAACTTTCGTTCGGTATTTATTGCTTCATGATTACTTAGAAACTCGTCACCTCTCAGGTATGACTGTTTTTGTGCATTGTTTGTTCGCAGTATCCAAGGCCAAAATCATCGGCAACACGGAAATGTACATCCGAAGCGGAAGTGACATAAATCTGACGTGTGTGGTGCTGGAAACGCCCGATCCGCCCAGCTTCATCTACTGGTACCGGGACAAGGATGTCATCAACTACTCGGGACGTGGCGGTATCAGCGTGGTCACCGAGAAACAGACACGGACCAGCCGGTTGCTCATATCTAAAGCCCAGCCGCCGGACACGGGCAACTATACGTGCGCCCCATCCGCCTCGGATTCGGCCAGCGTCACGGTGCACGTTCTCAACGGTGAGCGTATATTATCATTTTTATCCTTATTTTATTTCATTTGATTCATATAGGCATACACAACGTGCGGAATTCTCCGAGTGGCATGTGTTCTCTAACCATATTTCACCACTCGACGAAAAGTTTTTCACCAACAGTTTCGGTCACAGTTTTCGTATCAAACAGTAAATTAATCTACCCGTCCTCCATTCAACGTATACAATTATTATAAACAAACATCAAGCAATAATAAAATAACTAAGATTGTTTTAGCTCTTATTTTTTTTAATTAATCGTATAATCGTCATTTTCTTCTTTTCGAGCGAACAAAAAATCATTATTTTTCACAAAAAAAAAAATAATAATAATGGAAAATTTACCAATTTAGTGTCTAATCCATTGGTTCTCAACTAGTGTGTGTCGCGACACATTAGTGTCGCCAAAAAAATTTTTTATTCATAGTTGTTTATACTTTACACACTGATTTACTTTTATAAACTAATAATTTTTTTTTAATTTCAATACCTACCTTAAACTGTTTGAATTTTAATTATGTAAATTCATAATTTTTTTATTTATTTATTTTTTAATAAAATGGTAACGTTTAAATGTAATACTTTACATAAGTATATATGTGTTAATTTTTCAAATATCCATTAAAGTGTGTCGCCATTTTTACGGATCTAAATTAGGGTGTCGTCACACAAAAAAGGTTGAGGACCACTGGTCTAATCCAGTGACGATTATAAGGAGGGAGCGACAGGTGGATCGCCCCCCTTCCCTTGGGATTTGATATTTTTAAATTTAGTACGGATATCGCTGGCCTAATATCACCGACCAAGTATCAACATATTTTCGAATTTTAGATTCTGAGCGGAGCGAGGAACGTATATTGGTTTTACAATGATGCGGTTTTTTTATTATTTTTTTATTTTTATTTTATGACTGTACCCAACAATTCTACCAGAAGGAGTGCTCCGATCTTTACGTGTAGCACTATTTTCCGATAGCAAATTTAAATGAACGTCATTCGTATACCGATATTCGTAACATTAGGATCCAAAAATAGATTATTTTATGGTTTTATTCATTATACCCAGTGGTAAAGTACTATATATTTAAAAAATCTTGAAAACCGTTAAGTCATAATTTCTTTTTAAAATCATTTCAAATCTCTCAGAATCGTTTTATCGAATGCAATGATTTATCATTGCTTTCAAATTTATAGAGATAACAATACATTCTAAAATCTTTATCCAAATAATTCACTTAAGCGACATTCACAACACCACGCGGCTCGCTACCTTTTTTGTTTTGATACCAATATATTTAGAACTTTCTTGCACATATTTTTTGTTTTAACCATTTTTACCATAATATTTTTATGTCTTCTATTTTCGTCCGCCCCCCTCCCCCCTCTGTAAATCGTGTATAACCGCAATGGTCTAATCATTTCATTATTTTACGACCTCGACTTAAAAATTGCTAATAATATGTACAGAGTATTGGTACGTTATTCTAACATTATTGTATAAAACACTTTAAAAATCTAGAGTCGTTTTTATTTGTAATCTGATATGAAATTCTATGTGTCGACAATTTTCTCGAATTATTTTACAATTTTTTCAAAGGATTTTCTTACGATTAATATATTTACATATATTTGATGACAAAATATGAGTTACAGCTTAATTAAATGAAAATTATTATTATTATTATTATTATTATTATTATTATTATTATTATTATTATTATTATTATTATTATTATTATTATTATTATTATTATTATTATTATTGTTGTTGTTATTATTGGATATATTATTGTGTAGCTGCACTACGTCGCCTATATCGTACACGTCATTTCCATAATAAAAAAATATCGTTTGTTCTCCCGACCGAATAAGGACCCCTATTGCTCGTTCATAATTGACTGGCTACATGTAATGCCATTTTCAGTTTACGTTTTCACTGAGGCTGTCTTTAAACTCGACTATTTCATATGCCACAAACATTCTGCCTCTGATCGAAGATATTTTCATAATAATCCATAAAAATTGACAGTAGACACGTTTAGTTTCTAACGCCAGGCAAACGTGTTTTGTAACGTAATTTTTGTGTTCTCAAATTCGGTTTCGGTATATGGACTATTAATTCACAGATTTCTGATAATATTATATAAAAAGTCATCATTCGCTACTTTGAGTTACAATTAACCGCATATCATTATTATTATTAATTTCTTATAGTTACCAATTATAATTTTAATAATTTAATCAAATTGTATATTTGTGTATATATATATATATATATATATATATATAAATTAACTAGCCCTTGTTCGTTTTATAATTTTTGATGCAATTAAAATGATTTTTAAACACAGACAGACTACGTTATTTAATTTTAAACATACATACTCGTACATTTCAAATAAATTTAATATTACGAATATGTATATGGTTTATTGACATATTATTATAATTATGAAAAAATGGTCATCCTTCAAATCCCCGTTTTCAAATTCTGACACAGGTCAAAAAATGAAGGCCATCTAAAAACCTAAGATCTTTAAACATACTTTCAAACAACAGTTATGTATAGGTTTATAGAATTTTAGATACTTTATTAATTTTTTGTTGTAAAAGTTTAAAAGTAGGTATGTATTTATATTTATAATTGATATAGTTTTGTGATTTTTTGAATAACATAATTTATTTGATTTTTTTACAAGCACGTCTATTAGTAAGTTTTAAATTTAGTTTTCAACTTGCAAGTAAATATCTCTTGTAAAATTGTGATTTTGTTGTTCCTTAGTCATCTACCGCATAAAGTATTATTTCTTTTTTTTTATCAATGTTTATTTTTAATTATGTTTATTTAAAACTTTTTCAATTAAAAAGTAGTCAAATTATTCATATGCGTCGAGAGCCGTAAAATAAAAATCCATTTGTATTATTATATTATTTACAATATAAACTTGTTGGTACGACTATTGTTTTGAAATATTTCCCAAGAAATTGAAAATTATAATGCTAATCCTACTCGTAGAAACGGCCGTATCGTATTTCTATGCTAGTGACTTGGTTCTTATTGCATTTTTCATGTGTATGGAGAAGATACGAGGTATAAGCGCCACTTTGACAAAATATAAATTACAAAATAACTCAGTTAATAAAAAAAATGTTACAAATAACTGTTAATCAAAAAATTAATAAACAACCAACATATTACCAACAAAAATGTTTTCCAAAAAAGAAACAAAAAATTGTATTTCCAATAGATTTAAATTTACAATTATAATATAAAAAATAAAACAGCGATAACGGTTCTGTGAATATTAAAGTGTTTAGCTAAGATAGAAATTTGAGAGTTTATTATTTTAAATTTGAAAGCAATGATAAATTATTTTATTTAAAAATTGAATGATGCTAATATAGTTTATTTTAATTAACTAATATTATAATTCAATTACGAGTATATTTTGAGGTATATAAAAATACAAAAATCTTCAATGCAGGATATTTACCGGTTTTTTTTAATTATTCGGTATAAATATACCTAATATAAATAATAATATAAATACAATATACTCGTATATAATAATAAAAGTAATAATAATATACGTATTTTTTATAACGATACGACATGAAAGCCACAAATAACTTATAACATCACACGTTTTTATTGTTCCTGATAATACTACCTGTGTAGTATAGTATTGTAGTATTGCAAGTATAGTGTTGTGATAGAGGCACAAATTCAACAGGGTACATTATAGTTTTGGGCACTCTAAGACGAAAGTCCAGCGAGTTACCCACCCACCCCCTCTCAGACAATTTTGGAAGGGGGAGGGGATGAATTTTGAAATCGTCGTAGTGAATTCAATTTAGTCGCAGAAGACTCGCGATACCATAGATAGATTGAGGCTACTTCAGTGTATAACATACGAAAAATACCCCCCCCTTCGTTTTTTTGATTTTGATATAACTCCGGCGCTATTGGTGTTAGGAAGGTAGTTCCCGCGGGAAACGTTTTGTTTTAGTGTCTTATAAGAGGTACGCCTAGCAAGTTTTCCCAAATCGCCCCTAAATAAGGGGGTACATTTTTGGATCCGTTTTTGGACCCCCTCATTTATGGGTGATTTGGGAAAACTTGCTAGGCGTACCTCTTACAAAACACTAAAACAAAACGTTTCCCGCGGGAACTACCTTCCTAACACCAATAACGCCGGAGTTATATCAAAATCAAAAAAACGAAGGGGGGGTATTTTTCGTATGTTATACACTGAAGTAGCCTCAATCTATCTATGGTATTGCAAGTCTTCTGCGACTAAAATTGAATTCACTACGACGATTTCAAAATTCACCCCCCCCTTCCAAAATTGTCTGAGGGGGAAGGGGTAACTCGCTGGACTTTCGTCTTAGAGTACCCAAAACCATAATGTACCCAGTTGAATTTGTGCCTCTATCACAAGTAGCGCCAAAGTTATAACGGAATAAAAAAAATTACTTTTTATCGATTATTTTCTTACAGGGGGGGTATCATATATATACTAGCAGGATTATGTTACCACGTGTGAAAATATTCAGAAATTCTATTTTTATTACAGGGGGGTGGTATAATAATCTTAGAAAAACATTACCGGGGGTATAGATATTCTAGAATATTGTTACCGGGAGGTAATAATATACTAGGATAATTTTACCCCCCTCAGGGAGGTATAATAATCCTAGGAAAACATTACCGGGGGTATAGATATACTAGTATTATATTACCGGGAGGTAAAAATATACTAGGTTATCTTACGCCCCCCCCTCCCGGTAAGATTATTCGGGGGTATGATTATACTGACACACCGGAATATCTCGCAGAGGAGACGCCGTTGTCTATCATAATACGAGTATGTCTCTCGTACGCATGCCAATTCTAGTTGATTGCCTACAATAACTTTGTCTATAACTTTGTCGATATACAGGCGAACATCCGGCGGCCATGCAACACGGTAACAGTAGCAACAGCGCCGTAACCAGACTTCTGCCCATTTTCTTGTTGTTGGTGTGCCACTCCATCCAAGTGTTGTTGGTCACCGACGTGTACGCGCCCAACCGCATAGTGAAATCGAGCGGTAGATGAACGGCTCCGGCGGCATACTCCGTACCATCACGTCACTAATATTTCACCGATAAAGAAAAATCATCGTTTTCGATAATATCGATATTATTTATAATTCATTATATATTATTTATACATATACGTGTAATTGTTGTATAAAACGCGCACGGAAATGTGAATGTGTGAAAACAATCGCCACCGCCTCTGCACCGACGACGGTGAAACGCCGATTTTCAGTAATTTTTTTTCTTGTTTTTCTTTAAAAAAAAAAAAAAAAAGAAATTGAATATACACTTACCTTGCGAGGTTGTTACACATTCGACGAGATTTATAGGCTTACGCGTTATTCAACTGACGGCAGTCGAATACAGGAAAAATAGCGCGTCAGACGAGGCCATTCGTCTGGTTTCGAATAGCGATTGATCATTGATTTTAAATAACCGATGATAATAATCGAACAAAGTCGTAATCGAAATATTGTCGTTACATCGATGATTAGAAGGCGAATTATTGTCAGTGATAATTTACAGTTTTTGTTTTTTAAACTAAAAACTATTTATTCAAGTTGATTATATTTTTTTTAATCAATTTTATAGTAAAATGGGTTTCATTTAAAATTTAATATGTAAAGTGGCACATTCCTTAAAAGAATTGTGATTAATTACCGTTTTTTTAAACGTTTCGAAAATTTAGGCAAATGTAGGTATTATTATAGACAGTTATAACAAATTGTAAGTCATAAGGAATAGGTAAAAAAAAATGTTTAAATATTCCATATCAATTAATTTTCTTAAGTAGTAATTATAACAGAAATATCAACAATTGATAATAAATTTTTTTTTTTAACTTATCAGTATTACATATAAATATTGATTGAACTTTATAACATTTTAATAACGTCGTATCACTTACAACAATTCGTCTTCTAACTATCAGTACTGTTTATTCGATTTTTTTACATTTTAAACTTCTCATCTTTACACTAATTTAACGAAAAAAGTTAACTCTTAAATCGAAGTTAACTGGGAGCTCCTTAAAATACACTTTAATGATTACATTGTATCAGATCCTGCACGAGGACCAAACAATGAAGCACACGGTGAGCTACGGTTATTAGGGTATATGATTTTTATTTATATATGTCGTTAGATTATTACGTTAATTTCTGGTGCACGTCTCTACGACTATCGGTAATGATACTCGATAAAATACTGGATATTGTGTTAGGTGTCAAAAAGTCGAGATTTTATAAGTCGTTTTTGATAATAGTAATTATAGATTTTACCGAGATAAAAATATATTACAATTGTATCTTTTATTAAAAATAATAAAATGATAAACCGTAAAAAAATGATAAAAATGTAGAAATAAATACAATATTTAATATCATAAATTATAAGCTATTGCATTTAAAATCAGAAAGAAATCAAAATTTGACTCCGAACAACATTTAAAAAATATATAAGTATTATATTTATTAAACGTGTGTTGCGTTCGGTAGTTTTGTCACTTATATACCCCGTTCATTAAAAATCTAGTATATTTGAAGTCCTATATTATATTGTGTATAATTTTTTTTCTGTTAAAAATTAGGTTCTGTTATATAATTAGAGAAAAAATCGTTTCGTTTCAAAAAGGATCTTCATTTCTAAACCTCTTCCTCGTCTTGTTCTCATCGATATACATATAATATATATATATATATATATATATATATACTTTATTTTATTCTTTTCGTCGGTATATATTTTTATTTTTGACCCATACATTTTTTTTTCTTTTTCCTTCGATAGGAAAGCCAAAATTGTAATTTTTCTACCAGAATATACGAGTATATCTAGATTTTCATGATAATCTAACCGTAAACCATTTTCCAATTCTCGCGTCATACTAATGTATTATCAGTTTATTACCAATATTATAATTTTTGATTTTTATAAATAAAAATGTACAATAATCGACTCATTGACACTTTATATGAATTTAAAAAATTTTCCACCCGCAAAATCTTAAAAACATATTTTTTCTCTTATACAATCGGAACGGGATTATCGCGTTTAAACGAATGATACGTGCAAGGCGGTGACAACATTCTCATTTTATCTAAAACTTGTAAAAAGAAATAAATATTTATCAAAACACTCCTACGCTATATTATAATAATAAATAACGTGAAACATTTTGTGCTTGTATATATTTATATTGATGTTTTTTTTTTTTGTATCGTCCTATATATGAGCGTACACGGCTTATGTTTCACTTGTAAAAATAATAATAATATAAACGTATTAATGTATTATTAATAATTATATCATTATAAGCTATACAATATTATTAATAATATAAAAATAATCAATCCGTAAGACGTATTTGTTGTACATAATATATATATATATATGTATAGTTTTAATTTATATCTGTCTGAACTCTAGAATCTACAATCTACAAAATACACTTAAACAATTCTTTATTGAATACAGTATAATATGTTATACTTATTATAATATACACGATATATATATACACTTTGTATTATAAGTACATACAATTATATGTATATAACATTCAAATGGTATATATCATATACAAGATATATATTTTTTTAATATCATGAAGCAGCAATTATCTGATAAACAGTTAACTGAATAAACATTTTATATTCAGTATTTTTATCCATTAATAAATCGTATAAGGAAAATGTTATAACTAATTCCAAAATTACAACTCCACTACTTTTAACTTACCAAATGAAAACATTTAATATTAAAACGGCGACTAGTATTTTATTTATTTATTTATTTTTTTTTTTTGCGCAATCTAAAAATATTATGAAAATAGTTGAAAATTTATTTCAGTTTATTTTTCATCAATATATTGTTTATAAATAATTTTTACTTAATTATTTGGTAAGAAGGCGTCGATTTTCGCGTAGTTTAGTGATCATATTGCGACGTGGTTTACGGCGGCATCTTTGTGACTGAAATCATATGGCCAGGAATACAATAACAGTGTATCAATCCAAAATAATTATAAGTATGTAATTCACCGATATCGTATAAATTTCTGATAAAGCGTCTGAAGCGGGTATATTTTCAATATCTACTATAGTATAACCTCTATAATTTATTGCGCGTCTTAAATTTAAATGCTAATTATTTAAGAAATACCCGTCAGATTTTAATCAACATGTATAAATACCAAAGAAAAAGAATTTTCTTTACGAATATTCTATTAAAATTGTGAGTTGCTGGTTTAATATAAAAAGTTGACATTGTTATAAAAATGAAGAATAGGAGAAATAATATTAAATTTATGGAAAATTATAGAATAGAATGTACAAATGTACATAAATCAGTTTAAAAAATTGAAATAAAATAGATTACATTTCTAAAAATATAACTTGATTCATGATAAAAAATTTCCCCGGTATATTTAATACAGTTATCGATGTCGTTATTGTGATTTTTTTTAACTAATAGTTTATATTACTTCAAGAGATTATACTTTTGTTTAGATTATTTAAATATTATTATTGTTAGGGATTAAAAATAATAAGAAATCGATTATTATCGTTTCTGTTGTTTCGATCGATTTTTTTTTTATATAATAACATCAATGGAACGTGTCATAATATTATCATCACTTGTTTGTATATAAAAAAATAATATTGTAATCATAACCGTTTCAACCAATATATATATATATATAATTGTTTTTGTGTACCATTTTTTTTTTATCTCTATTATAATATACGATCGTATTGTAATTCTTGTAATAAAAGTTTAATTTAAGAGTATACAATAAAGGCTACACTTAATTAAAACCTCCTGGAAAACTACCGTCGGAACAACTTTATGCGCGTGTCCGTGCGACATAATAATACGGTTACGAATGAAACACGTTGGTTTAATTATTAAGCGCGGACCATTGTCGTGATCTGTTCACCACTTAACCACGTAATATATGAATGATGAAGCCATGATAGACATGAATGGTCCACCTATAACGTGTTATTTCCAAAATAGCAGTGTACATTGTGACTGACAAAAATTCTTACTCTAAAATAGATTCATTAAGCATTGTTGCTCGGCGGGATTCGCGATTATCTTTAGGGTTTCTAGTTATACGTAGTCTATTGACTGTGAATATTTTTACTGTACATTTGTACATGAAATTTGAAATTTTTTTCTTTTAATTATTCGTCGACGAGTCGTTAATGACAGCGATCGTAGCGAGCTGTGCCATATTGTTTAGTCTAACAACACGTCATTTTCATCATTTGGTGAGTGTTTTTTATTTATAAAGTAAAAAGTAAAGAAGCTACACTATGTCGGTCGGTATAGACAGCGACTTTCGGATCGCACGTGAAAGTATAGCAGAAAATGTTGAATCAAATGTTTGCAGAGCTTTTGAAAACCAAAATTTTTTAAAATTCTTTAATTAATATCACTACAGATCCTGCTTAATGGCCCTTAATGATTAATAACGACTTTAAAACATTGTTGGTTGAAAAGGGCCCACCTGCTTCATTAGATGCGAATTTTGTATTTTCTTCGGATGATCATGGACGAAAATTCACGCAATTTCATTACAAAGGTATAAAGGTAATAAGTATTGTTGTGCCTTAATTCAATCTATTTATAATTAATTAAATTTCCCATTTTCTCTACGTTTTTTTTTTAAATTTCACCGTTTAATCTCCTACAATATAACCCAGTTTGAAATTCATTTTGTTCATTTTGTATAAATAACTATGTTGTACTAATTATATGGCAACAATTTATTGAAAAGGGCGGCATTTATTTTCATTGCACAGGGCGGCAAAATACTTAGCGCCGGCCCTGTATATATATATTACAGGGTTAATAATTGTATAACATTTATTTATATTCTACACGAAACAGAAAAATGCTTTTTCCGAAATTTTACACGCTTTTCTTAAAATACGCGTTTTGAATTATTATCCTTCATAGAATTATATACTTTTCGGCGCGCGCATTAGGAAGGTATGCGAATTTTTTTCAATTGGTTTCATATTTACGTATTATTATCTTTTATGCTTTGTTATTGATTTGCCTGGAAATGCGAACGCGCGTGCTACGCGCCAATATTTTTCGAATCGATAATCGTCCAGACTAATTATTTATTTGCTCTACGTGGCCGTGCGGACAGACACGATGGGGAGCTCGGTCTTCTCGTTCATTACTGTCTTCGACGACTACGTGATAATTAAATATAAACATTCGCCGAAGGTGGAAATTTATCGAAAGAAAAAAAATATATATATAGGTACGTTATAAAATGAAAGCTTGATTGTGTTTATTCAAAAATATGCATTTAAAAATAAAGGAGATTATTAAAATTCGTCCTTTGTTATTCGCGTTACACGTATTAAATTATATTCCGCGAAATCTCGGAACACGCAAGAACTTTATTTATTATTTAAATGGATTCAACATTGATAACAAAAACTCGTCTAAAATATTACGGTCATGCAATTATCGCATTTTTCAAGATAATTTTATACGCAGCAATTCTTTTTTAAGATTTCGAGTTGTTTTTTTTTTCGTACATATCCTTATTATATGCGTATTGTATTCCGTGAAATATTAATTTGAATACCCGTAATTTACGAACGAGGTTAACAATATATTATACACAATATAGATTTATTGATATATATATATATATATATAGGCGCCGATTACATGGGGGATTAGAAACCGCAGCCTCCAACGAAAGGATTGAGTCAGGGTTCAACCCTAAAGCGAGTTACTGATGCAAAATATCTTTCATCCTAAAAAAAAAAAAGTATTTTCCCAAACCGTGTATACGGAATAATATACCTGAGATTTATTTCTTGTTATATTGTAGGTGATACTTATTTTATCATATTTGGCATATTTGAACCAGTTTAAATTAGGACTTTAAGTGACAAAAAATGTAAGGGGGAACCGTTATCAATGAAAAATGTTAAGCGTTCCCCTGTCATATAATTGTCCATTGCAAAAAAAGTTTAAGAGGAGACAGTTAAAAAGTTGATCATAAGTAGTCCCCTTCCTGCATCTCCCTACTCTTTAACCACATATTTAAATTATTTTGAAGGGCAAAAGTTAAGGCTAAAAAGTAGTAAGTTCGGCTCCAAAAATATATTCAAAACCTGTCGCCTATGCATATATATATATATATTATATATAGTGGCGTCGAGTGATATAAAAATTTAAATGAAGCGAAATCAAATTATTTAAACACCCATCCATCCGATCATTGTTAACTGAACTTTTATTAATATACAACTTATTAAATATTTAGTGTATTATATAATGTAAAAACAAAAACACATTTACCAATAAGACCACCCACCCCCTTTATTATATGAAGCTTCAGTTCACGTATAAGTTCGGCGCCACTGTAGTGTATATATATATGCAAGTAGGTGCACTGCAGATATAAATAATAATTATTCATATCTGCATTATACCTACTTGCACATACACACATATATATATATATATATATATTATTATTATTATTATTATTATTATTATTATTATTATTATTATTATTATATTTCCCTTAACAAAAAAAAACCTAGCTTGCGCATCCACGTACAGTGTACAAAATATAATAATATATAAACGGATAATAAAAAAATAATCTACAATATGCCTATAGAGGATGTTATGTGCGTTTGCGAAATACTGCTATAAATATATTATAAAAGCCATAAAAGATAGACACTATAACCGTGTGCCGGCAGAGAGATAAGTATTTATCTGCCAATAGTGCCGCACGTAGATTTCAGCTACCACTGCATATAAAACTATATGGCAAACAACCCCGTTACGGTGACGTGACTATAGGCATAGTATATAATATATAATAAAATTTAATGCAAAAAAGCGATTCTTACTTGATAGAGACACGATTACTGAAAAAAAATAGTATATTTCGTAATTATTTATTAATATTTTTATTTATTAGATTCTGAGCGGAACGAAATGGCCGTAACCCCTGGCAGTTGAATCATTGGGCTAGATTTGTTGTTCTGTATGCATCCTCTTTAATTGAGATATAGAAAAAAGAAGACTCCCTGAAAAATGCCTTGCTTGCTAGCGTTTTCGGTAGAGTGACCACGTGTATAGGGAGCTTTCTTTCTATTTTTACAAACTGGTGGACTGCTATGACTTCATATCCTTTCAGGATAAGTTCTTCAGTCAGATGAGGTCAGACCTCTGACGACAACTTTCAGTGACTTGACTTCCGATCTTAGGATCGGACCCGATCTTATTATTATTATTACAATACCTGAGCTGAGCATATCAACATGTATTACATATGTCTATTTTAAAATTTATCACAAAAGTTGTCATAACTTACGTACCTACTTATATATAGCTATATTTTATTTATATTTCATATCATTATGTATCAATCATCTAAAATTATAATAATATTACATAAGTCATCTATTATTTGTAAATATATATATATATATATAATTTACATAATATAATATATAAATAATATACATATGTTTTGCTCCGAGTATACTTTGAAGCTGGATTTTAATGTAAGACAAGAATTATCAAGTTAAAATCAAATATCAATGATACCTATACATGAAGTATCTTAAAAGGATTGGTACCTACTTGAAATCATTTTATCAACACGTATGTACACAATATTTTTTACTTTGTAAAAACCACGTCATTAATTATGTGTTGACGCAAATAATGCGTATCAATATTATAAACATATAATGTGCATTGCATATGGTCTCCTAAACAAATAGTTGAACAACATTCTGAATGATACAAAAAATCGTGTGAAGCAATTACTAATGTGAATCATTTTTGTTAACAATTATTAAGTGCTACATACAGTTTCGTTTAAAAAAAAGATGAACACGTTTTCTATTAAAAATTATTTTATTTTTTTGACTCTGTCATTGATTGTAATTTTTGATAACACATTAGCTTCAGGTAATGGTTCTTTTTATATATTACTCAAAAAATTTATACCATAAGTTTAAAAAAATGTATCTGTGATCAATAAATATTTATACGTACACATATGCCGATACACGACGACCGACCAGACAACAGTCATCGTTTTAATACTTCTTTCCTAGTCACTGGCCGACTACCCGTATAATTTCGCCCGACGATGGCGAGAGGGAAAACGGCGAGTGAGATATCGAACGTTCTCGAAATTTCTGCGTTTTATTTCTGGCGGACCGGTTTGGAGATAGCGCAAAAATTCTAAAAGCCGCGAATCTCGGAACACAAACGTTTAGAAGCTTTCGAAATGTGGTGTTATAGGCGAATATTGAGAATATCGTGGATTTATCGTGTATCGAACAATAATGATTTGGGACGTATGGGGAAAGAAACAGAAATCTTAAGAACTATAAAAGTACGTAAGTTACGATATTTTGGACACATTATGAGAGGTGAGAAATATAAGTTACTCAAAATAATTACTCAAGACAAGATTGAGGGAAAAGAGGGCGTGGAATACCACGGATAACATGGTTACAAGACATAAAAGAATGGACCGTTTTAACAACCGTTGAACTGTTTCGGGATATACACAACAGAGATGATTGGAGCATAATTAGTCAAAGTCCATTGAGGAAATGGCACTTGGAAAAAGAAGAATCGTTAAGTATTTTTCATAAATGGATAAACAGACAATCATTGTATTTTACAATACATGCGTACCTACATAAATGAAGAATATATAATATGTATTCACAAGAGCATACATTTCTATCTTAAATTGTATATTATTCATTTTCAGTTGATTTTACCGTACAAAAAGAATTCCTATACATATTTTTTTTATATGTTATGTAGTTTTAGAAATAATTTTTTTTTTTGTGTATTATACAGATGGCAATAATGGTAAATAATTTAATTTCGTATATATTAAAAAATTATTAATAAAATATATCTATGTTGAAAAAATGTTTATATTGTAATTATTAAATATTTGTCATAAATGGATAAATAAACAATTATTATATTTTACAAAGCATTATACATACATTAAAAAAATGTATAATATTGTATTCACTGGACATTGATCATAATTTCTATGTTATCCATTTCCAGAGTTAATTTTACCTTACCTAAATATTTTTTCACAAGTAATACAGGTTTTAAAATTAATTGTTTTTTTTGTCGTACAGATGGCAATGATGGTAATTTAATATCATATATTTAAAAATAAATATTAACAAAATATATCTATGATGAAGAAATATTTATATTATATTTATTAATTAATATTTATCATAAATGAATAAACAGGCAATCATTATATCTTACAAAATATTATACATACATCAAATGAAGAATATATAATATGTATTCACGAAAGCATACATTTCCATTTCAAATTTTAAGTTATCCATTTCCAGTTGATTTTACTCAGGGGCGGGTTTTACTGCTCGCCAAGGGGGAGCGAATATTTATAATATTATATATATATATAATAATTTTATACAATATATAATAATATTGTATAAATTGTTACCAGTCGTTCATCTAATCATCTGTGGTTATCTGTGGTTCTATTAACATTTTCAATTATTATTATTATTATCACTAATTTTAACCAATGTAAACTGTGTAAATTTTAACCTAATGTAACCAGCTATGACCAGCACGGCCAAAAGTTGAATCCATTCAACTCTGCGGTAACCGCAGTTACGTGTTGGTAGACACGATCAAAATATATCTACCATAATAATGTGAGCCAATCAGAAAAGAGTATTTCACACGACACGACGAGTTGAGGACCAGGCTTTAGACTTTTTTCATTATTATATAAACGATAGATAGCAATTCTGATTTGGAATGTGGATCTTGTCATAAATCTTATATTTAAACATAATGAGAAAGATACGTCCCGAGAGGGCAGGCGCGATCGCCTCTTTCGCCCCCCTTAAACTCGCTCCTGATTTTACCGTACATAAATAATTCCTATAGATATTTTTTTATAAGTTATCGTTGTTTTAGAAATAAATTGTATTTTTATGTGTATTGTACAGATGGCAATAATGGTAAATGATTTAATATCGTATATTTAAAAAAAAATTATTAGTAAAATATATCTATGATGAAAAAATATTTATATCGTAATTATTAAATATTCATCATAAATGGATAAAAAGACAATCATTGTATTTTACAAAACATACCTATATGCAAAATGAAGAATATATATTCATAGGAGCATACAGTTTAAGTTATACATTTTCAGTGTTTTTACCATACATAAATAATTTCAATACAATTTTTTCATAAATTATATAGTTTTAGAAATAATTTTTCTTTTATGTATTGTACAGATGACAACAATGGTAAATAATTTTATATCGTATATATTTAAAAATTATTAATAAAATGTATCTATGGTGAAAAAATATTTATATTGTTATTATTAAATATTTATCATAAATTGATAAACACGCAATTTTGTATTTTATAAAGTATTATACATAAATAAAAGAAGAGTATGTAATAGGTTTTCACAGGATATTAAATTCTACCTCAAATTTTAAGTTATCCATTTCCAGTTGATTTTACCGTACATAAATAATTCCTATACATATTTTTTTATATGTTATATAGTTTAAGAAATAATTTTTTTTTTTATGTATTGTACAGATGGCAATAATGGTAAATAATTTAATATCGTATATATTAAAAAATTATAAGTAAAATATATTTATGATAAAAAAATATTCATATTGTAATTATTAAATATTTAGCATAAATAGATAAACAATCATTGTATTTTTCAAAGCATTATATGTACATAAAAGAAGAATGTGTAATAGGTGTTCACAGGACATTGATTTCGATCTTAAAATTGAAGTTAACCATTTCCAGTTAATTTTGCCGTATATTCATATACATATAAATTTTTTTAATTTTAGAAAGATTTTTTTTCTTAGGTATGGATGGCTACAATGGTAAATAATTGAATAACCTATATTTGAAAAATATATATTAGTAAATATACCCATAATAAAGAAGCATTTATTTATCAAATATTTATTATAAACGGAATAAGAGGCATTCACCTTTAACATATTTGACATTACAAATTGTAATAACAATAAATAGAGTACACATTTATCTATAATGTATTAATTTATTCTTTTTTGTTGTAGAATGTTTAAGTAAGATTCAAGATTTGCGTATTATACACTTAATAATAATATATATTATTTATAAACTGTTATGGGTCTTGTAACTAGTATGAATTTATTTGGGTTATTATTTATTTTTTGTTTTCACTGATTCTTTGGAATTGGAATTTTTAGTATCCGCCCATAAAATATATACATATATATATTATTTAAAATTCACAAATAAAATACTGTGTTATTTGTACAAATACGTTATAATACGTAGTACCATATGTATCAATAAAATTAACTATTATTCAAAATAATAATATACAAATATTTTTCTGATAAGGAAATTGATTTTCTTTGTTTGACAAACAGGCAACAGTTATATAATTATACAGACATATTAACATATTTCTATGAGTCCCTCATGACTGTCGTTCTATATTTTCTTGAATATTTCGTAGTCACTCAGCAGGGCACATTAGGTACGATCATAAGGAAGAACATTTTAGCCTATGAATTATTTTGCAATATTACGTGTGATAATAAATAATAAAAAGTGGTCGTGTAACGTAAAAAACCACACACAAAATAATTGTTTTACTTGAAAGGTCGTCGCGTTAAAATAATAATAAAAATAGTTGTTTAATTTATTATTAAATATTTTGTCATTTTCCTCATATGAAATCTAAGAATTGTTGCCATGCAATAACATATCATAGTAACTGATACACCACTATATTTTATTACACGTTAAAATATTATAAATTTCAAGTCTATCATATTTTTGTATCGTTCAATTGCCAATTCGTGTTACGAAACTAAAGGTATTTCTATATAAAAAATTTAACAGCGGCCATTGATTACACATAATCAATGAAGCTTCTTATGTTATAATTATAGTTATATCTTATTATTACATAAATTACATACTGAATGTATTATATATATATTGACTATTTACTGTTCCGCTAAATAGTTCCCATCAACAATAAATACTATTAAATTAAATCATGTATGAGTAGTAACACGAGCGAATTACAATAACAGGGCCGGATTTAGGGGTGGCTGAGTGAACTGCAATCCAGGAGTACCACACATTAATTGAAAATAGAAATTTATTTTTCTGTTTAAAATGAAATTTTCATCAAACAAATAGGTACCATGTAATAAAAGATTTTGTAAAAACAAAATCAAAAAAATTTGCGGAAATTTCATTTTAATTATTACTTATACATATTCTTATTTTTATGATTGTCACTTACACTAATTTTTTACCTAATTGTATTTTTATAATACAATTCCTTAATATGATATTACCCGTTTTGATTGTATTTATTTAAGTAAAAATAATAATTATGTAGTATAGGTTACTACAAACAATAATTAATGGCATTTAATAAACAAAACATGTATTGTCCTCCTTATTTATATTGTACCCTACATTATATTAACGAATTATGACAAATTGAATATCGATTAAATTATTTTACTCGAAGTATTCTATTAAAAAGTATATTATTTACTTCATTGGGCATAACAGACATAACGTACCCCTACTATTTTATATAAACAAGTATTGCATAATAAATTATACTTATAACTTATAAGGTACTACATAACAATGACAAAATTAATATTGTTCTACTCCAATAAATCTAATTATTTTCATTGACGTATTCTTTTGAATATTTAATAATAATCTAGAATCACTGGAGAAACATGGACAATTTAATAGTAAGCATTATTGTTCTTCTATTCGTTATATTATACATTAAACATTGACCTAAGGAAAAAATTTAAAATGGCTGTTTCTGACGTTTGTAAAATTACATCTGATATTGGACTACACAGGGAGTTACCATTTATTATCACAAGCTTAAAATATACATGTTTTGTAATCATTTTGAATAAATTTATTTTATAATATTAATAAACAAACTGATTGGGTGGAGAAGGTAAAGCCCCCATGATTTTAATATTGAATAACTATCTCATCCCCATTTGACAAATCCTAAATACACTTCTGCTGAAAGCTACAGCCTATGGTCATACATTAGATACCGGTTTTTTACACATAACAAATTACAATGTTTTCTATAAACTAGCTTGGCCATTTTTTTTATATCTTTAATTCATAAACGTTATGAACAATTATAAAATAATAATTTATAAAACACAATTTTTACCAAATTTTTTTTTTACTAGCTTTTATTTAACTTTGATTTCTATCTGGAACAAATCTTACGGACGAATTTTGACCATTTATTTGATCCCATCATATTTGAAAATTCGCACACACCTTTGGTTCTGAAAACATTACAATATAGTATATTGAATTATATGATAAATCCAATATGGCGGCCATCATAAAATGGCGGATTACCTTTTTTCTACAACCCCCCTCCACCCACCGGATATGGGTATCAAATGAAAAGGTATGACAAGAAAAATACAGTGAATTATGTGACGTAAATTTATTTATTTATAATAGATTAAAAAATAGTAAAATAAATAAATAAAAAATATTTTTATAACAAGCTTTTATTGAAATAAAAAGTAAAAAATATTTTTTTTTTATCTAAGCCAGGTTTACGTAACTATAAGTAAAATGTGTTGGGTGCTCAAATTAAAAAAAATGTAAATAAAGTTACATAGTTTAAATTTAATACAATCACTATTAACTGTAGAAGAAAGACACAAGGTTAAAATAAATAATAGCAAGTAGATTTTAAAAAAATTTACAATTAAATTCTGAATAATATTAACACCTCTAAAAATTAAAAGCAAATCTTTTACACATAAAATACCTATTAATATCACGAATTACACTGAAGCTCAGTCTCTGCAACGTAAAGCTGTAACACAATGCATAGTAACGCTGTACATAGGGACGCACACCGATTAAGCAGACGCCCCTACACGCAAAGAGGAGAGATGTCAGAGAATAAAATTTATTTTTATTTATTTATTTTGTTATCTGATTTTTTTCTTAAGAATTAAATGTATTTAAAAATCAGCTCTGTTATTATATAAATATTATTGTAATTTATTTTGTGTAAAAATTTGGTGTCTTAATTATGAACTTTGCTTTTAGGATTCTTTCCCCCCATATCGTAAACATTTCAATTTTTGAATATTTTCTGTATTTTCGCCGTACGCCTAACAGCATTGCACTCTCGGGCATCGCAGAATTTCATTTGCCTGAATAGCGTCCTCTTATGGTTCATCGGTCGTAGAGGATGCGCAATGGCAATTCACTGTATACTCTGCACATGGCACCATTTGTTGCGCAGGAAATATTATTTCTCCTATTAAATCTCATGCTCACATCCATCCAATATGGTCTTATTGTTTTGCATTTGGAATAACAAATCATTGTCAAATATAAGATTTACTAAAATTATTGGAAAAAACCATATAAAATATATTGACAAACACATATAAAAGCAAGTGGGTTAAAACCGATCAAGGTATCAATATTGCCAAATCGGATATTCCTCTATTGCTAGCTGTGTATTAATGGTTCGTATATATACCATGATAAGGTTTATTGAAAATTAGCATTATAAATATACAAATAAATTAATGAGAAAGCAAATGCAAAGTAAATAAAATCTTAAAAAGTAAATATTATAAAATATTTTGATAATTACGTGAAAAATCAATATTCTTTTGTTGCTCCAAATTGAAATAAAAAATTTCACTGATGGTATTTCCATGATTGAGCAACTAGAAAAATTGAATAAATATTAATTTTACCCCATGTTCTCCTTCATATAACTGAAGCTAATGAATTTTTCTTTTAAGTTGATTCCACTGCTCTCGAAGCTTTCAGAATTGCATATTCAAAGATGTGTGAGTATTTAAGTATTGGACAAAGATAAATAATGTACACCGAATTGTTTTTAAATTAATATACCATTTAGACATAAAAAATAATTTGTTTTCCTTTTTTTTTTTTTTAGCACTCGAAAAATTGGAAACTATAAATAACAGTAATTTAATTTTATCCAAATACCTATATGTTATTATTATATGCACCTAACAGAAAAAAGATTATTGTTGTAATTATGAAACAATGACACGTTATTCTATATAGTAGTTTGAGAGATGAAATTATAGAGCAAACAAACTAAGAATGTGAAAACCACTATTTTACTTAATATACACCTAGTTTTTATTATTATCTTTATAATATAAATGCAATACAGTGACTTACAATTAGTATATACTATATACCTACTATATTTTTAGTTTTTTGAACCTAACTACCCGTATTTGAAAGTATTGGATCAATATACTATAATATTTGGAATTTGACTTTTCTGATTACAAATTTTTTTTTTTAATTACATTTTCTCACAAATAATTGAAATTAGAATTTAATGAAACATTTTATTTTACAATAAATAATAACAACATGTCTATTATAATGTAATATTGCTTTTACTCACAACTTATATATCAGTGTTTCCCAAAGGGTGTGCTGTGAAATTTGAAAGGTGTGCCGCAACAACTTGAACTTTTTTTATTTCCCGATCCTAAACCACTAATATTTGGAAATTAGATAATATTTATCCAAAGTGTGCCGTGACTTATAATAACTAATAATAATGTGCCGCAATGGAAAAAAAGTTTGGAAACCACTGTTCTATATAATCTATATATATTTATATAATGCATATATATATAATACAAAAAAATGTTTGTCCGTAATCCTATGTCACCATGGTAACAGTTACCATGGTGACAAAGTTACCATGACAACTGACGTAGTTACCATGGTGATGCTCATATTCTAATTTAGCTGAAAGAAAAAATTGTTCCAATTGTTATATCTGCTGAACTACCGAATTAACAAGAAGATCCGATACTTTTGACGTTGTCTGCAAGAACATGATTCACGGCCCATATGAAGCATTGAATATGAATTCGCCTTGCAAGAAAGGCGGCAAATGCATGAAAAGATATCCACGCGATTTGATTGATGAATCTCAAACTGGTGAGGATGAATATCCGAAATACAGACGACGAAAGCCAGAAGATGGAGGATTCACCACCACCATTAAAGTAAAGAACGTTGACATTGATAACAGATGGATTATTCTATACAGTTCAATACTATCAAAAATATTTAAAGCTCATATCAATGTAGCATACTGCAACTCCGTAAAATCCATTAAGTACATACGCAAATATGTTAACAAAGGCAGTGACATGGCAGTGTGTGGGCCTTCAAATAAAAACGATGAAATCATTCCATTTCAGATAGATCGTTACATCAGCAGTAATGAAACTGTCTGGTAAATTCTTGGTTTCAGTATTCACGAACAATATCCAACTGTTCAACATCTTGTGCACAAGAAATATTTTGATGCCCTTGACCATAATCTCAGTTGCATGCGTTCCTTAACTATTGATCCAATTGTAATGAAACACAATGAATTATTCGACTGTTCAGAATTGCCCTTGAACAAATGCCAGCAGGTGACTACAATATTTTAGTTGGAGCTGACAAAACACCTACCTATCAACAAGTGAAGACAGTATAATGCACCGATGACACGTGAAGTGGCGATCGTTATAGTTAGTGAAGTATTTGACTCGCCTGACCATTCTCCACCGTGATGTTCATCGAGTCTCGGAAACTCATCGCTCATACGACGATTTGCAGTATTAGATTTTATTTTGCAGAGGAAAGGACGAATATCATTTCAACATTAAATTTAACAACCCAAAAACAGATGAGGAAACGAATAAGAAATGTATAAATGTATTATGTATAAATGATTGACTTAGATTGACTGTGATCGACTTAAGTAAAACCGAACTTATCGAGTTTTTTTACGTAAAATAGTAAACTAAATAAATCCTCTTGTACGTTACCTCTTTAAACAATAATCGGACATAACGAATATACTTACATACTATTTATGAACAGCAAAGTAATCGAAAATTGATTTTCGGAAATAAATTAATTTGCCTAGTTGTTGTAGTGAACTCTGAATCAAGTGTAAAATATAAGGTTTAATTATATATATATATATTATTGTAGTTACATCAATTTAAATATAATTTATTTTCAATTGTTTTAGATGATGTAAATTTATATGTTTCTGAACTCTTACAAAAATCATTACCATGTATGTATTATTATTATCAACAAAAAAAAAAAAAAAACGTCAATAGTTCAATATATTATTTGTCCTTCTTATTTTGAGTGACTACCAAATGTAATTTAATGTTGATTTAACAGCTATAAAAAAAATAAATAGTACTGATAGACCCTTAAATGCAAGAGAGTGGTGCGCTATGAACTACCTATGGAGCGGTTTGTATTAATTCTTCAATAACTCAGTTATTTTATTCAAATTTATTTTTTATTGAATATAGTGTATACAAAGTAAAATAATAATAAAACCTGCAGACGATATCCAAAATAAATAGGTGATCAAAACAAGAAAATTATAGGAACAAGAAGAACAAAACTTATTAGACACATATGCTGTAAAAAAATTTATTTTAAAGAGGGAAAAAATGGCTAGGGACAGTTGAGAGATACCACCATGAGAAATCTGTGGAAGAAACTAGCTAAACCTAGTTATAATTCAATAAATATATTGGCGGAAAATGAGAAAATCGGTTGCAGTGACAAACACAAATCTTTAGATAAAAAAAATTTTTTTCTTAAATAAAGTTTAAGGAAATTTGAAATGCTTATTAACTTTTATGTATACAACTAAACACCTCCCTCTACATAATTTATAAATCCTGGCTACATTTAACTAACTGTTTTACACTGGAACACAAAACAAAGTATTCAGAATATTATAACCCGAGGTGAAATTTATATATTCATGATTTTATAATATTATGATATATAGGACATAAAGTATGAAAAGGAAAATCATCGTGAAAAATAAAAATATTTTTCAGAAATTAATAAATACAAAAGCTGTGTTTCACATAAATTTAAAAAAATCATTTGAAAATTGTACATAATTGGTATAAATAATATTACAATACAAATTGTATTGTAAATTAAAATAATATTTTAGGAAAAATAATAACAATATTAATTAAGTTTTTAATATTTTATGAAAGATAAACGAATTTATGCAAAATGCTTAAGTAAGAAATTTACACATTTCTTTAATTTATGCAAATAACATATTTTCAAATTTAAATATTAAAAAAAAAAGTCATTTATTATAAGTGAATCATTATTATGCATTCATCCTTTATAAACATTAAAAACTTAATGATTCCTACAATTTTAACTGCCTAATTACTTATTTGTATTTTTTTATTGTCTGATCCTATAAATGTTTATCAATCTCACATACTCTCTTCCCTGTTATCAACCAGCTGCTTAAATTCTTTGTAGTTACTTAACCCCATATTGAAAATCATCTGTTTGACATTATTGGTCGTTCTCGAATTATCTTACCGTTCTCTTCCTTTTTAGATTCATTTATTTCGTTTTTAATAAACTATTATTTGTTCTTTGCATATTTGGGTAGAAAACTTTAATATTTTTCTTAGTCTTTTAGGAAATCTCCAATATATATATATATATATATATAGATGGGAATTGTGGCTCAATTAGATGAATCAATTCACTACCCATCGCTAATATATACATATATATATATATATATATATTATATTATTTCAATAATTCAAATAGTTCATCATTAATTTTAATAACTGCCATCTGAATTAATTCCATTGTAATATTACGTGTAAAATTTCTTCTGATTTTCATTACCGATAAAACTATATCGGTTGACTCTTTGCTCATTACATTAACTTTATGTGCACTGTAAAAATTTGGTTATTGGTTTTTTGCTTGTTAATATAATATTCAAAAGATAATTTGTAATATTTCAAATTCATATAATTGTGTAGATCAACTATCAGTATTTGGTAGTAAGTGACATTTTATAAATAAACCCGTATTACCAGGTTTACTTTAATGGTTTATTAATATTATTATTATTATATTTTTATGCAAACGAATGATTTGTTTGCTAAAAATAAATTTACCATTTTAATTAATCTTATTTTTCATAATTTTAGTCAGTTTAAGTTCTGCTTTAAAATACGCATATTCATTTTTAAGTGAGTAAATATAATAAAACACTTACGGTTATTACTCTGATTCGTTACGATTCTGTATTCACTCAAAGACTGGCATCCGCCACCACTCATGAGCTCCACAGGCGTGCTAATCAGTCTGAAGGGCTAATTATGTATATTATGGCAATATTATAGCACTAGACTGACATAAAATGTTAATAATATTAAGTGGTTCATGAATATAGCATCTTATTATTATTTGTCATATCTTATTAATTATCTTCCACCAATCGAAAAACATGGAATTTTTTATCATCTATATATAGGTAATTAAATAAAACAAAAAAAAAAGAAAGATAGTGAATATCGCTTAAGTGAATTACTTGGATACAAATTTTAGAGTTTGGTTATCATTATAAATTTTAAAGCAATTATAAATCATTGCATTTGATAAAACAATTTTGAACGAAGCTTCGGTGTAATACACTTTGTCGGAAAATGTAATAGCCCAAAATTGGAAGAAATTTTAGAAATTTTTTATGCATAGACATAAAGTACAAAGTTACATATTTAATGTATATTCCAAAACTCTAGAACCGTTAATTTGGGGAGTTATTTGTGCCGCGTTTAAAAAACTGTTAGAGAAAATAAGTTTCCTTCCAATTCTTGGGTTGCTTTGAATTATGTATAAAGAAACTACTGAGAAAAAGGAAATCGAAAAAGGTTTCAAATAAAATACCGACTAGATACAATTTGCTACCAGAACGTAATACATAACGAGGTCATCCGAGCATTTATTCTAGTCAAATATTTGTAAAACAAAAGAAAATAAACATCATTGTAAAACCAATAGCTTATTCGCTACGCTAAATGTACATTATATATTATATGCTATACACATCAAAATCATTTTTTATTTTATAAATAAGTAAATATATATACACATATATATGTATATACATTCTTAGAGCGGCAGTTAGGGGGTGCAGGGGAGTCTTTTGCCCTGGGCGAAAAAATGTTGGGGGCGGCAAAATTAAAATTTTTGCTATCCCCCGAGACGATTAAAGTTATTTATGAGCTACACTTGGAAGATGGCTTCCCAAAGGATAGAAGGAGAGAAAGAGAGAGAGAGATAGTGTGTGAGAGAGAGAAAGAGTCCTACAGGAGCTTCAGATAACTTAAGTTTTTTTTTTTATTTATTCATTAAGAATATATATAATCTATACAATAATAATGGGCACAATAAGTAAACATTTGTAAGCTTTTTCATTTGACTCATCTGAGTAGAGAAACTTACCCATTGATAGAACCCAACGTGATTTTTTTCTTTTACATTTATTATAGCAAGTCTCTACACCATTATCATGTCAATATTTAAGCATAGATATCCTGTTAATTGTTGAAAATTAATTTGTAACTACAGAATTTCTTTTAAATAAGAAAAAAAAATCATTTCAAGCGGTACATTGGGTTTTCGGGGAAAGTATAACACGAGAATGAGAAAATTGAAGGTTTTGGATGTCTTAATAATTTTGAATGAAATCTAGAGTAGTATTTGGTCGCTAATTGTTGTACTATTCCGATTTTTAAATCATTATGAAGTGTGTGGTTAAATATGTACCATGGTGCAGCAGAATTTATCTAGACTCAAAAATGTCAAGTTTTTTTATTCATCATTAAACCACTAAAATCCATATAATTTAATATAACCATTAAATACTGCCACAGAAATATACATTATTCGCCTCATTTAAAATCTAAAAATATAATATTATAAAATTTTCATGACTCAAAAGACTAAAATACTATATATACATGAATATTCAAACGTATATTAATTTATTCTTTTGTGTAGCGGAAGATTCTTTAATGGACGGTAAGTTATACACAAAATTACATTTGATTTAACTAAATTGTGTATACTAAAAGTACAAAAAAAATTACTCAGTTCATGATATTGTCAACTTTTATTAAAACCTACGTTGAATTTTATGTAGTTATAATATATAAAATTTAGAATACAAAAAAGGAAATAAAAGTGAAATGTAAAAATAGTTTTGGAAATTAATAAATACAAAACATGTTTTGGATAAATTAAAAATCGTTTAAAATTTTACATAATTTGTGCGAGTACATTGTTTTATTTTAATATTTTTCACGAATTTCTTGAAAATTATTTCATACCTGAATTCATAAATTACGTCACATTTAATGTTATGTCTGGTCAATATCATTGTCATCAGTTATGTCAATAAGAGATAATATTTGATGTCGTTTGTATATATAGACTAAACAGAAAATTTAATATTTATGTTGATGATACTATTTACACAAACGTAACAATATGATCGTATTAATTAAATGTATAACGTTTTATTTTTTTTAGCCGATGTTAGAGGTTACTTTGAATTTTTCATTAATAATTATGTACAATTAGATGAAGTAATTGAGTGTAAGTATCACAATAAAAAACAAAAATTTTTTAAAAAGTATAATAAATTGCAATTTTCAATATGATAGTAGATAAAGAAATATAAGGGAAAGTGGTAGAGGTAGACAGAAAATGTGATTGTGGAAAAAACCGAACGTAGTATTAAAGGATAAAGTAAATAGGTATTCAATATACTTGTAGAAAATGCATAAATAGCACAAGTTTTATGTAATGGAATTCAAAAGAAGTTCAGGAAATAGATGAAATTAATCAAGGAACGCCCAGAAATGAGGATATTATGATTTAGGGTGATATTAATGGTCGTGTGCAGGGCCGGATTTAGGAAAATGCCAAGTGGCCTGCAGAATAGGGGCCCCACAAATTTGGGGCCCCCACACTGTTGTAGTTATTTTGCAGATGTCAGATACAGATAATAAAAAATGGAAATATATTTTTCTGTTTAAAATTACATTTTCATCGAATAAATAGGTAAGATGTAATAGAAGATTTTGTAAAAATAAAATCAAAAAAAGTCGTGGCATTTATTTTAATTATTACCTATACATATTATTATTTTTATGTTTAAGTCACTTACACTAATTTTTACCAATTTTTATTTTTATAACGCGATTCCATAATACGATATTACTTACCCGTTTTGATTATTTTTATTTAAGTAAATTAAATAAGAAAATATTATAGGTACTACAGACAATATAAAATGTTATTTAATAAGCAAAACATGTATTGTACTGTTTATTTATTAGGGCCCCGCATTATATTTCGATCATAGGCTACCACATACCTAAATCCGGTTTAGTCGTGTGGATAATAACAGGATAGATAATGATACAGTTCATGGAGAGTATGGACATGAAACAGTATTGATACAGCATATCATTCAGCGAATGTGAATACTTTTTTCAAGAAGAGCATTGTGTAATAGAGATGAGAAGAGGAAATAAGTTGTAAATTGATTATTATTATTATTATTATTATTATTATTATTATTATTATTATTATTATTATTATTATTATTATTATTATTATTATTATTATTATTATTATTATTATTATTATTATTATTATTATTATTATTATTATTATTATTATTATTATTATTATTATTATTATTATTATTATTATTATTATTATTATTATTATTATTATTATTATTATTATTATTATTATTATTATTATTATTATTATTATTATTATTATTATTATTATTATTATTATTATTATTATTATTATTATTATTATTATTATTATTATTATTATTATTATTATTATTATTATTATTATTATTATTATTATTATTGTGTATATTGTTTGAAAAAGTATAAGGAAAAATTCTTTTCAGATTTTAAAAATATACGATCTCCAAAAGAATTTTGTGATGGTGATTACCTACAAACTGACACAAGTGATGATGATGATGATGATGATAATAAAGTTTATGATTATGATGGTGATGATGACGATGATGATGAGTAGTCAATAGATTTCACTATCGACGATTTCAATTATTTTTAATATTTTAAATTAGTAAACATTATATGTATTTACATTAACATTAAAAAGAAAATTATACATTCATAATAAATATAAGTAATAATATTATAAAATGGTTTTAAATAATATACGAGCATATTACGCAAAAAATAACGCACGTAACTTCTTCTATTGTATTAAATTCCTAATGAAACCAAAGTATTTGCATACTATGACCAGTGTCGTAATATTATAGGTAAACTTGATAAATGAGTTTAGAACATTGTTCTTTAAAGATAGTTTTTAAGGATTTTTAGTGTAGAAAATCTTTTTCAACCTTTACCGTCGTCACCGGTATTATTAAAAAAGAAAACAAACTGTACACATTTCAGTCAAATCAGCCGCAATTAAATAATTACATACAAATATAAATTTAACCTTAAATGAAATTCCGAATCTTATTTTCTCTATTATCTAGCACACTGTTAGCCTCCATCCCACTAGGTCTCATGCTCATCTAATAAGATTAGAAAGACTAAGTTACAAGTATATGACTACACAGTGAAGCATATGAAAGGTAATTTGAATCCAACTGATTTTGTGTCAAGGAACCCATTACATCAAACAACAAAAAGTATTCATTCATAAGCTCGACAATTCAACAAAAGAACACATAAATACTATTGCTCAAAACAGCAACACCAAAGCATAGCAAAGATCCAATAATTAATTCTGAATTATCGAACCGGAACCATAGGAAAAACTAGATATTGAACGTATCCCAGTGGTATCTATATTCTAGTTATAGTTGATCAGTCTTGTAAATTATTTGAATAAAGTATTCAAATACTGTTATGGCACTCAAATACATATTTTAAATACTTTTGATAAGAATATTTGGAAGTAGTAGTTTAAATACTTTTTTAGAGTAACTGTATTTAAAATAAAAATACGTTTTCAAATCTTTTTTAGTGACATGAGCTATGATGAAACAAATCTTTGTCACTTTTCCTAATAACTATTTATGATGAGTTTGCGAACTATTTTCATCGTGGATATCGTTGACCATTGCTGTGGTTTTTTCGATGTAGTTAATCCCAATTAGACCGATTTGAATGTGTTATCCCCGGTTTGTACATGAAGGAGTTCCTTTTTTATCCATTGAACGAATTCAATTTTTAAGTGATGTTCGGAACACTGTATGTATATAAATAATATAACTGATATGTGGATTTAATTACTATATAATAAATATCTTTATATCAATAAGTATTCATAAAAATAATTATAACTTATTTGGTATAAAGTACTACTATTTATATTTACTTATAAATTATATTTATAATATCACAAAATAATATACACATTATTATAATTAATATTATAAGTAGGTACATCTTCTTACAGAGATTATTTAGAATTTAGATTTATACTTTTATTGCTTACACAGTTTTACGTTATGGTCTAGGGGAATAAATATAATAGTGTAATTTTACCATTTAGTAAAACTAATGTAGGTAAAACAAAATATTATTATTAGTCACAAAAAAAAATTATAGTGGCGTGGAATCAGTGGCGTGCTTGGACGGTGTGGACCCGGGGCGGTTAGGCTTAACTAAGCCATCGAGGGAGGATCACGGGTGGTGGCCCTGAAAAGGGCCGTTTTATATCGTGCACCGATGAATCCTGCATATGTACGGTGCGAGTATCTCTCCACAGGCCTTGTAGACATATGGCCGTCCGTTCTGTCGTCGGCCGCGTGATCATGACTATTTCCGTCCCGACTCCGGCTGGTCTTCGCTGAGAGTATCGTATTCGCGGTCGGGATTGCCGTCGTCTTCACGGTAGTATCGTCTGTAGTGGTCGGATTCAGTCCTTTAGTCTTCGATTTTTCAGAGAGTTCAGTGTAGTTGATCGCTTTGAAAATATAATGGTTGAAGTAATGTATCGGTTCATCGAATCAGTCGGGTACGATCATGTGTACGTACCGACTAATACCTATAAACTCCTTTGTATTTTTGAGGTTCCGGTATGCCAACGTCGCGTTTTCTCCTTCCCCTCATTTCGTAGCCATTGTTGACGCGGGTACGGGGATGGTGTCTATGGATTGCGGTGGATATTCTCCATCTGATGACACAATCTCTTTCTGTCGTTTATATGTCTGTGGGGCCGGAAAATGTCATTATGTCGGTTTTTATGCCGGTGTGAAGTCTCCTGACTCTCCCAGTTCGTCGATATCGTCTGGTGGTACGATATATACTCGTCGGCGCCGTTTTCCCCGTTGGTTGGTCGACGGGTACGTCATTCGTCATTGGCGCCCGCGTGTTCGTTATTACCGTATATTTGGTGGCCCTGAAAAAGGCCGTTTTACTGCCTGCACCACTTGTGTTTGCTCCGTTACAATATGTATCGACTGTCCGTGTGTATGTCACTGAACTTCTCCTAAACGGCTAGACCGATTTTGATGAAATTTTTATGTATGTATTTGAGTGGGTCCCTGGATGGATTAGATTCACAATTGGACTCTGTAGGTCCAATGAGAGTGGTAGCTAACACGGGAAATTTTGGGATTCTAGGCGTTAAACAGTTACCGTGGTAATCATTTAAATTGTTATTGAATTTACAATAACAATAAGCCGCATTACAAAACTTTATTTGATCAAAACAATAAATTAATTCGACTGTTCAGAATTTCTCTAGAACGAATGCCAGAAAATGACTAAAAAATTGTAATTAGAGCTGACAAAACACCTATTGGCCAACACGTAAGACAATATAATGCACCGACAATAGATGAAGTGGCGATCGTTATAGTTGGTGAAGAATCTGACTTGCGTGACATAATTCTTCATCGCAGAAATGGTGACGTTCATCGAGTCTCGAAAACTCATCGATCATAGATGGTTTATCATATCCGATTTTATTTCGCAGAGGAGAATACGGATATCATTTCAACATCAAATTGAAAAATGAATGAACCAAGTTTCTAACGATACTATTAAACATTTTTATGATTTTTTTTCACAGAGTTTTTCCAAATACTTCTCAGAGTGTCCCCAAGTCGCCCATTTTTTCATTTTTTTTCTTTGAGGAGGAGAGAGAATATATAATTTTATTTAAATGTTACAGTTTTTCGGCGAGGCGTTTCAATAATTTTATAATTTTTTTCCTTAATATTTTTAAAAAAATGTTTCATTCAAAACTGCTCACGGGCAAAGCCGGGTAATTTAGCTAGTATATATATATATATATATATATATATATTATGTATGTGTTATTGTAAAATTAACTATATTATAAAAAAAAATCAAATAATATATTCAAAATCATTCAGAAATATACATTGTACTTTGGATAAAATTTAATTTAACGTGAATACTTTTGTAAAAAATTAACAAAAATAAACACGTTAAGTTAAAAAATTAACTTTTCTAGCTAAAAGTTAATATAAAACAAAAATAACGCGTTAATTAACTCAATTAATATTAACTTAACTTTTTAACTTTTAATTCGTTAATACTCAACCTCGCTAACAACACACTTCACAATTATTTAAAAATCGGAACAGTACAACAATTAGCTACTAAATACCACTCGAAACTTCACTCAAAATTATTGAGATATCCAAACCCTCTAATTTGTGTTATACTCTCCCTGAAAATCGAATGCTCCGCTTGAAATGTCATTTGCAATGGTGTAAAAACTTGCTAAAATAAATATAAATAAAAAAAAATCACGTTTGGTTCTAATGGAAAAAAAAATGAATGTATTGAAAAACTAACAAATTTACTTATTGTGCCTATTATTATTGTACAGATTATAAATATTCTTAATAATAAAAATAATTAAAATCTTAAGTTTGTCAAAGCTCCTCTCTCTCTCTCTCTCTCTCTCTCTCTCTCTCTCTCTCCAAGTGTAGCTTATAAATAACTTTAAAATTGGATTGTGATGTGGCAAAAATTTTAAAGTGTGTCCATCATAATTTTGTCGCCCGTGGCCAACGACTCCCCCTGCCCTCTCTAGCAGTGGCCATGTGTGTCATTGATATCTTCAAACTAATAATCATTTAATTCTTGTATAACGAAAATAGGCACTAAAATGCGTTTCAAAAATTATCGATAAAGTACCTATACTCTTTAGAGACAGTGTATTTCCGATTATCTTAAGTTGTTAAAGCAATATATCCAACCTAGTCCTGGTGTTTGTTACAAAGTAAATATATTTTCAAACTGGTGTGTCAAAATATGAAGGACGCGCCACCCCTTTCCGCAAAATATGCTAATGTTTGTGTGCAAGACGCAATATTTTCTAAATATGTATAATTGTAAAACTTTATTTTAATTTTTCAATATTTTTTATACGAGTATAATACAATATTTCATAGCTGTAAAGTTTCACTACATAAAAATTAAAATTTGAATAAAGTTTTATTTACTCAAATGATATAATTTACTTAAAAATATGTAACTACGCAGTTGCAATAAACATGTTTGTATTTTGCCAATCTTCGAGATTTATGTAATGTATACTCTGTATGTACAGGTGTGAAAAGTGAATTTTCAAATAGAAACAAATCGGCGATTCCTAAACTTATAGTCACCTATGTCTATCCCAAGGGGATGCGTTAAAAAACAGAAATTACAAAATATAATTTAAATAACAAATTACAATTATTTGCTTTGCATAAAATCACGAAGATAAAAAAAAAAATCTCACTTCAAAATTGATTTAAAATCATATAAGAATTTATTGCAAAATGAAATTTAAATTTTTTTTACCGATTTAAAACTTAATCGAACATTTTTTTCAATTGTATGAGTGTTAAAAATGAACAAGAGCGGATAGGCAAACAATTTTTTACCGGGAATAATATCAAAGAGGCGCCATTTTTTTGTCTACTATGTACACCAATAATATAAAAATTAAGTGCCAAAAAATTTTTTTACTTAGTTCAAAATTACACATATAATCATTACAATGTTACTAAAACACTGTTATGAATACTAATGTTATTACTTATTACTACGCAAATTAAATATATACTATTAAATTGTTTAAACAACATTTAACTTAAAGAAATTTTTGATTGTCACTTACCTTACTATGTTCGCTCGATTCTATGACCTCAGCGAAATGGCGTGACGAAGAGAGAATAATAAAAAAATTAGAATTTAAATGGTTGGGACGCCGCGCCGCCAATGTACAATATACAATAAGTCTTCTCCTCGCTGAAGACCCATTTCTTGAGTTGTTGTGTCGTGGGGAGTGTGCGCACACTCTGGGTGCGAGACGAGACGCTGGGTAGTATTTATAACGTTACAAAGGTCTTTTTTTTTTGGTGTGTATTCATTTAATTGAAATTATGTTTTCACACGACGATAATCGCTACTCGATTTTTCGATATAATTTTCTGTGTAACGATAATATTTTTACATATCTGGCCGTTTAAGATATCGCGTGTGATTTCGCTCGTGTCGTTTAATATATTTTGTATATTTTAATTGTTCGCGCTGTCCGATCGCCCCTTTAAGAATAATTGAGTGTGATCACATTTTTTTTATTATAGCCATTTTTTTAATAACTATAATTCTTCGAATATCGAATATAATGTATCCGCAATTTTATAATTGTGTTCAAAATATCTAAACATCATTTATATTATTATTTTCAATTGAATCGTAAAACGATATTGTAATAATAAATTGAAATAATTTTAGTAAATGAAACGTTATAAAATATTGTGTGTAACGTGATCTTATGGATTATGTATTATTTTTCATTCTTATGACGTGCGCGAGTGTTTTCACTGCATTGTTTTTATTTACATTTGGAATTATAAACCGCGTTCCGAGAGGAGTAAGCGTTTGTCCACGTCTATTCGAATATATAATGTAGCATATTTTTGTATAATGTGAATAATTTTTAAAACCAACAATTTTGGTTTGTATTTAAAGAAATTTATAAAAGTGATATGTGTGCATATCATTACATGACGATGACGTACACACTTATCTAGCTCTGTTTTATTTATATTTCATTTCATTATCTTTCAATCGTCTAAAATTATATATTATTACACAATTCATCTATTATTTGTAAATATATATAATATATTATGTAAAACATATGACATACATATTTATTACTTCAAGCATACGTTTGAAGCTCGAATTTAATTTAAAATAAAAATGTTATATTCAAATCAAATATCAGTGATATTATACGTGGAATACCTTGACAGCACTGGTACTTGTTGAAGCCGTTTTATCAACACGCATATGCACATGTATTATATGGATTTTACTTTGTAAAAACCACGTCATTAATCACGTGTTCATACAAAAAAATAAAAATGCATACCAATTTTGTAAACATATTATGTACATTGCACGTGGTTTCCTAAACAAATAGTTTAAAAACACTCTAAATGATATAAAAATCGTGTAAGGCAATTATTGTTTTTAATCGTTTTACAATAATTGTTCACAATTATTTAGTGCTACATAAAGTTTCAAATTTTCAAAAAAAAAAAAAAAAATGAACACGTTTTCTACCAAAAGTTATTTTATTCTCTTGACTCTGTCATTGATTGTAATTTTTAATGATACACTAGCTTCAGGTATTAGTCCTTTTTATATATATATATTCTTCAAAAAATACATTTTAATTTTAATTTATAAGAATTTAAAATGAATATATGACGAACAAATATTTATAATGTAATTATTAAATATTTATCATAAATGGATGAACAGGCGATCATTATATCTTACAAAACATTAAACATACATAAAATGAAGAATATATAATATGTATTCACAAAAGCATACATTTTAGTCTCAGATTTTAAGTTTATCCATTTCCAGTTGATTTTACTGTACATAAATAATTCCTATAGATATTTTTTATAAATTATGTAGTTTTAGAAATAAATTGTATTTTTGTGTGTATTGTACAGATGGCAATAATGGTAAATGATTTAATATCGTATATTTAAAAAATATTATTAGTAAAATATATCTATGATGAAAAAATATTTATATCGTAATTATTAAATATTCATCATAAATGGATAAAAGGCAATCATTGTATTTTACAAAACATACATGCAAAATGAAGAATATATATTCATAGGAGCATACAGTTAAAGTTATACATTTTCAGTGTTTTTACCATACATAAATAATTTCAATACAATTTTTTTATAAATTATAAAGTTTTAGAAATAATTTTTCTTTTATGTATTGTACAGATGACAACAATGGTAAATAATTTTATATCGTATATATTTAAAAATTATTAGTAAAATGTATCTATGTAGAAAAATATTTATATTGTTATTATTAAATATTTATCATAAATTGATAAACACGCAATTTTGTATTTTACAAAGTATTATACATAAATAAAAAAGAATATATAGTAGGTTTTCACAGGACATTAAATTCTATCTCAAATATTAAGTTATCCATTTCCAGTTGATTTTACCGTACATAAATAATTCCTATACATATTCTATTTACAAGTAATGCAGTTTAAGAAATAAATTGTATTTTTGTGTGTATTTTATAGATGGCAATAGTGGTAAATAATAAATATATCGTATATTTAAACAAATTATAAGTAAAATATATTTATGACAAAAAAATATACATATTGTAATTATTAAATATTTAACATAAATAGATAAAGAAAAATAATAAATAATTTCTATAGATATTTTTTCAATAATTAATTAACGTTTTAAAATAATTTTTTTTGTCGTATAGATGACATTGATGGTAATTTAATATCATATATTTAAAAATATATATATTAGTAAAATATATTTATCGAGAAAATGTATTAATATTGTAACTATTAAATATTCATCATAAATGAATAAACAGGCAATCATTGTATTTTACAAAACATACATGCAAAATGAAGAATGTATAATATGTATTCACAGGAGCATAAATTTTAAGATATCCATATCCAGTATTTTTAACATAAATAATTTCCATCTTAAATTTTAAGTTGTCCATTTTCAATTGATTTTACCTTACATAAATTATTATTATTATGTAAATAATTCATAATTATGATAAATAATAATTTCTACAAATATTTTTTCATAACTAATACAGGCTTTTAAAATAAATTATTTTTCTTTGTCGTATAGATATCAGTGGAGGTAATTTAATATCATATATTTAAAATTTATATATTAGTAAAATATATCTATAATGAAAATGTATGTATATTTTAATTATTAAATATTCATCATAAATGGATAAACAGGCAATCATTGTATTCTAAAAAACATACATGCTAAATGAAGAATATATAATATGTATTCACAGGAGCATAAATTTTAAGTTATACATTTCTAGTGTTTTTACCCTACATAATATAATTTCAATAGGTACATATTTTTTTATAAAATATGTAGTCTTAGAAATAATTTTTTTTATATAGAAATCAGTAATATTAAGTAATTTAATATCATATTTTCAAAAAATATATATTAGCAAAATATATTTATGATGAATAAATATATATATATATAATGTATTTATTAATTAATATTTATCATAAGTGGATAAACTGGCAATCATTATATCTTACAAAACATTATACGTATATAAAATGAAGAATATTATATAATATGTATTAACGAAAGCATACATTTTCTTATCAAATTTTAAGTTTATCCATTTCCAGTTAATTTTACCTTACCTAAATAATAAATAATTTCTATAAATATTTTTTCATAAGTTATACAGGTTTTAAAATAATTTTTTTTTTGTCGTATAGATGACAGTGATGGTAATTTAATATCATATTTTCAAAAATATATATTAGCAAAATATAACTATGATGAATAAATATGTATACTGTATTTATTAATTAATATTTATCATAAATGGATAAACTGGCAATCATTATATCTTACAAAACATTATACATACATAAAATGAAGAATATATAATATGTATTAACGAAAGCATAAATTTCTATCTCAAATTTTAAGTTATATTTTAAGTTAGTAATTTTATCGTATATAAATAATTCCTATACATATTCTATTTATAAGTTATGCAGTTTAAGAAATAAATTTTATCTTTGTGTGTATTTTATAGATGGCAATAATGGTAAATAATTTAATACCGTATATTTAAAAAAAATATTAGTAAAATATATTTATGGTACAAAAATATCCATATTGTAATTATTAAATATTTAGTATAAATAGATAAAGAAACTATCATTGTATTTTACAAAGCATAAAACGTATAAAAAAAGAATATATAATAGGTATTCACAGAACATTGATTTCGATCTTAAATTTGAAGTTATCCATTTCAGTTAATTTTACCGTATATTCATATACATAATTTTTTTAAGTTATATAATTTTAGAAAGAAATTTTTATTTTTATGTATAGATGGCTATAATGGTAAATAATTTAATAACCTATATTTAAAAATGTATATTAGTAAATAATAAATATGCCTATAATGAAGATGCATTTACACTGTAATTATCAAATATTTATTATAAGCGGAAAAGAGGCATTCATTATTAACATATTTGACATTAGTAATTGTAATAACAATGAGTAGAGTAAACACATTTAATTCTAATGAATTATTTTATTCTTTTTCGTTGTAGAATGTTTAAGTAAGATTGAAGATTTGCTTATTATATACATACTTATAACCTAATAATAATATATATTATTTATATATTGTTATGGTACCTACTATACATTTATTTGGATTATTATTTTTTTTTTTAATTTACTGATTCTTTGGATTTGGGATTTTTAGTATCCACCTTAATACTATATATACATATATATATATATATATATATATATATATATATTATTATTATTATTATTATTATTATTATTATTATTATTATTATTATTATTATTATTATTATTATTATTATTATTATTATTATTATTATTATTATTATTATTATTATTATTATTATTATTATTAGAATTCACCAATAAAAACTGCGATTTATACAAATACGTTATAATCCTTAGTACCATATGTATCATTAATATTTACTATTATTCAAAATAATGATATACAAATATTTTTCGAATAAGGATAATTTTTTTTTTTTTTGACAAACAGACAACAGTTATATAATTATACAGACATATTACATATTTCTATGAGTTCCTTATGACTGTCATTCTATATATTTTTGAATATTTCATAGTCACTCAGGGTACTTTAGGTACGATCGTAGGGAAGAACATTTTAGCCTACGAATTATTTTGCAATATTACGTGTGATAATAAATGACAAAAAGTGGTCGTGTAACGTAAAAAACCACAAAATACCACACACAAAATAACTGTTTTACTTGAAAATTTGTCGCGTTAAAATAATAATAATAAAAAAAATAGTTGTTTAATTATTATTAAATAATTTGTCATTTTCAACATATGTAATTTAAGAATTTTTGCCATGCAATAACATATCATAGTAACTGATACACCACTATATTTGATTACACGTTAAAATATGACAAATTTCAAGTCTATCGCATTTTTGTATCGTTCAATTGCCAATTCGTGTTACGAAACTAAAATTATTTTCTGTATAAAAAATTTAGCAGCGGCCATTGTTTACATATAATCAATTATGCTTCTTGTGTTACAATTATAGACACATCTTATTATTACATAAATTGCATACTGAATGTATTAGTTATATTGACTATTTACTGTTCCGCTAAATAGTTCCCATCAACAATAAATACTATTAAATTAAATCATGTATAAGTAGTAACACGAGCGAAGATCTACCAAATACATGGTCCATTGTAAACATTGTGACATTAATTACAGTAACAGGGCCGGATTTAATGGTGACTGAGTGAGCTGCAATCCGGGAGTACCACACATTAATTAAAAATAGAAATATATTTTTCTGTTTAAAATGAAATTTTCATCAAACAAACAGGTACAACGTAATAAAAGATTTTGTAAAAACAAAATCAAAAAAGTTGCGAAAATTTCATTTTAATTATTACTTATACATATTCTTATTTTTATGATTATCACTTACACTAATTTTTACCAATTTGTATTTTTATAATGCAGTTCCATAATATGATATTTCTTAGCCGTTTTGACTGTATTTATTAAAGTAAAAATAATAATTATGTAGTATAGGTTACTACAGACAATATTAAATGTAATTCAATAAGCAAAACATATATTGTCCTCTTTATTTAAATTGTACCCCCACATTATATTCCGCCCATAGGCCACCACAAACCAAAATCTGCAGGCCCTGTACAGTAATATTAGGTATTTTTTCCTCCATGTAAGCACACAGGATGTCAAAAATATTTAACATATATGATGTTTAATTGTATTTTTTTTTTGATTTTTTTTTCTATGAAAAAAAACACAAATAAAATTTTTTTTGAGAGGTTGTCAGGGGGGAGTGGTTTAAAATCCATTTCAAAATGCACACGTGCCAATTCTTAATGCATTTTTCGTAAGACCAATGTCCAATGTAATGTACCATTACAGTGTACGAAGGGGCCAAATCTAAAAATATTGTGTGTAGGTAAAACATACACTTTAAACGTAAAATATATAGGTATTAACGAATTACGACAAACTGAATATTGATTAAATTATTTTACTCAAAGTATTCAATTAAAAAAAGTGTATTATCTACTTCATGTGACATAACTGACATAACTTACCCCTAGTATTGTATATAAACAAGTATTGCACAATAATCTATACTTATAAGGTATTACATAACAATGACAAAATTAATATTGTTCTACTCCAATAAATCTAATTATTTTCATTGATATATTCTTTTGAATATTTAATAATAATCTAGTTTCACTGGAGGTACATGGACAATTTGATAGTAAGCATTATTATACTTCTGTTCGTGATATTATACATTAAACATTTTTAGTTGTAAATTTTCCACTGTTTTAAACATAAACGAAAATATTGGAAAACGGGCAACGGTGACTCGCCAAATGAGGCAAGTGAGGCGCTGTGTCACCTACTATTTTCTTATTGGATAAATATATTTATTTTATCGTAAACTGTAAACATTCCGCAGTATTTCAATATCTTAAATGTATTTCATTAAAAATATATTATTGATTCTTTTCAGAAAAAATGATTTTAAATGTTTTAAATAATTACTAATAACTGAAGCTTAAAACCAATAAATAATAATTAAATGATAATAGCACTTCGCTACCACCGACCGAATCATTTTTCACTAGCAATGAAACGAAGGAGGTAAACTGCAAAACATTTTATAGATCACTTGACTTGCTGTAATATTATTATTTAGTAGTGAGGAAGTTAGCTGGAAATACTCGTTAGAATGAGGCAAACATTAATATTATAGTCATCAGTAATGTAGGTACGTCATTGTGAGCCATGAAATTTATAATATTGAGACGACAAGACGTCATATAGCTATTAATAAAAGACGGTGATATGTTATTTTATTTCCATGATTGTATGCATGCTTTCGCCTTAACAATCGATTGAGAAGATCGCCTATTATCTTCTATACCGTGTTCTTTCATTACGGTATTTCAACCACAAAATACTTATGAAGACGCCGCACTCCTATGAATTTCGTCAAAATAAATTCATCACACAAGAAAGAATTTTAATAGCCAGTGACGTATTTGTGGGCGGTCGATTGGGAATAAACCCTTCCACACTATTAAAAAATTTAAAACGGCCGTTACTGACGTTTGTAAAATTATATCTGACATTCGGACTACACAGGGAGTTACCATTTATTATCACAAGCTTAAAATATACATGTTTTGTAATCATTTTGAAGAAATTTATTTTATAATATTAATAAACAAACTGATTGGGTGGAGAAGGTAAAGCCCCCATGATTTTAATATTGAATAACTATCTCATCCACCTTTGACAAATCCTAAATACACTTCTGCTGAAAGCTACAGCCTATATGGTCATACATTAGATACCGGTTTTTTTACACATAATAAATTACAATGTTTTCTATAAACTAGCTTGACCATTTTTTCTAATATCTTTAATTCATAAAAGTTATGAACAATTATAAAATAATAATTTATAAAACACAATTTTACCAAATTTTTTTTTTTACTAGCTTTTATTTAACTTTGATTTCTATCTGGAACAAATCTTACGGACGAATTTTGACCATTTATTTGATCCCATCATATTTGAAAATTCGCACACACCTTTGGTTCTGAAGACAATACAATATAGTATATTTAATTATATAATAAATTCAATATGGCGGCCATCACAAAATGGCGGATTACCTTTTTTTTTACAACCCCCCCCCTCCTCCCACCGGATTGGGTATCAAATGAAAAGGTATGACAAGTAAAATACAGTGAGTTATGTGACGTAAATTTATTTATTTATAATAGACTAAAAAATAGGAAAAAAAATTTTTAAAAATATATTTTTATAACAAGCTTTTATTTATTGAAATAAAAAGTAAAAATATTTTTTTTATCTAAGCCAGGTTTACGTAACTATAAGTAAAATTTGTTGGGCGCTCAAATTTAAAAAAAAGTAAATAAAGTTACATAGTTTAAATTTAATACAATCACTATTAACTGTAGAAGAAAGACACAAGGTTTAAATAAATAATAGCAAGTAGATTTTTAAAAAAAATTTACAATTAAATTCTGAATAATATTAACACCTCTAAAAATTAAAAGCAAATCTTTTACACATAAAATACCTATTAATATCACGAATTACACTGAAGCTCAGTCTCTGCAACGTAACGCTGTAACACAATGCATAGTAACGCTGTACATAGGGACGCACACCGATTAAGCAGACGCCCCTACACGCAAAGAGGAGAGATGTCAGAGAATAAAATTTATTTTTATTTATTTATTTTGTTATCTGATTTTTTTCTTAAGAATTAAATGTATTTAAAAATCAGCTCTGTTATTATATAAATATTATTGTAATTTATTTTGTGTAAAAATTTGGTGTCTTAATTATGAACTTTGCTTTTAGGATTCTTTCCCCCCATATCGTAAACATTTCAATTTTTGAATATTTTCTGTATTTTCGCCGTACGCCTAACAGCATTGCACTCTCGGGCATCGCAGGATTTCATTTGCCTGAATAGCGTCCTCTTATGGTTCATCGGTCGTAGAGGATGCGCAATGGCAATTCACTGTATACTCTGCACATGGCACCATTTGTTGCGCAGGAAATATTATTTCTCCTATTACATCTCATGCTCACATCCATCCAATATGGTCTTATTGTTTTGCATTTCGAATAACATATCATTGTCAAATATAAGATTTACTAAAATTATTGGAAAAAACCATATAAAATATATTGACAAACACATATAAAAGCAAGTGGGTTAAAACCGATCAAGGTATCGATATTGCCAAATCGGATATTCCTCTATTGCTAGCTGTGTATTAATGGTTCATATATATATATATACTTTTTATAAATACCATGATAAGGTTTATTGGAAATCAGCGTTATAAATATACAAATAAATTAATGAGAAAGCAAATGCAAAGTAAATAAAATCTTAAAAAGTAAATATTATAAAATATTTTGATAATTACGTGAAAAATAAATATTCTTTTGTTGCTCCAAATTGAAATAAAAAATTTCACTGATGGTATTTCTATGATTGAGCAACTAGAAGAATTGAATAAATATTAATTTTACCTTGTGTTCTCCTTCATATAACTGAAGCTAATGAATTTTTCTTTTAAGTTGATTCCACTGCTCTCGAAGCTTTCAGAAGCGCATATACAAATATGTGTGAGTATTTGCGTATTTGACAAAGATGAATAATGTACACCGAATTGTTTTTAAATTAATATACCATTTAGACATAAAAAATAATTTGTTTTCCTTTTTTTTTAGCACTCGAAAAATTGAGAACTATAAATAACAGTAATTTAATTTTATCCAAATACCTATATGTTATTATTATATGCACCTAATAGGGAAAGGATTATTGTTGTACTTATGAGACAATGACACGTTAATCTAAATAGTACTTTAAGAGATGAAATTATAGTGCAAAAAACTAAGAATGTGAAAACCGCTATTTTACTTAACATACATCTAGTTTTTATTAATATCAAGGGCTAAATTTAGTGCTATGATTTACTATTTGTATCGATTAATGATTCGTAGAAACGCTGAAAATCATATCTTAAAATTTCGACAATTATTATTCCATCAATATATTGTTGATATATATGCAAAAATCGAAACAGAAAGACTCTAAATAATAGTTAAGTCTACTAACTTTTTTCGTTATTAATAAAGGAAAAAAAATTAATTGATAGTTCATTCAATATTGTTGTAATGAATTCCTTTGATATTCGATTTCTTTTGAAAGCGAAGCAATACAATTTTAACTGTTCGCGAGCGAAGCCGTATAATTCAGCTAATACTGTATATAAGTAAAAGTAATATTTAAACATTGAATGTACCATATTTACTCCTTCCAACAAAAATGAAACAATGTCAGATTAAAAGTTTCATGTATTAATGATTGACTTAGGTAAAATCGAACTTATCTAGTTTTTGTACATAAATAGTAAACTAGATAAAACCATTTTTTCGTTATATAAACAATAATCGGACATACCTCGTTCTTACACAGTATTTATTAACCTCCCCTCCTCCCCCAAAAAAAAACTGATTTTCAGAAAAACGTAGATTTGCCTAGTTATTGCATTGAGCTCTTAATTTAGTATAATATATTAGGTTTGATTATATATGATTATTGCAGTTACATCAATTTAAATATAATTTATTTTCAATTGTTTTAGATGATGTAGATTTGTATGTTTCTGAGCTCTTGCAAAAATCATTTCAATGTATGTATTTATTATCAATCAAAAAAAAATGCAATAATTCAATACTTTATTTGTCCTTCGTGTTTTGTGTAACTACCAAATGTAAATATATGTTGTTTTTAATAGCTATCAAAAAAATAGAAGATGATAATAGAATCTTAAATGCAGAAAATTGGTGCAATATGTACTATTATTCGGTCGGTTAGTATTCATTTTTCAATAACTCATTTATGTTAACCAAATTATTTTCTTGATGAATATACATAGTGAAATAATGATAAAACTGCAAATGATGTCCAAAATGAATAGGTGACCAAAGTAAGAAAATGTTAGAAACAAGAAAAACAACATTTATTGGACACATATGCGGTACAATAAATTTATTTTAAACATAATGGATGGAAAAAATGGCTAAGGACGACTAATAAATAACACCATGAGAAACTTATGGAAGAAAATATCTCTACCTAGCTACGATTCAATAGAAATATTAGCAGAAAAAGGAAAAGATAGGTTTCAGTGACAAGGCAAAGTCTTAAGATAAAAAAAATATATTTTTAAAAATAAAGTCTAACGAAATTTGAAATATTTATTAACTTTTATGTATACAACTAAACAAATCCCCCTCCATAATTTGTAAATCCTGACTACATTTATTTAACTAATTATTTTACACTGAAACACAATACAAAGTATTCAGAATGTCATATCAACTTACTATTACAAACTGAGGTGAAATTATTATTATACATATGATATACAGGAAATAGAACATAAAAATAAAATAATCGCAAAATATAAAAATATTTTTCAGAAAAATAAATACAAAACACATGTTTCACATAAATTTAAAAATCATTGAAAATTGTACATAATTAAATATTATTATTAACAATTAATTGGTATAAATTATATTACAGTAAAAATTCTATTATAAATTAAAATAATATCATGGATTTTAGGAAAACAATAAAATATTAATTAAGTTTTTATTATTTTATAAAAGATAGACAAGCTTATGAGGATTGCTTAGGTAAGAAATTTACAGAATTCTGTCATTTATGGAAATACCTAATATATTTTCAAATTTAATTACCTATTAAAAAATACTTAGTCGTACATTAAAAGTGAATTTTTATTATGCATTCATCCTTTATAAACATTAAAAACTCAATGATCCAACAATTTTAACGGCCTATTTACTTATTTATGTCTTTTTTATTGTCAAATCCTATAGATGTTTATCAACCTCCCACACTCTTTTCAACAGTGCGATCCTCCCTGTTACCAACTAGCCGCTTAAATTCATTGTAGTTACTTAATTCCATATTGAAAATCATCTGTTTGACATTATTGGTTGTCCTCGAATTATCTTACCGTTCTCTTCCTTTTTAGATTCATTTATTTCGTTTTTAATAAATTATAATTTGTTTTTTGCATATTTATTATTTAAGTAAAAAATTATAATATTTTTCTTAGTCTCTTAAGGAATCTCCAGTTACATTGTGACTCATTCAGATGAATCATTTCATTCAATTCAACTCATTTTAATGAGTCAATTCATCAAGTCAAATTCCAGTTTCCAAATTCATTTCCAATTAATACATCAAATCACTCCTGAACCTAAATCATGAATCATTATTGTAAATCGGATCAATTAATTTGATAAGACTTGTACTACGGTGTTGCAATATACTGTTTAGTCAAATCTTTGAAATTCAACTCGTTCAATTCATAGCAAGTCGTCTCACTCACTCTGAACATGAGAATTTCGAAATAGTTATTATAATTGTGTTGGTAGTTGGCAGTACAGGTCATAATAATACAAGATACTAGCTGTCAGTGTTGCATTGAATCACCGAGTCGCTGCTTTGTGACACACCAATTCAGCTCGTTCAATTCACTAAAGAGATTCGACTCACTCATAAACTACCCATCACTATATATATATATAATATATACAGTTATATATTTCAATAATTCAAATAGTTTATCATTGATTTTAATACCTGGATCATATACTTATTCCGTTGTAAAACTACATGTAACTATAAACTATATAAGAACTATTCCGGTTTTTATTATCCTTAGAACTATATTGATTGTCTCCTTCTACATTACATTAATTTTATGTGCATAGTGAAAATTTGGTTATTGGTTTTTTGCTTGTTAATACAATATTTAAAAAATAATTTGTGATATTTCGAATTCATATAATGCGTAGGTCAACTAGCAGCATTTGGTAGTAAGTGATATTTTATATATAAACCAATATTACCACGTTTACTTTAATGGCTTTTAAAAATAGTAATTATTGTAATTATTATCATTATTATTATTATCATTATCATTATCATTATTATTATTATTATTATTATTATTATTATTATTATTATTATTATTATTATTATTATTATTATTATTATTATTATTATTATTATTATTATTATTATTATTATTATCATTATTTATTATTATTATTATTATTTTTTATGCAAATGAATGATTTGTTTGCTAAAAGTATATTTATCATTTTAATTAATCATATTTTTCATAAATTTAGGCAGTATAATGTCTGCTTTAAGACACGCATTTACAAATTTAAGTGAGTAAATATAATAAAACACTTACTGTTTTCACTTTGATTGTTTTTGGTTAAAGAAAAAAATTTTTTGATTAAATTTTTTTAAGTTATCAAGTTTAGTAAACGGTGGACCATAATTAATGTTACAGACACTTTACAGAGTCGTTGAACAAACAAAAAAAAACCCCCAAGGAGAGTCTTTAAAATTCTAAGATTTATTATATGCTCTTAATTAGAATAAGTACAAATAATGTTAGAAGGACAAGGATGAGTTCACGATGTTACGATTCTGTATCCATACAAATATGATACACCGCCAATCATGAGTCACACAGGTTTACTACTCCACCTGAAGGGCTAATTATGCATATTCCTTTGAATATAACATATTATGGCAATATTATAGAACAAGACCAACATAAAATTATAATAATATTTAAATGGTTCATAAATAAAACACCTTATAATTATCTTCCATCAATCGAAAAATATGGGTTTTTGAAAAACAACAAAAAAATGGTAGTGAGCCGCGGGTTGTCTAGATTTTTTTAATAAAGTTGAATAACGTAGGATCTATGTCGTATAAAACGTTCAGTCCTAAATAGTAAAAGTTACATATTCAATATATACTTCAAAACTCTAGAACCGTTAATTTGGGAAGTTTTTTTTTGTGCCACATTTAAAAAACTGTTGAGAAAATAGTTGTTTTCCAATTTTTGGTTTGTTTTAAATTATGTGTAAAGAAACTACTGAGGAAAAGGAAATTTAAAAACGCATCAACTAAAAATACCAACTAGATATAATTTGCTACCGGAACGTAGTGCATAGCAAGATCATCCGAGCTCTTATTCCAGTAAAATATTTGTACTTAGAAAAAAGAGAAAATAAATATCATTGTAAAACCAGTAACATCCCCGCTACGCTATATTAATACGCATATAAATTATGATGGACACACTTTAAAATTTTTGCTATACCACATACTACTTTTAAAATTATTCATGAGCTACACTTAGAATAGGGCTTTCCAAAAGATAGACAGAGAGAGAGGACAGGAGCTTCAGCAAACTTAAGTTTTTTATTTATTTATTAAGAATATTTACAATCTGTACAATAATAGTAGGCACAATAAAAAAAATTTTGTAGATTTTTCAATACATTTTTTTTTTTCATTTGACTTACCTGAGTAGAGAAACTTACCCATTAATAGAACCCAATGTGATTTTTTTTCATTTACATTTATTATAGCAAGTCTCTACACCATTATCATTTCAAGCGGCACATTGGATTTTCAGGGAAAGTATAACACTAGAATGAGAAAATTAGAGCGTTTGGATGTGTTAATAATTTTAAATGAAGTCTAGAGTAATATATGGTAGCTAATTGTTGTACTGTTCCGACTTTTATATCTTTATGAAGTGTGTGGTTAGATATGTACCAGGGTGCAGCAAAACTGCAGAAGTGACAAGGCGGAAGTCAGTATTGATTTTTAGTTAATCAAAAATTGTTTAAAAAGCACTATGGAATAGTGTACAGAATTTTACCAGTTTAAGTCTCGTATCGACGTTTCATATTCTACACCAGGGAGTGTCATCAATTATTGATGAAGATGTCTTGATTATTTTGTCAGATAATATTGATGACCAGTATCATTTGATGAAATAATCAAGACATTTTCAGCCAAAAATTAAGAAAATTCAAATTTACGAAAAGGTTAATCTTTAAAACTAACATTTAGTTTTTTTTTTGAGAAATTGTTTTATGTATAATATTTGCCTGCGGTTTAATAAAAATATTTTGCTTTAATTGTTTCGTTCTCATTTTCAAATACTAGCAAATCTTACGTATTATATTATGTCATAATCCCATCATAATAATATATACTATATAACATCCCAAAATATATTACCTATTAAATATTTCAAGATTTATCACAAGCTGATTAGATATAGAACTAAAAGTTAATTGGTAGAGTTGAGTGGTGGAAGGTGAGAAGGGCGGCAATATTAGGGCTTGCCACCCCTGGAGAAATGTGTAGCTGCGGCCTCATACATTTTATATAAATAAAATGGTTTCATGTCTGTGCGCGCATCAAGCAAAATCCATTATAAGTGTCGATACCTATGTGGTTTGTTTTTTATTTGTAGAATAATTTACACAGATTATTTTAGTAGTTTGAAAAATATCCATGCAGTAAGATGAGTGTAACAAACTCTTAAAAATATTTCACACGAAGAAATACAACATTTATTTTGATAGAATTTGGCAATTCAACTCTAGATACTTTCACATTATCTACAATATTGATAGAAGTCTATATGTGTTAAGTGATAATTATTTTAGTAAAAATAATCTTTATCCTTCACAACCAACATCAGTGTATAGCTACAATTATTAATCTATATCAATATTAAATAATTCATAATTTTTTATTCCTATATTCTTTTATGCGTTTTAATAAAAACATTTTAAAATTTGTTCATCTATTCGATAAATTTATTTTAAAATATTTATAAATATATTTAAATAACCATAAAAAAAAATCAATTTGACAAATTAATGAAATATTTTATACTACTTTATATTTTATCAAATAATAGATTTCTGAAAAATTTTGTAGATGCAATTTTAAATACAATATTAAGGTTTTATATATTTTTACGCTAAAATTGATATATTATTTTAAATAAAATTTAAAAATAATAAAACTACATAATTTGCGACCGTGTGTCTGTATGTGAAATTATAAACGAAATTAACCAAAATTACTTTCTTATAATAGTAAATATAATGGTTTAGTCCAGAATCAAAAAAATCAATTTTTTTTCTTATCACTAAACCACTAAGAACCAGCCTTTAATATAATATAAATTATAACCTTTAAATACCACCACGGAAATATACATTATTCCCGTCATTTTAAATCTAACTCCGATAAAATCTCGCTCAAAAAACTAAAATATTATATGTACATGCATATTCAAATATATATTAATTTATTCGTTTGTATAGCGAAAAATTCTGAAATGAGTGGTAAGTTATTCACATAATTACGTTTGATTTAACTAAATGATTTATACTAAAAGTACAAAATAAATTATTCAGAATATGATATCAACTTATTATTAAAACTTACAGTGAATTTTATGTAGTTATAATATATAGAATTTATAATACAAAGAAAAAAAAGAGAAATGTAAAAATATTTTTTGAAATTACTAAATACAAAACAAGTTATAGCTCAATTAAAAAATTGTTTAAAATTTTCTATAATTCGTGCAAATACATATTGTTTTATTGTAATATTCTTCACAATTTTCTTGCAAATTATTTTATACCTATATTCATAAATTATGACACATTTAATATTATGTCTGATTAATATCAATGTCATCAGTTATGTCAAGAGGTGTTTTATGTCGTTTTATATAATAAACAGAAAATTTAATTTTGATATTGATGATTCTATTCACATAAACGTAACAATATGGTTGTATCAATTAAATGTAAAGCATTTTATTTTTTTAGACAATGTAAAAAATTACTATGAATATTTCATTGATACTTACGTACAATTAGAAGAAATAATTAAGTGTAAGTATCATAATCAAAAACAATAAAGAAAAAATATTTTCAAAGAATATAATAAATTGTAATTTACAATGTGATAGTAAATAAATAAATGTAAGGGAAATTGGTAGAGGTAAACAGAAAATGTGATTGTGGAGAAAACAGGAAGTAATATTGAAGGATAAAGTAGGTATTCAGTATATTAATTGCGCGTGTGCCACAAGTTGAATGTAAAGGAAGTCAAAAGAAGAAGTTCAGGAAATAGATGAAATTAATCAAGGAACGCCCAGAAATGAGGATATTATGATTTAAGGTTATATCAATGGTCGTATACAGGGCCGGATTTAGGAGGAGACCAAGTGGTCTGCAACCTAGGGAACCCACAAATTTAGGACCCCCAGACTTTTGTAATTATTTTACAGATGTCAGGTACAGATAATAAAAAGGGGAAATTTATTTTTCTGTTTAAAATTACATTTTCATCGAATAAATAGGTACAATGTAATAGAAGATTTTGTAAAAATAAAATCAAAAAAGTTGTGGGCATTTATTTTAATTATTACCTATACATATTATTATTTTTATGTTTAAGTCACTTACACTAATTTTTTTACCAATTTGTATTTTTATAACGCAATTCCTTAATACGATATTACTTACCCGTTTTGATTATTTTTATTTAAGTAAATTAAATAAGAAAATACTATAGATACTATAGACAATATAAAATGTTATTTAATAAGCAAAACATGTATTGTCCTGTTTATTTATTAGGGCCTCGCATTATATTTCGTTCATAGGCTACCACATACCTAAATCCGGTTTAGTCGTGTGGTTAATAACAGGATAGATAATGATAAAGTTCATGGAGAGTATGGACATGAAACAGTATTGATACAGCATATCATTCAGTGAATATGAATACTTTTTTTCATGAAGAGCATTGTGTAATAGAGATGAGAAGAGAGAATAAGTTGCAAATTGATTATTATTATTATTATTATTATTATTATTATTATTATTATTATTATTATTATTATTATTATTATTATTATTATTATTATTATTATTATTATTATTATTATTATTATTATTATTATTATTAAATTTAAAAAATTGTTATTAGTATTATTATTATTACCATTCCTTTTTTTTAATTTTATAAAATACAATTTGATTCACACTATAAAACACAACCAAAAAACAAAAATATGCAAAGTGAAAAACTAAATTACAAATAATAAACATAATAATATTTTTTATATTGTGTTCATCGTTTGAAAAAGTATAATGAAAAATTCTTTTTAGATTTTAAAGGAGTACGATCTCCAGAAGACTTTTGTGAAACTGATTATCCAGAAACTGACACAAGTGATGATGATGATGATAATGAGGTTTATGATTATGAATATGATGATGACGATGATGATGAGTAGTCAATACATATCACTATCGAAGACTTCATTTATTTTAAATATTTTTAAATTAGTAAACATTATATTTATTTTCATTAGAATTAAATAGAAAATTATACATAAAATGATTTTGAATAATATATATGTAATGTGTATATTACGCAAAATTGTATTTTAACTTCTTCTATTATATTAAATTATAAAAATAAAAATTAATTATGAAACCAAAGTATTTACACATACTGTAACCGGTATGGTGACTTCAAAATTTGTGCCCGAGAACGAAATTTTCAAATAGCTCCTCTCCACATGCAGGTAATTTATTGGGAGGTGTTGGAGATGCATCCATTGCATCCCCTTACTGAAATTATTTTATATATTTATCAAATATTATTGAATGTTTCATTAAATACACATGTTATTATTATATAATTAATTAATTAATTAAAAATTATTAATATTAATTTTATAATTAATATTTACATAAAAAAATAATCAATTAATAATTGTAACGATTCAAAAAAAAACATAAAACTCAGACCTAAAAACATTTTTCTTGACTTTTTCTTTGCTAGCGTATAAATTATATCTGATGCGTTAATTTCTTTGGCATTTTTTTTTTTTATTACATCTTAACTTGACAAACGAATTATATTTATTATATTTCGAAGATAGTTCTTTAGGATTTTTAGTCTAAAAAACTTTTCCAACATTTACCACTGTCACCGGTATTGTTAAAAAAGAAAACAAAGTGTACACATCTCAGTCAAATCAGCCGCAATTAAATAATTGCATACAATTATGAATTTGACCTTCAGTGAAACCCTGAATTTATTTTGTCTATTATCTAGCACACTGCACACCTTTAGCCTTCAACCCACTAGGCCTCATCTAATAAGAATAGAAAAATTAAGACGAAGTTACAAGGATATGATTACACGGTGAATCACAATGAAAGGTACTTAATTTAAATACAACTGGTTTTATGTCAAAGCACCCATTACATCAAACCAAAAAAGTATTCTTTGAGACTGACAAAAGGATAAGATAGCTTGATGCAACAAATAAAAAGTTTAGTGCCAGAAATAGTGATATAAGAACAGGAGTAAAAGAACATGGACTGGACGTAGGAGAAACAATATTATTAAAGTAAAACGTAGTGAATTAATATTATAAAACCATTTAATCCGAAAACATTTAAAGTCACTAAAATCAAATGATTACGGATGAAAGAGATGGGCATGGGCATGAAGTAATTAGAAACTAGATCTCCACAATCTAAAATACATTAACTCAAAAAATGTCAATATGATATATAATGTTGTTTAGCAATGAAATGACTAACATCACATAATAGTGTTATTTAATATATTTATAGCATTTTAACATAATATCATTAGTGTTACATTTTAAAATACTGGAGGATTTTAACTTGATTTTCTATTGGATTTTTAATTATAAATGTTTTATTTGCCTAATTTTTATTTATTTATTTTAATAGCACAATCTCTTGAAATATAAAATATTTCAACAATTTCCGTGTTTTTAAATTATAAAAAATAATAACAGTTTAATTTAAGTGACTTTATTATTTTTTTAAATTCAAATAGTTAGTGAATATATAGATTTATACATTTTTTAAATATATTTTTCCTTCCAAAATGGCTTTTCATAGGCTTATAATTTTCAAAGTTTGATTGAAGCTCAGTTTACAAGAAAGTTAATATTTTCTCGTAATTATATCCACTACTTTTTTCTAGTTTTTTGTCCAGTGACTTTCTAGAAATTTAAAAATGTTACCTCACTCGACTAATTAAAGTTTCATTCGTATTCAATTTCCATTCAGTTGAAGGACCTGTATGATTTTAAGTAAATTTTATTACTACCTAATGATGAGTTTTTTTTCAAAAAAGAATTTTAAAATGTAATATAGTTAGTAGTTACATCATTTCAAAACAGATATATTACTTTTGATTCACTCAGAGTCGAGAATATGTTTATAGTTTTCGTTGCTTTGGCTTAAGTTGTTTTAAAGTAAAATCTCTGTCATCTTAGATTTTTTTAAACAAAAACATACAGTATTTTTCTTTACCATATAATATCAATTATTCAAATACCTTTTAAAAGTTTTTCAAAAGTTGTATACTGCTTACTCGTATAACACAAATATTTGAATAAATCAAAAAATTTAAGAATTATAATGATTATAGTTTTATGCAAGTATAGAGTTCAAAAAAGACACATAACTGAATTACAAAATTTAAGTTATCTTTTTCGATATAAAATGTAAATATGATCCTTCATAAAGTCATAATATTTTAAACATAGGTAATGTTCAACGGCGGTTTTAGAGGGGGCGATGGGGGCGATTGCCCCATCCCCGGGCCTTACTTTTACACGTAATACATAATATGTACACAAATAATTACTCGATTTTTTTTTCTTTATAGTTATATAACTTAGACGATTACTATTGTTATTGGTTTTACAAGGATGTTAATTTTTACACTTTTTTTCTATGTGCGAATTTCGTGAAAGAATGTTCGAATGATCTCATTATGCGTTAAGTTCAGGTAGAAAATTGTATCATATAGTTGGTACTTTATTTGAAAAGTTTTTCGATCTTTTCAGTATAATTTCCCCTAATGCGTAATTCAAAACAACACATAAATGTGAAGAAAAACTCTAGGTACTATCTCAATATACGAGTAGTTTTTAAATACGGCACAAAAAATTATCAAAATAATGGTCCAAGAGTCTTGAAATTTACACCGAATATGTTAATTTGTAATATCTATATACATATATATATATGTAAACAAAATTTCAAAAAATGTCATCCAATTCCGGGCTGCTTATAGCAATTATTAGATGATAAGCCTTTTAAGTCATAATATGGGGAAATTTTTGGTTTTAAGCGCTGAGAATCGTATACAACATAAGTCCTACGTTATTTGAACTATATATTCAACAAATCTTAAAAATCATAAGACACAATTTTTTTTTTTATTGCCACTTTAAGTTTTCTGACAAAGTGCAATATTACACGGAAACTCCACTCACAGTCGTTTTATTGTACGCAATACTGTATAATTACTCTCAAATGTATATTAATAATAAAACTCTGAAACGATATTTAAGTAATTTCCACTTAGCGACTTCCATAACAACCTCGGCTAGCTACCACTTTTTTTTTTTTTTTTTGTTGACCAATCAATAAAGAAATAATATTATTAAGATAATAAAAATAGTTTCGTTACGAAACATTTTACTCTAACCATGTTTTTAATTTTATAAAAAATAAATAATATTAAGTCTAATTCATTGCTCGATGGTTGAGATGTTTAGCATATAATTAAATTGCTTTGTTGTTAGTTCAAATTATGTATATTTTAAAAACACAAAAATTAATATTACTATAACAAAAGATAAGTGAATTCAAAAACAATAGCGTATGTAGAATCAAAAAATTATTTGTTCAAACATTATTATAGCTATATTACTCCACAGTAATGCGCGGTATAAATTATTATATTTGTTGGATTAAAATTAAGTTTTGTTTGGTCATTTTAAAATTAATATGTATATATATATATATATATATATATATATTATTTATAAAATTCTCTACGACAATAAAATAAAATGAAATTTAGTGTATAAAGTCAAGATAAATAACTATTCAAAAAATCATGCTTACACAATGATAATAATCATTATACATAAAGCACAAAGTTAAAATACACAAGCAGTGAATAAATATAGCTTTCAGACCCTATGCATAAACTAAATTTACATTATTATAGTTCATTGATATATATTATTAACGGTGGACTGAGATATGGACATAATGGCGATAAAATTCAAGTCACGGCATATACATAATACGCTACAAGTGTGATTATATGCTACCACCTCTGAACTCGTATTTTTTTATTTTTTTAGTTGTTTGAATAACTTAAGAACTATATATAATATCGCCTTAAGTAAGTCATTAAATATTAATAAATTCATAAAACGTATAATATTTTAGCTTTTTCGTATAGTAGTACAAGATCGATTTAACAATTATCATACTGTTACATAACATTGTTAGGAGTAATTTTTACGTAAATTTTTTATTAATAATTACAATCATCGTAGTACCTACATTTCTATGGCTATGCAGTATGCGCATAACAATAAACTGAACTGTATTCACGTAGCATAATATATTTATAACTATTTTACAAAGGATTTGATTGATAAAATAATATTTCAAAACATTAAATTGGGTACCTACAAGGGTTGATATTGTAATATAACAAACACTTTATGATACCGTTTACTGCAACATACATATTTTCGATCTACACTATTTATACGTTTACTGTACTAAATGAGGAGCAAAATTTTAAAACACACTGTTTCCGCAATTTCGTAAAGCGAGTTATACAGTGAATCACAAGGAAAAATCGAGAAATTATCGAATGACGTACCTATAGTCATATCGTACCAAAACGTTGCGTTTTCCATCATGTATTGATGTTTGGCTTGTCAAAATGCGACAAAACTCACAAACTCCATGGACCTTCACAAAAATGCGTAATATTTCCATATTACGCTAAAACGTACGAAAACATCCCATGATTTCATTATATGACAAACACAATTGTTGAATCGTTTTATTGAATACAACGATTTATCGTTTTTCAAATTTATAGTAATAACAAAATTCTGAAATCTTCATTTGAGTAATTCATATAACTTACATCCACAACACCCGCAGAGCTCGCTACTTTCTTTTCTTTAATTTAATCTTAACTCGGAAAGTCATTTTTTTTTAATACTATGTGCGTCAACTTTAAAATTATTTCGCACAAAGTTATCATTGATATAAATAACCCAAAATACTATAGGTTTAGCATTATTTATGGTAACATTAATAAATTCTACATGGTAAATTAATAAGACAATATATATGATTATGGATCTAGGCGGTCTTATCTCATTTTTCGTGTTATTTTTAATGCAAATTACAAATGTTGATTTCATTATAATTTTAAACCATAAGCTTTAAAATTAAAAGTTGATATACTAAACGTATGTAAGGGATGGTAATAAAAATATTAAAGTTCTGAAAAATTTTATAATGGAATATGCGATAAACTTTTTACAAATTATTTGTATTTTCCGAGTTGGCTCATGGTAAAAAAAATCACATTTTCGAATGTAATATTATACACAATCACATTTAAACACGCTCACAAGTCAAATTTAAATATTTTATGTTTTCGTGATATATGTATTATTTATGTAATATAAATAATATATATTATTCATAGTACTTACAAATGATTGTATAAGGTGAGTTGATAATTTCTACATAAACTTAAATGAAAATTGTAATAGATTTTGAAAGAAATGAAAATAAGGTTATTCTATAACAAAAATGATTGTTTTAGATCCAAATATATCAATTAAAATTCAATATAAATATTTCAAATCGAACTATATCTGAAAATATTTCGTTACGGCAGAAAAGACTAGAGTCCATTAACCACGTCAAAACAAAATATATTTGTGGAAAATAAAATATGATGATGCGATTGTATAATTTATTGAAATGACGAATATTCCGACAGTAAAAAATCGATGTTTTCTATTTATTATAGATTACATCATAAATGAAATGCAAGGGCGTTTTCGTGAATTTTCGATAATTCTGAAATGTTTCTAGTAATGCAGTATATAATAGTAATGTGTGTATGAAAAATGTGCAAAATATAATAATCAGCACATTTATTGAATTCGAAGAGTCACACTTCATTCGGGAGGAGTATAAAAAGTATAATATTATATAAAATGGTTATTCGTAAAATAAACGATGAATAAATATTCAAGTTTAGTGAACAATTTTATTTACTTGACGTTAAATTTAACATTGTTTTTGATTAATTCATTAATTTATCAAAGTTCTCAAACTTTAAATATTTTTTTTAATTAATGATTTATGTTTTTTTCTCTCTCTCTCTCTCTCTCTCTACTAATTTCCAATATTTCACGCAGTGGGTGTCAAGATTCAATTACCGTAACGGTGTCTAAAGTATTTAAATTTTTCACATTTATCGAGCCCCAAACCGGCTTTTACTCTTATTATTATAGCAGTCATAATATTAACTTAGTTCTCCCTTATATTATAATAAAGGTACCTACTTTATTAAAAAAAATACCTGACGGCATGGTGTTATGCAAATTTCTCATAAAAAAAAATGTCTTTTTAAGAACATTTTTTTTTTTTTTTGTTACACGGGTCGTCGTAACTAACAATAAAGGTCGAGTGAGATGGGGACGACACGTTTGCACGGATCGGCATTGTATATAAACATGTTTTAACGGACAACAAGCGTTTTGATAAATTATTTTTCATTTACTCGCATTTTCCCTCGACAGGGTACCCGGACAGCACTATATTTTTCAGCGAAGTGAGAGAAAGAAAAAAAAAAACGTTAAATTTTCACCTTTACATGCCACATGCTTTTTACACCAGTTTCCAGCCCGAAAAATATAAACAATTCTAACCACAAACTTAATCGCATTAGTATATTAAATAGTGAAAACACTTTACTGGAAATAGTGGTCTACATTTCCGTTACAAAATAAAGACTGGATTAAATTATATTGAAATTGCATACATTGCATACAAAAATTAATGATGAAAATTCTCATACAATATGTCAATATTTTTTAGTAAATCCCAACTACGAATACTAGTCAATTCATGATTTCCTAATGATAATACTTAAAAAAGTAAAAAAAATCGAAGCTCGAAAAAATAATCATGTTATACTTCCTACAAAAAACAAAAGCCAAAACCTGACCCAAAATGGACTGATTTCAGTATTTCCTTGCAAGTATTTCATGCACTTTGCTCCACTTCTCCCATTTCCCTAAACATGTGTCCCTCTTTCCTTCTTACTTTTTCATTTAACATTTGCTTTGCAACGACATCTCTATCACATGTAATCCATTCTTTTTTTAATATCATACCGCAAAAGATTTTGAAGAAAAAAATTAAGAATCTAATAACTAATCTTATCATATACGAATTTTAATTTTTAAAGTAGATATGATGGCTTTATAAAAATGTTTAAAATAAATGAATATCTAGTAAAATTCGTATACTACACACAAACGTTTCCGTTCTACACAAAATGTATCATAATGTATACAATTTTAAGAACTGTCTACTTCACAACAGTTGAAAAGTAAAAAAATAATAAAAATATTATTATTATTATTATTATTAATGTTATCAATATAAATTTGAAAGCAATTATAAATCATTGCATTCGATAAAACGATTTTATTATTAATACTATATAATAATAGTGTGTGTATAGAGCACATAATTAATAACAGTAATTTAATATAATTTCTTGCAATATTTTTTGTTTTTTCGGTAGTTTTTGAGTTATATTTTTAGGCGCTTTTGAGAAAATCGAAAAATGACCTCTCTAAAGTAACAACTAGACGCGAATTTGCTACCTTTAAGAAACTGTGACTGTAAACATCGGAGAACTCCTCTTGGTAGGATTTTTGGGTATCGGCAGAAGAAAAAAAAACACATCATTGTAAAACCAATAGATTCCTCGCTACGCTCAATATCTAAAATAATAATAATTATTATTATTATTATTATTTAAGGACTCGATTTCGGGAAAATTAATATAATAGTAATAGTATGTCGTTTCGGGACGTACACGTGTGCTTACTCAGTTAGTCGCGCGTTCAGAAAAACAGCGGCGAAATATAACGCAGACCTCGAACACACGATTACAGTGCGCATTATAAATTATAATATTGTTATTATATTCATTGCTCGGGTGGTAAAAACATTTCCGAATAGGTATATAATACGGTGTTATTACCGCGGTTATATTATATTATATACTTATATAATATTTATGTATATTATAATATTATACAGACGGTCGCGCGCAAAACGATCGCGTGACGATCGCAATGTTCGATGGATTAAAAGAGAACCATGGCGGGGGGAGAGAGAGAGGGGGGAGGGGAGGGCTCGGTGTCCAAGCCGACGACGAATAATAACTTAATAAACTGCGGTTCGACGACGTCTAATCGGCGATATTAATCGGCCTCGCGTTCCACCCAGCGGTAAACATACACGGGCGTAGCAGGGACGTGCAGGAAATTCGGGCGAGAGGCGACTTTGCGAAATTATAGGTATAGTACGACGCTGACGGGCCGAATCGTATAAAATGTACGGTACAGCTATTATACTTATTCGTATTTATATTTATATGTATAATATATATATATATATATATATATATATACGTGTTTTTGTGTGTATATACAAAATAATAATTACATAATTTACTGTAATTATTATTATATATTGTGTGTGTTACGCACGGGTCACATGCGTAAACTATTGAAATCTACATGAAATACTACTTAAACCATTGTTTTATTAAGTAGGTGTGCTTTTTTTCTCTCTCTCTCTCTCTCCAACACCGCAAGGCAAATAGTTTTAATATTTTTCGAAAAATAATTATTTCTACTACGTACGTTCGACCGCGTCGTAACACGCGAAACTTATTCTGATACAAACCGTTTTGTTTGGTGTTTCCAAGGGTTTAAAACGGTATTTAATTCGACAGCTGTTGCGGGTATTTAGAATAATAAGTAAAAAAAAAAAAAAATTATTTCTTTTTGGTTTTTTTTTCTCTCGGAAAAAAACGTCTGTTCGAATAAGAACGTCAACATTTAGATGTATTATACGTACATTGTGTACGGGGCTCAAACAGTGTTTAAACGAAGTGTGTAAATAATATATTATATGTGTATTTTATCGAAACCGATAAAAAAACAGGAATGCGATGGGACTTCATGTTATGAATAATATACAAATGAAATCTTTACAAACAATAATAATAATATAACGTGCATAATCGGTACAAAATATACGAGCTCGGCATAGTTGCAATAAATTATGTTAAATAGTGATAAGCGAACAAAGCTTCTTACGTCATTTAGTTATTTCTTAAGGAAAATAATTTGTTGACGTTTAAATGAATAATTTATTAAACATTGTGTTTTATTTAAAAGTATTAATAATAATAATCATAACAATACTGATTTGGTGAATGAACAGAATAAAATACATTAATTCGCATGTTTGAATACTGTTTCAAACACCATTCGACCATCTAAATAATATTGTTTTCTGCGGCTGAGCGTGAATTATATCTACATATCTCCCTTTACAACGCCATATCAGTTGTTTTGAAGTTATGCTTCGAATGGAACTGTGTTCAGTGGCTATTGGATTTCGTTCGAACGGCAGCATATATATATATATATATATGTACGTGCGTAAAAGCGTTTCGTAACGTCGGGTAAAAATAAAATAAAAAATAAACTCGGTGGCACATAAACTTGCAGTGTAGCATAATCTGCTGACAATGGGACCGTTTTTAAGGGTTCAAATGAAATGCACTCATACGTCGAATAAAAAGGAACGAGAGAGAGAGAGAGAGAGAGAGAGAGTGACCGATTCAATTTCTGTCGCTGTTCATGGCGGTAATCAATTATTATTTATAAAAACCTCTAAAAATCGATCATTTTGGTATTCGATTCGCGTAATAAGCTACGTCGCAGGAATAAACGATAAGGGTGTATATTTTTTGTTCGTAATGCGATTATTTTATTACAAAACGAAAAATATATATATTTTTTTAAGCATATCAATGCTTTAATAACACATCACATAAGTGCTATTTTAAGCATATATACTACAATTGACTTATACAAAAATGTAAGCGGTTTCACGCATTTCTTTTGAGCACACGATATTATTGAGCGGCATAAGTTCTTTAGATAGGAGAATGCATGTAAAAAACGAGTTGTAAAGGAACGGAACACAAGAATAATCGTAGAAATTTTAGTTATTATTGATCATACCGTCATAATATATATAAAAAAAAAAAATTACCTATGTACGTAAAATGTATAATTATAAGACACTGGAGGAAATTTCCCTGACAATTTATAATGTCAATAATATTATATGTATTTACTGTAATTAAAAGAGAAAAAAATTTGCCGTTTTAGGGATGATAATATAGTCCGAAGGTTTAGGGAGAATTTCGTAGGTTCAAATAAAAGTCCTGTTTTTTGAAATTTAAAATATAATCACCCTGTTTTATAAAGTGTAAAATTTTTTTATACCTAATAAATATGAAGGGGCGTTGAAACTTCAACTAAATCCACATACGTCAGCATGTTGTACAGACACGTAGGGTGGTACTCCTCTCCACACTTTTAGTCCTATTTATTAATATATACGGAGCATCCCCATCAACGTGCCACCTGTTTGAGCGTGTCTCCTAATCCCATCATAGGCCATCTATTTGGATGTACCCTCATTTTTTATCTATTACCCTCTAATTGGAGGCGTCTTCCCAATTCCATCATAATATCGATCCAATATCACGGGGATAGGCTTTTCGTATTTGCGTCACACGGTTGATAGGGAATGGGGACAGCTCTAGGTAAACAATGATTTTATATCATGACCCAGCCTGAAATTTCCTCTAATTTCGGCCAATATTTGTAATTTTATACGTAATCATATTTGTAGCTATGTATTATGATATTATTTGTAACTTTGTAACCATGTATTATATTCATATGGAAATGTAAATGTATATTGACTTTTAATAAACAACGACAAGCGGCACGTATCATCACGCCCCGTTTCGAATCGCTATTAAATAACTAGTGATGTACTTAACTACATCACTTGTTTGTAAAATTATTTTTGTTTTAATAATGTATAATTATTCATAAACATAATATTGCGAATAAAAAATGAAAATTTGATTTATTTATTTCTATTTCAGTTCTACAATACAACATAAGAAAAAATATAGGTAATTACTTTAAAAAAATATATTCTATTGATGATTTATAATGAGTATTTTAAAAAATACAAACAATGCGTTTACTTTTATTTCAATATTAACTAATTTGATTTCCTGGAACATTAAGTATACGAAATTATAGGTTAAGAATGATTGAGCTATGCATATTATTTTTATATACCTTAATAAAGGTTGCTACAGATATTTTTAGTTGTGTAGAATTATTATATTGTAATGATTCCATATCACTGTTGCGTCACTATTGCGATTGTCTTGTTGCGTTTTATAGTCGATTGTCATTGATTTAATTTTATATCATTTCTTAATTACGAGTAGTTTGAGTGTTACAGAACAAGTTAATCATTTACACCCATTCTTCTTTATAATTTAGCGCAGACAAAAATATTATGTCAAAATTTTTAAATTAAATTAAATGGTTTAAAATATCTTTTTATACACAACATTAAGTGTCCCTTGCCCGGGTGTCAGAACAAATAGATTGTGTTTGGATGTTACACGTATGTCTATCACGATCTAATAAAAGTCAAGCATTTCCGTTTAACTGAAGATTCCTTCCTTCTCTGTGAAGAATGGCCTTCTCGTTCATCTGCCAAATGCGTTTATCTGATTCTTTATCGTTTTTCATTATTACATACTAAGCTCATTCTTTTAGCATTTGACGTAGTGCGATAACTTATCTTTCCAGGCATAATCGCTTCATTATACTATTTACATGGCTATTGACTACTAAAAAATACGTTTTTAACAATAACATAACATCATCAAAACAACATAATAAGCTATTTTTCGAACTTCATGAAATTTACACAAAATATCCACAAATTATAACTTAAATCTTTCTCGTGAAACACTTTATCCATTAGTGAAAAGCGGAATAAAATCTGTTGGGCAGTTACTGAGAAAATAGTGAACAGACAGACGTGGCGAAGGACTTTGTTTTATACTATGTAATGATGATGATATGATTTTTGAATTTATTACATTTTATTTACTTATTAATAAAATATTACATTAAAATTTTGTATTTATATGTACGTATGTGTATATTGTAATATATACTTATTTTGTTAAACGTTTGTTTTTTTTTACATTTATATACGTAATGGAAATTAATTTTCTAAGTAAACGAGACGAGCCTGACAATTTAAAACGGCAGCATAATACTTTTTGAAGTAAAACGGTATATTGAGTATTGGCCGATAATAAAGTACTATTTATAGTATACAGCGTCAAAAAAATAAAAATAAAGAAAAGAATGAAAATTCACATGGTTTTTAATAAAATCTTTTTTTTTCTTTCTGTTTCATTGGTTTACATTCGTTCTCGTTTGCGGAGAAACTTTTGACAGAAAGTAGCTGTTATAAAGGAAACTGCCGTTGATGGGAAATATAATAATACGGTGGTTGTATTGCCACTATTTTTTCTTTTTTTTTTTTCAATTTCTCTACTCACGCGTTACCATTTTTTTCCCCCGGAGGATGGGAGGAGTTTCTTTTGGGCGAGAATGAGCAGCAGTTGTATAATAAAGACATAAAAGAAAAGGATTGATGCGAACCTTTTTCCTATGACTCTTTGTTTTCTCCCTTCGGCTACCCTGCAATCGGCGTATCCTCCGAATATTTCGTTTATCTTTTTTCTGCGGGTTTCTCTTTTTCATCACTTTCTTACCCTATTTTCAATTCATCATACTAATTCTCTTGTATATCATTTATTAACATTTAAATGCAAATATAATATCTCACACATGATATAACTTTTATAGTGCCTACTTCAATGTACAAATACGCAAATATTATACAAATAAGTTGGTATGTATTTGTTTGACGTTTATTAATGCGAGACTCGATAATACTTTATGCTGGAGCTCCGGTAGTAGAGTTTCAATTTCTATGGCGAACGGATTTTTGAAAACTCGAATGCGCTCTGCTGCATAATGCCGCGAGCCGTAGTTTGGAAACCTCTGCGTTAGATAATTCAAGATGTCCAAAATATTTCCGCTACAATTTTGCTATGCATTAGGCAGTCCGTGTTTTAAACATTTTAAACGTCTAAAAATACGCTTTAAAAAAAATGTATTTCATTTAAAAATAAAACAATATACAATTATTATTTTAAAAAGAATACTGCAAAATTATAGCAACGCGGTGTTTTTAGCACGAATCGAGATACCTACATTTTGTTTGATGAGAATAAGACGACAGAACGCGCGTAGCGGGCCGCAAAAACGATCGGAGCGTGACTAGTGCCAATCACACGATGTCACAACCCTTTTGCGCGTCCCTGGGGAGTATACACTCGTATACCTATCCTATAACGTTCGTTTTTATCGCTTTAATTATCATAATATTTATACTTAAACAAAGGCACAAAAATCATATGCACTTTACGTAATTTTATAATCTACACTTATTATTATTGTATAATACACAAAAAACGTTTTAACAGTATTACGCGTTGAAAGAAATATAGATTTATTTACCCAAGTATATTATTATATTATACACCGCGGAATATATTCACTTACTTTAAATAAAATGATTTTATTAAAATATTTTATGATATGCGTCTCGTTATTGACGTAAAATAAAATGTTAGTGACATCGTATCACACCTACGTGAGTCATGAGATATTTTAACACGTGTCGCATCGCGTCGACAACTTTTGGAAAATGTCTCTTTAGGCGTGTAAATCCTTTTTCTTTTTTTCGTTTTTTTTTTTTTCAGGAGCTGAAAACAACAAAGCACCTACTTTACCGCGAAAACAGTCGTTATTAATTCGTTTCTATTTAGTTTTTCCAAACTTTTACATTTTTAATGTACAGAGTGATATCGTTTTCAATATCTATAAAGCTGTGCTCATAGTCGTTTGAATAATACAAGACTTTTTTTTACACTCTGAAAACTATTAATTTTTTATTTTATTCGATTTTCTCGTATAATAATTTCGGTATAAAAAAAATATCGAAATTATTAAATCATAAAAAAAAATTTTTTTTTAGGCTTCATACTTATCTTTTATTCAAATAACGAATTAGTAGAGAGAAATAGCAGGTTTTGTCACCGCCATGCCACTGTGGTGCTCTACCATTATATGTACCATTAATATAGCCGAACTGTACTCGGGTTAAAAACAAGTAATGTTCGAATTAAACTTATATCAAAAAAGGTGATTTTTTTTTTTAAACACTCATTTCCCTTCCCACTTACATGCTAAGGACTGAAAATTATTTTAATTTAAAAATGAATTTTGTTTTCTATGTACGAGTATATGGTTAAAAAGCCGTTTTAGACTTGTCAATTAAAAAGCATCTTTTTTTTAATTTGTCAAATTATTACTATTACTATTCGAAATTATTTTTTGTAGTAATTAGAAAAAAACTAAATTCGAAAACTCTATTCTGGTATAATTGATTTTTTAATCATATAAGTTAATATATTTTTTCAATATTTTTTTCTTTTCTTTTTTTCTGATATCGTGTAGTTGAAGATCTTGTATCTATATTCTGTATTAAAATGTAAGTGTCTATTTGTAATATTGTGTACATAATACCACAATATATACATATATATTTGGATGTGACGATGAAAACTGTTTGTTAAACTTTGAGTGGTAAGACCGCTTGCATTTGTAGTCCTTTTATTAGAAATTGAATCCGAAGCCCAATTATCAGGTGGGAAAATTGCCTCGTTACAAATATAATAAATTATCTACTAGTCACTACGTTTTTTAACAGAGTTATTTTCTGGGATAGTTGACATAAAGTCTTCTGAGTCGCCAACTTCAACTGAATTTAAAAAAAACCAAACACAATGACAGAGAAGCGTGCACTACACTTATATAGGTCTACATGCTATAAAAGTAAAATACTAAAGTAATGTCATATAGGTTGTATTAATCTAAACTCTTACTACAACAGTGCTGTCATTACAGTACCGGTTTATTGTAGGCTACATCATTTGAAAAAACAAACCTTAGCTATTTTTTACCACCTTTCTCGAATCGATTACATTTCGACCATTACCCTTTTTTTTAACCCGAATACAATTCGACTGAAAAAAGTGCAATTCGACCTTACCACCGCCACCGCTCACCCAGAGCTACACTTAATATAACCAGTAATATTCCCGTATAGGTTATAGTACATATACGCTGTACACTCCCTCAAGCTTTTAAAAAAAATCACCGCGTATACTCTCGGACAATTCGCGAAGAAAGATATATAAATATTGATTTAAATTTTGGTCTATTTTTGAGATGGATGTTTATTATTTCCCCCACCTTAGAAGATTGTTGCGTTACAAAGACATCATTAATAAAAATCGTAAAGACGTAGACGATAAAGAAGATAAATTACGGAAACAATTTTTTCGCAGACTTATTTAAATAATTAACTTTTATATATTTCGAAAGAAAGTTTAGAAAAAATTTAATTAAATTTGTTATCATTATAAACTCACTGTTTTTTTTTCTTTTATCGCAAAAAATAGCATATACATATTTAAGTACTCATCAACTTTACATGTACATGTATTGTATAGACATATTGTATACATCTCATTTATTTTTTACACGTGACAAAAATTTACCTACAGCTTAGTCCTCATCTCCTCGTACCTATAAATATAGATATCTATATATCTATAGATATTTATATATATATACAGTGCTTGAATTGGGGGGGCGCGGGGGGACGGAGTCCCCTTTCTTTTTTCAAAATATTATAGAGTACCCCTTCTAATTTTTCGTACCGGGACGCAGAGAACGGGACGGTCAAGACTCTAAAATTTTATTGAACTAATGAAAATTAAAAATTGTATTTATAGGGAGTGGTCGGTAGTTGTCACAATATACAAACAATATATTTCTTGAAATGACAATCGTCGATTGGAAATTTTTCTTGGTATCATTTTGTTATTATGAACACAAAATATAACAAATTATTAATAAAATTCAATATAACAAACAATAATTGATCTTAAAAATAAAGGGAATATTAAATATAATATTTACATAAATTCCATACAAAGTTACTGGATAATATAATTATTAATTATTATAAAACGATAAATACACTAAAATGAAAATAAAAAAAACCTGATCCTCGAATGGATGAAACTCAATGAGATTTTCATTGAGTTTCATCCACAAAATACAAGGGATAACTCGAACGATAAAGTTTTCTTGCGCAAAACACAAATAATAGTTTTTGTAAAAATAATGACGAAATATTATAATTTTGGCAATGACACAACAACAAATTTAAATATCAATACCAATAATAATAATCATAGTATTTGCTTAATTAAACAAGTAAATAAAAGTAATCGTAAATTAATAAAAACAAAAAAAATACTAATAATAATAAATGCACCTTTACTATGTGGCGCGAATGTTTACAGTTAAAAAAAACATGACGCTTATTTATTATTGTATAATGAAAAATATAGTGGGGGGTGTGGGGGGCGAAGCCCCCCCCCCACGAATTTATAAGACATTACAATCTGCTGGAACGCACATTATTTTTGTACTTTTGCATCCCCCTTCTAATTTTTTTCCAATTCAAGCACTGGGTAGCTGTAACTTTATAATACCACGCCTAAGCAGCTTGTGTGGACAACAAAATTCATAAAATGCTATTTAAAAAGTTCCCGATTTTCATGTTCTCAACAAATGTAAGCAACAATATCATAATTCCACACGGAAAGCGTTAAAGATCAAAGAAAGTTTTGAAGCATTTTCTGTGACAATATTCTTAATTTTATGGATTATATCATGTTTTGTTGAAAATAACATTTTTATTTGGAAACGTCAACTTTAACGGAGTGCTTTAACGGAAGCGCCTGTTGTTGCAGAATGAGTAATGACGAATTTCGAGTAACGAGTGTTTTTCTTCTTCAAGTGCCTATCCGATTCCGAATATTGGTAACCAACCATCATAGTAATTTCCACTTTGTCGGCTGCGACGCAGAACAACTCTGATGAGCTATTCCAAAACCATGCTCTCAGATTTTAAAGCCATGATATTCTTCTTCTACCAGGTCTTCTCATTCCATATAACGTATATTATGTTAATTGAAAAACTTTGTATTAGTGTGTTATAATTTAAATTCATTTTAATTATAGAACAATTTACAAATGTACACAATTATGAGCTAGAAGCGATTTTGGAAAGCTTGAAACATAAACATTTGAGTTTTTGGTATTACCATGACAATTTATTAAAATGTATTATTACTATTTACTTATAACATCCCCCCCATTGAAAATTCCTGGGCACGCTACTGATCACAACCAAATAATTCATAAAAAAAAAAAAAATTAATGTTATATCTTATATACGAGTATTACTACGAACTGTCTATCTTTTCGAGTTGTTAGTTTATATATATATATATATTTCATAGAATATCAATACGGTTCGCAGAAAACGCCTTCAAACACGTTCAAACTGTGTGTTATAATAAACTGTAGAGTGTAGTGCTTATATAAGTTGCACTTTACGTACACGGAGTTCCTAGAGGAGAAATGGCTAATAATAATTAATGGTTTTATATTCCCATGCGAACGCCAACTTTGTTTTGAATTTGAATTATTGAAAAGCAGTTTACGGTACGGCTGCCGCGCGAAAAAAGAGTTAAGACGCGTATATAATTTTACACTGCGTTTATAAACACATTTCGAACAAATTACACCGTTTGAATTTTATACTCGCCAACATTTTGACTAGGACGAAATGCTTTCTAATGATATTTAAAATGATAAAATATATTCAAACACCCATGGGGGAATCTGTTTTAAACAAAACGTTCTATCCAATGTAGAGACTTTTCGTTTTCGTTCAAATAAATTTTTAAAGAAAGTCAACACACTAAATATATAATCCTGACGTTTTAAGCCTATATTTTTATTTATGTACTTATTAATACTGTACGTATTGGCTAAATTATTTTAAATTCTGAGCGAAATGAGGAAGATATTTGGTTTTATTACGGGCCAATCGGGACTGTATTAAAAGTAAGGGGTGTGACCGCACACCCTGCCCCCCCAAATGACGCCCCTGCTTTTACCACGAAATATTACATTATTAAATGTAATTGTTTCTGACTCCCAGTCAGCCCTTTTGCCAATAAATTCTATTCCTTCCGATTATTCCGTTTCTCTTATTTTTCTTATCAAATCCATTCTTTCAGATCTTTACTTATAAGACATCAAGGTGGAGTTCTTATAGATACCTCGTCATGTCGGAATTTTCGGCAATGAGATGACTGACTCGGTTGCGATTATAACAAACAAGAATCTGAGATGTCCAACAAGTGAAATTCCTTTTCTTTCTCTTTTCAAAGCGAAGCATAAACAAGCGTGGCAAAGCAAACAGACATTATTAGCAGTCAATTATGCTACGCGGTACAGATTTATAACACCGACGTTCCCTCTCATACATGATTGTTCTTTAATTTATCTTTATCTAGACTTCATACCGTACAATTCTCCCGACTCCGATTTGACCGTAATTTATTACCAGGGCACGCATACCATTTATCCTTAAATCACTCAATCACTCCCCCCCCCTTTCTGTACACACCATAATGATGGGGTTAGATGCGATTTTAACCGCGCATCGTTATGGACTGTCCGTTTGGGTGGTCTCATTTCTCCTTGTCGTAATTATAATACGTCTAATATTTTTCAATATTTATTCTAAATAAATATATTCCAATATTTTTCTGCTAATAATGTCTCTCCAACAATCCCGCATAATATTCTTAATGCCATAATTATTATAATTCTAACGGTTCTAAAACGTATTACGGCTACTGGGTACTCAATTCAATTCTTTTCTATTACCATTCAGTGCATGCGTTTTTGCTTTTTTTTTTTTTATTTATATTTGTAATTAATTTTTCTTAGATCAGCGTTTATGTTCCTGTTTATAATTGTTGAACTGTATTAACTGTTGTTTGAAGCTTTGAAATAAATATATATATATATATATATACAGTGGCGCCCATTGAGCTAACCATGTAATGCAACTGCATGTCCACTCAGTAGTGGGTGGGTGTGGCCGTGGGGGATAGTATGTCATACCTATCATATATTGTTATACTGTCATCTAGTGTCTATAAAAGTATTGTAGGAAATAGTATGTACAATAAAATACAATGCAATAAACATTATGCATATTTAGGTATTAGGTACTAATTAGGTAGTAAAATTTGGTGGGTGGGTATAATTTTACCTAACTGCATGTGCTGTTGTAAAACCTCTGTGCGCCACTGTATATATATATATTATCAGTGGCGTACATTCAAATTTGTTCTGGGGGGTTTAAAAAATAACCAACACTAAAACCATCCCTTTAAACGGCGCATGAAGGAATTTATGAGTAGGAGCCGATAGTGCACACAATACCTGTGCACCGTTGTAGAGTGTAAAAATTAAAACATGTTATAACGCGCAACGGGCCTTATAATAATATCACAATTTTTTTTTTTTTGGTCCTGGGTGGGGGGGTTTGAACCCGAACCCCCCGTATGTACGCCACTGTATATTATAGAGACCGCGACGTTTCTCGTTTAAAAATGTTTGAGACTGAAATTTTTCGAGAAATCTAACACGCGCACAGACGCGCGTATATAATTGATTAGAACGATTACGGCAAGACCGGAAAAATGGCCCAGAACGGACGTTGTTGTAATGCGGCTAATGGTTCCCGCACACCGCGCGCGTTTTGTGTATCGTGTTGTTCGAACGTACATGCGTGATGCGTGTGTAATATGTGTGTGTAACGCTTTTCTCGGCAGTCGCACGTAGTAAGTTAGGCGTGTTCTACAGGGTGTCCCAAAACGATTTACTAATCGTAATTTCTCCGCGATAAATGAACCATCTTTTTTTTATACATACCTTTTTTTTTCAATTATTATAGTTATAGACTCTAATAATTATCGTTAGTTTTTTTATTTTTTATTAATTTTTTTTTTTTTATTATAGAAGTATTTACAATCTGTATTCAGTGTGATACAATAAGCAAATGTGCTATTCTTATGTACTAGGCGTGATGACATGATAGAAGGAGGCATCCATTGACACTACCTCAAAATTAAATCATATATATATATTTTTTTTTATGGTTAGCGAGTGAGTAAATCACGAGACCAGTTCCGTTTAAGACGTCTAGGAGGATTATCGGGTATATTGTCAGAGGATAGAATAGAAATTAATGGATTAGAGTGACTGTGTGTGTTTTGCATGAATGTTTGAATAATAAGTACGGGCAAGAGTAGATATAGTGCAGATGTTAAGGTCAATGAATAAGGTATGATTGCTAACATATCATGGAGCATTTGTTATACGCCTTAATTTACTGCGAAAACGTTGAAAAATATTAATATTTGATAGTTTTGCAGTTGGATTCCACATGTCATAGCTGGGCGAGTAATTTGTTTATGTATAAGTAATTTGTTTTCGAGTGAAATGTTTGACCTTATAGGGTATAGCTAAAGTTATGGAGTTTGAGGTTTAAGGATTTTATTTTAATTTTTATGTGTGTCACCCTTTTGTAAAGATAAATACCTAAATATTTGACAGAGTCTTCCATATAGGAATTATTTTTTCGTTTAGAAACACAAGAGGACTGTCTCTACGGCAGTGACTAAAGTTTTTTATTTAATAATTTATTATTATTTTGTTCGTTGATACCATTTGATATCGTGACGTGCAAAATTAATGTTTATTATCATCAATTTCATGAGAGCGCATTACAGGCGCGCACTCAGGATTTCTTTCTTATGGGGGGTTAACCTACAAATTTTCCTATTTTCCTTTACACACAAGTAAACAACAACCAGTCATTTTTAATAATATATTTTGAATAATAATATAAACTCGTAATGATCAAATTCGAAAAAAAAAATCACCGTAATATAATTCTAAAAAATCAATATTCCAGAATGTATCAGCTTATAAAAAAAATTTGGGAAGGGGCTTTAGCCCCAAAGCCCTCTCCCCTAGGTACGCCACTAGTATATACTAGTATATAATCAATGATATTAGTATCTATATTTAGTACCTACTCAGTTAAAAATTAATGGCCTAAAATATTATAAGTGGCCTGAAAAAATCTTATTTGCCCGGTAAGAATTTTAGAGCCACTCCGCCCCTGAGTATAGATGATGGCTGCAAAACAGGTTCAACAATTTTTAATTTTCAACCTCATCTCAATGGCCTCCACGTTAGCACGCGGTGTGTGTGCAGATCGACCGTTATCGTTTTGCAGTATTATCAGTTCTGTGGATTTTCGAACACAGCAGACATGTTTTTTAACGTCTTTATGTATTGCTCGGAATTTATCACGTTTCCAGTTTCGGTCAATTTCGGTCAATTCAGTCACAGAAATTCTTCCTATATATTTTCCTTTACCTATTTGCAATTTTCGAAATCTTACTGCCCATCTATTCACAGTAGTATCATCAGTCATCACTAAGCATTGCAGCTTGTAAACAACGGTGAATGTCAGTAGGATTCACTTTTTCGGCTGTTAATAATTCAATGACTGCACGTTGTTTTAAGTGCGTTGACACGCGGACGCGGCTACACTCGACTCCATCGTCACGGCTACTGATAAAAAACGCGTGAACGGAATGTAACAAAACCTGACGTGTTTGGACTGTGGCTACAAGTCGACACGCGCACTGAATTATATGATGTTTCGTTCACAAGTTATGAGATGGATGTTGGTAAAATTAATTGTACGCGTTATGCGATATTAAACGATTACAAAAATATGCGGTACTCGGCGGTAGGTATTTATACAATTACTTTTTCAGTAAACGAAAAGAATTCCTGAAAATCGTCATCTAGGTGAAATTATAAGAAGCTAGTTGACCCGTAAAACTGTTCGTGTAAGTGAGCAATTTTAACTGCAGGCTATCTTCAAACGTAACTTAAAAATAAAGAAAATACATTTTTTTATTTTTTACAACGTATTTAATCGTAAAAAGTAATGTTGATACATTTTTTGCGTCCTTTACCTTGCAAACAATTGAGAATAAAACGGAATTTAAAATGATTCGTTTTTAGCGCGGAGATATTACAATTAGAATCCTAGAACACCCTGTATATACATATATTTTGTATACATATTATATATATTATATAACGGTGTCCATTAAAAGCGTTCTGCGGGAATGAAGGTAATACTTACAAGAAAAATACTTGTTTTTCGGGAAGGGAGGGGAAATAGCGCGTCATGGACAAGATTTAGTGTACACCGTTACAGCGGCGTTTAAGGTCGAACGCGTAGTCGGTGGTAACCGTCGGTACAGCGGAGACGGGTAGGTGACCGCTGTGGTGGTTTTTGCTCTCGACAGGTTGATAATTGGTCCTGCCGCGAGAAAAATCATTCAATGTTTCTATATATATATATATAATATAATCTCGACAGATTCTTGCCACTCCTCCCAATAATGGTAGCTTAAAGAATAAGGAAAGGGGGAGGTAATAGGCCTTGATTCCTTATAAAATCCAGTCTCAAATATATTGTACAGAGTAAACATACTTAATTGCTCTGCACGCATTTGTTCGATTTTAATTCATCATTCCTAATTAATAATGCACAAATTCTTATACTTTTTTTTACAAAATATATAACTACTTATACTCAAATTTTTCTTTTATATATATATATATATATAGTAATAAAAAAAGGGGCAAATTCGATGTACGATCAATATTCTTTTTCGTACTTTTTTTTTTTTTAATTTTAAATACCAAAATACATTTTTACAGCAAAAAAATGATCGCAAACCGTAGCAGTTTTAATTTGTACGTGAAACATGAAAACATAGTAAATACACGTAAACGATTTCACTCTGAACGTTTTATTTGCGTGTTTTAAGTTAAAATTATTCCTATATAGAATAGGAAAATTATAAAAGTGAAAAGATTATAAAATGGAAAAATAATAAAAATTGGAAAAGTATAAAATGGGATAGATAAAATTATAAAAATAATATAATAATAATAATATTATAGGAAGAGCCGAATAGGGTTGTGTTTGATCACCCATTACATTTTTTTTCGTTTACATCACTCCGTAATATATTGCTTTTTTTCCACATATTGAAATTGTAAAAGTCGACAGATAAACAATTACTTTATGTTCCTGCAGAGTTTCGAAATTGAAAAAATATTTTAATTTAATAAATAAAATTTTTTAACTTTTTATTTTTAAAGAATAACTTGGTTTTTAGACGTCTTCGACAAATCTGTGATGTTAAAGCATAGCCACGCTATATAAAGTTGGTAAATTCTCATTTAATGTCATTACATTTTCAAAAAATAGGCAATGCTATTTAATGTTAACGTTTTGAAACCCGAAAACGTGATAAATACGTCAGGTTCGGTTAATGAGTCAAACAATGTGAGAAGAAGGGTCAGGAATTTCGACATACATCGACATACGTTGTTGTCATCGTCGTTGCCACGCGTATCCTGTCTGCTATACCATGGAGAATCTCGCCGTTAAATTACACTGTCAACCGTCAATACACAACATGGTCTTTGTCTGTAGTCACATTAATGTCACACAGCTTGAAACAATGAATGACACTCTTTGTTTTGGGCACAAACCACTCAAATATACATACATATATATATATATATATATATATATATATATATATATATATATATAATACAGACATCCTCTCCTTTTGTCTCCGTCGTTGTCATGGCTATATACTTGATGTTTGATATAATGATATCTCTCGGATCTAACAAAACATTAGCACCACCATCAACAACAACAACAAATTAAAGATAAATTAAAACAAATTAAGGATAGATATTTACATTAAATATCAATAATATAATATATTTTAATATTTATATTAAAGAATATTATTAATACTGTACAACAAGTATGTTAGTATGTACCTAATAAATGTACGGTTATCTACATTACCTTTTAAAAGGAAAATTTCTAAATTATTTAACTTATTTAAACGCGATCATTTGTGACATATTCTATCAGAATAATTGTCTATGTATCTATAACTATTATTAACATCATCATCATCATCAGTATTGAAATCATCAGAAACATCATCAAAATCATTGTCGTCACAATCGTCATAAACATCATCATCATCATCGTATAATTGATATTCCTGTAATGCTTAATAATAACGAAAGTTCAACGCCATATTTCAGGACACATGAAATGTTTGATTTTGTTGTCTTGAAATGAAACTGTTGCTCAGACCCTGTTAATTTTTACCATTTGAAATACGCACGACATATGAGTTAAGTGGTTTTTTACTAATGAAATAGTTTTATTTGTTTACTCACATGAAATTAATTATTTTAAAAGTTGCTTGAGTATAATGTAAAAATTCATCATGAATAATTTGTTAGAATATACTCTTCAATAAAATTTATATTGTCATATCATGTATTAATATTTTAATCTGATAATAATAATAGTGGTGATTAATCTGTTAATTAAATATTGTAAAATACGTTATTCGTATAATAAAATTGTGGTTTTACATGTTACGGTATTTTTTGTGATTCATTATTGAATAATAACCGCTGCCTTTTTTTATGAAGAGATTTATAACGTAACTGCACCTAATCCATTTTCCACTAAGTAAGACCATGGAAAATGCTATCAAAAATTTTCGTACAGTAGCCAACAAACCGGAATAAAGTGAAGGTATCTTCTGCAATCAGCCGTTGCAGCCAGAACTGTTGGTACCAATGCCGTAGCCAGGAGGGGGAGGGCACTAGGGGTACGTGCCCCCCCCCCGAAATTTTATATATATATATATACCTAAATAAATTTAAGCCACTAACTAATCCATGTTATCGTCGTCCGTCGACCAAATTTGTAAAAGTCTTAACCTGCACGTACGTATATATTATGTATAATATATTCCATGGTTATAAAACCGTGCAAAATATACTTTGTAATCCACGTCTTTTTCCATTAGTGTAAAAACACGAATGTTATACGTATTTTAGAACAACTAAAATAGTGATACAAAATCCAGTGCCCCCCCAAAAAAAAAATTAATTTCTGGCTACGGCACTGTTTGGTGTCTATCTTTCTTTAAAAAATTACTAAATGTTTTTCTTTTTTTTTATTAAAGGCCCCCCTCCCTAAACATACATGAAGCCTAAAGGTACTATACTCCCCCTGTATTATTCTATCATTCCTCAAGGGATCATATCGTCCATTTTGGGAAACACTGCTCTAACGCCTCTAACCATTAAAAACAATATTATGCTTATTAATAGTACCTACCTAAAGGTATTATATTGTTTTATGTTTGAATTTTTATTTTATCATGAATTAATAAATTATTGTATTATAATATTGCTGCACGTGATATTGATATTTATTAATTTTAAATTGCTACGTGGACACGTGACGTTTACGTGTATTCGCATGTATATATTCATATTTTATAATGTATAATTTTATATAGGCCTAAAATTGTGTGAGCAGTACATACGCATATAAACAAAATTACAAAATTAGAATTTTTTATGTACTGTATGTAGGTACTGCGTGTTTTTAAAAGTTTCATTAGTAATATATTGTCAGTTTTAAATTGTTTCAAGATGATTCGTTGATTTCCATCATCTTACTCAATTCGTGAATAAAAAAAGAAAGAAAAGAAGAAAAAGTTATTTTTAACAAATATCTTGATACAATCTCGAAGCGTGGATGATCAAACTTATTGGAGTGTATACAGTACGCGAAAAAAAGACGATTTTGGGCCAAGACTTTGTATATAATTCAAAATCGCAATGTAATTATCCTCCAATTACTTGGAATTTAAATCCTTTACAGTTGTTTTTCAGTTCGTCTACAATAATATACATATATATATATATATAATAATAATATCCTACATGTTCACACTAATTATAATGTGGACGATGGAACAATATTTTTTTTTTTTTTTTGTAAATTCATATTGGTAGACGCGTATACAACTATTCTACACAGTTCTTTACCGTATAATATACATCATATTATTATATGATAGGTACTTCGAATTGAAGCGACAAAAATTTACGTTGACATATTGTATATCGCACCAGTCGTCGCATCAAATACCACCTGCACTAGCTGTAGATATCACACGTTATTCATCACTATCGCTATTCACATGACGTCCAATTTGTCATTGTGTCAAAAAGTAATATATTATGCACAATTTCACCTATACTTGTTTCAAAATAATCCAAGACAGTGCCGCAATGGGTACTTAGAAAAATGACAAAGTCATATATTATCTACCATGCCTAAAAAGCCCGAATAAAACTAAATGCATAATACTGAAGTTATAACTCGTGAGTTGCGCCTGGTCCGATGCGTAATACCTAAGGAGACTCGCCGGCAAGGCTAGTACCTACCTACATGTATAGAGTTATATTGTCACCCAAAGTTTGCAGGATTTATGAGACATATAATAATAATGAAGAATATAAAAAAGAATTTACTAAATAAATAATTTGGTTGCCAAAAAAACCCAGTTTATAAGTAAAAATATACTTAAACTGCGTCTGTCATAGCTACCTACATAAAATATAAAAAAAAAAACACATTAATCCATTCCCAATAAAACTGAGAACAGCCTTATTATTTATAAGTTTTCCATAAATAATACATTTCCGCGGTATTAAGTTTTCACGTGTTACACACGCTATACAGGCTACAGCTAACAGGTATAATATTATATAATAAAATAAATGTGGGAATGTATCGATCATAACTTATATGAATAGACTTCACGACGAATTCAAATTTGTCTTCGGATCTCGTATCGTACAACTTGATCGATCGGTATACATAGGAATTTTGGAAGTACAAAACATCTAAAAAAAAATTATTTTGTATGTGTAAGACAAAAACAGGATAAATCGCCGCTGCTAATCCTCCTTATTATAGGATTAATAAATTATTATTTATTCAACACAAAGATGAAATTGAGTACAAAAATTTAAGTTGTTAGGTGCTAAAAAAAAAAAAAAATAATAATAATAATTAATAGTCAATATCTATATGACTTTTAATTAATATAGAAAATTTGTGTAGAATTTTACATTCAAATAATGGTAAATACGAATAAAGACAGAAAATAAGTATTGCTTGTTAAAAAAAATATCCTTTATCTACGACTCATAATGATTCTTAGATTCATAATTAAAACGAAGAGGGGGGATATTTTTAGTATGTTTGCTACGTCTCGTAGTCGAGCGCCGAGTGACCACCTTTTCGATCGATTGGGAAAGGGTCGCCAACCATATACCGAGAGATCCATTGGATCGGAATATATGGATTTGTATGAAGATCGTGGAAATGGAAACGCGTAATAATGAAATAAAACGTCTATGTAATTTATAATAATAATAAAAATTATTATTATTTGTATGGAAAAAAAAAAAATAAGTTACGAAAAAGGAAAAGCGTGGACTTGCGTCCTGGCATCAAAAACCTTTTCCTCGTGAAGTCTTTAAGAGACACAAAAAAAAAAAATTCACATTTGCCGACATGACGTAAAGACATGTATGAATAATATGACAGTACAAAATACATAGATAAAAAAAAAATCGAAATAGTTTTCTTTCCAAATAACATCGCGAGAGGTTTTCGACGTACACTGACGTCGACAAACAATTACAATATTTTTTACACGTACGTTTTAATAATATTCATAATAATATAAAATATATGTAAAATGCTAATATATATTAGAGTGGCCCTTATTTACACATGATTTTTTTTTATTTTTATTTTTTTTAAAGTGCTATCCTCTCAAATGGTTACCTACAATTAAAAAGAAATTCAAAATTTGAACCACATCGGTCAAGGTTAACCCGTGCCGCAAACGTGTTAAAACGTTGTTATTGACAATAATTTATGAAAAATTATTATTGACCCGGGTATGCCTCTCGGTGTGGTCGGTAGAACAAAATCCATTGTGTGTATAACATACAATGTACATTGAATTAAAATCATTATAATTTGATATTGCGAGAACGAAATTAAACTTAAAATCCAATGCCTACTTTGTTTTTCATCAAAGTTAGAGCATTTCCCGCAGCAAAGTCGAAAAGATCGTCAAGTTTACAAATACATTTTATTTTCTCTCTCTATTTGTGTAGAATATTTTTTTTCTACGGGTCTAGTAGAACATTTCTGGACACTCTACGCCGTCATTAACATCATACAGTCGTTTCAGTTTAGGCGTAGAATTTTTTCACTTTGATATTGGGATTCTCGCTTTTTCCCAAAACACCATTGCTTCCCGAACGCGCACTATCTTGCAAATCTAAATTCACTACGCACAAATCGTAAAATAAAACTTTCAACACTTGTCTCTTGGAAGGTAATTTGCTAGGTAGGTACCTACCGATTATTTGAGACGAAAAATAGCCGATTTACGATACTTGGCGCAAAATAGTCCGCGGTGTTGAAGCCATGATGATCAAAAAAAAAATTATGAACAACAACACTGCACAATAGACAGACGTACCGTTTCGTTTGTACGAAGTACAACAATACCACGTAAAAGATATTTTACTTGTGTACTTTTCAGAAGAAATCAATTGGCGTTGGGTTATTTTAGTAGTTTTTCCGCAAATATGTCCTACACGTCGCGGCCGCGGTCATTATGTTTTGTCGATAACAACTAAGATAAAAGCCGATAAACAGCAGACACGAAGATAACAATAATAGTGGTGTGCTATTATGTTATACATTATTGTTTATTACAAAAATAAGATTATAAAATATTTAATATAGGTAATCGATCAAAAATGAAAAACACGATTTATAAATTTTCGGCAATTTGGGGGTTTGAACCCCAACCCCCCTTGCGCACGGGGGGGTTTGAACCCTGCCGCGGTTCAACGCGTATTCATCACGCAAATAAGTAAAATAATTATTAATTATTATTATCAGTGGCGTACATTCAAATTTGTTCTGGGGGGGGTTTAAAAAAAATAACCAACACTAAAACCATCCCTTTAAACGGCGCATGAAGGAATTTATGAGTAGGAGCCGATAGTGCACACAATACCTGTGCACCGTTGTAGAGTGTAAAAATTAAAACATGTTATAACGCGCAACGGGCCTTATAATAATATCACAATTTTTTTTTTTTTGGTCCTGGGGGGGGTTTGAACCCGAAAACCCCCCGTATGTACGCCACTGATTATTATAAAAAAAGTACAATTTTAGCCAATAATATAAAATTCGTTAAAAATGCATTTACGTGGTATTTCACTTAGTGTAACGCGTTTCATCACGTTTGTGGCACGGGTTGCTCTTGATCAATTCAGCCCAAATTTTAAGGGAATTATTTTTTCATAGAAGGTAACCATTTTAAGGGGTAGCACTACAAGTATTTCGGATTTTAAAAATAAGGGCCACACAAGGGGTATCTCACGGGAATTACTTCATGGAGTACCCTGAACCAAAATGTACCCCGTCGAATTGGTGTACCTATCTATTACCAATAGCGCCAAAATTATAGCGAAATAAAAATATTTTTTACCGATCATTTTGCTTACCTTGGGGCCTGGTGGGGAGGTATCAATATATACTAGATTATTATGTTACCAGGTGTGAAAATATTTTGAAATTCTATTTTTACTATATACAAGGATCCTGGGGTAGGTATGATAATCCTAGGAAAACATTACCGGGGGTATAGATATACTAATATCACATTACCGAGAGGCAGGTAATATAATACCTACTAGGATAATCTCGCCTCCCTGGAGGTCGTATGAATATCCAAGGCTGTGCATTAACGAGTTAAAAGTTAAAAAATTAATTTTAATTAAGTTAATTAACGCGTTATTTTTTTTCAAATTAACTTTTAACCTGAAAAGTAACTTTTTTTAAAAACTTAACGTGTTAACTTTACGTTAACTTTTTACCAAATATCCGAGTTAAGTTGTATCCATATAAAATTTAAGCTTTATTATAAATTAAAATATGCACCTAGATATACTAATGTTTTTATTTTATATAATCAGCATTATCTATATATTTTAGCCCCTGTAAGTATCTTGGCAGCTTTCTCATTTTTGTGCTGATAATCAGAAAATTTTAACTTTTAACTAAGTTAAGATACATTTTTTTCAGAATTAACTTTTAACTTAATTATTTTAAATTAACTTAACATTTAACAAGTTTAAAAAAAATCACAGAGTTCCTATCACCAACTGGAGGGTCCAACTGTTTTTGGCGGCTCAGTCGGCATGCGCTAAAGTGGGTCAACTTATTTTTAACCATATCTTAATATAACCAGATGAATCACTCAATACTTGAAAAAAAAAATATCACAAAAATTTTATAGGTCCTAATGATTAATAATCAAATCAATAATTTTTACAATCATAATTTTTTTTTCCGAATAAAATAAATCCAAATCATTTTTTTAATTTACATTCATATGTTTATCAAGTTATCCATGTTCTACCAGAAATTCAGATGGGAAGTAAAAACATTCATAAAAAACATTATCGATATATTACGTAAAGATACAATAAAATCTCAACATTTTACAATACAATTGTGGGGCGATTTTCAATCTGAAAAACTCTAATTTTAAACTTAGTTAAAAAAAAAATAATTTTATTAAATTATTACCATATATAACGGATAAAACGAAATAAAAATACATACGTTTTTAAATATACCTGTTTCAATTAACTGAAAATACTAAAATGTCTTAAAAATGTAAAGGGAAATTTTTAATTCACCTAAACAATACATATAAATTCACACAAATGATTTTAAATTTTAGTAACTGCGCCCAAATGAAAATCGCCCATTTTTAATGTACAAATAGACATTAAAATTATTTTTAAACACTTCAACATAATAACATTTAGTTGCATTTACAAAATATTTAAATAAGTCTATTTAAACAATCTACGATCAAGTTTCATCCTCGGATGAACTATTATTACTGATTAGATTTACTGTAGAACCATATGCAGGTTCAACAGCTGGTATTTGGTTGCCAACGTTTTCATATGAATACGCAGGATTGATTAAACTAGATGCTAATTCCATATGGGTTTGATTTCTTCGACCGCCTGAAAAAATTAATAAATTAATCATTATATTATACATTGTCAGTTATTCTACAGAACATTTCTTGAATTTTTTTTTTTTTAATGTGGCAACTACCGATTTAGCTACTATAAGCTACACTAGTAGTTTTAAAAAAATTTCAATTGATGACCCATTTTATAGATTATAACTTTGTTTTGCTTTTGTCACCGATGTTTGATCAGCAATATTAAAATGCTCATTGCTCTATTGATTTATAAATACTATTTGAAAAGTGTACAAATAAAAATATATAAATCCTACTAATTTTCAAGTGCTTTATTATTATTAGTTTCTGAAGCTGTAATTAATCTTAATTAATCTTAGTTTGATTTAGCACAAAGCAATCCTTAAATTGTCTTCTGTTTAAAGTCTGTATTTTAGATGCTGATCCTGCACATAGGTAATTATTATTAACTCGAGGTGTTCGGTTCGAAAATCAAAATCATAACTGGAAAATTTGAATCGAACTTAACACAAAATAGTTTAGTTCGAATATCAAAACTTGACAAACAAAATTCAAATTAAATTTATCGAAAAAAAATCAATAAAGATTTAAATAAATAAAATAGTTTGTTCTATTTTTAGAATGAAAACCAACTTTTCCACAATTTGCAGTACCAACAGTTTATGGGTTTAAATATGTTTTTTAAGCGTACTATCACAAGAAAGCTCAATCAATTTCTTTTCATTGTCATCAAACATGTTTACTGTCATTATTTCTACAATCCACCAATAATTTTTCGAATACACCCCAAAAAAATACTTGGCAAATAACTTTTCAATACTATTTTCATACTAGATTATGATCTTTTAAATTCACTAATGTTAAGGAAATCCTTGACATTGTTCGAACTTTTACATATTTCATAAAAAGTTTTTTAAATTACTGAACGCATATCACGACTCACCAGTTAAAAACAACTGAGCTACACTATATATATTAAATATAAGAACTCCTATAATGAAACTATGAAAAAAATCTAAAAAAAAAATAAAAAAACTAAAAATATATTATAAATGGTTTTACTAACGTAATCTGGCGCGATTGAAATGGGCAAGCATGCGCACTATCAAAATTGGTGATACAGTAACTGTATCTCTTGATTCTTCAATCATTATTTTATTCCTTTGGACTAACTGAAATTTAAATAACATATTATTTAATATTTAAAAACGTAAAAAAATAAAACATTAATAACAAATATATAACTGAAAACTATAAAAGTATAAAATTTAAAACTTATTTATCATGATATACAAACACAATTTTGCTGCCTTCTTTAAGTTAAAAATATTTATAAATATAAAATATTATATTATTTTACTTTAGGAACATTATATCCACGTTATGGGACATATTATTAAAAAAAATGTTTGTGGATTAGGAATTCAATATCAGATTTCATTGGTTAACTTTAATAGTTTCAATTAATTTTTTAATGGTTTTTTATGTTTTTGGTAAAGTCGAAGTACAGAATACTGTATTTGCTTTTGAAGATGAAAATAACATTTTTAGGTAAATCAGTTTGTAATCACTATTATTACATTTTAATAATAATAACAATAATACATCAATATCATGTTTAGACTCCTTAACTTCAAAAATACTGCTAACTAATAACATTTATTTTACTTTTGTAAATCAAAACCAGCATTATGAATTTTTTTTTCTTAATGCGTAAAAAAAAATTATAATTATACTCTACTGTAAAATAATCTTAATTTTATTGTAGTTAATTAGTTATTTAATATTTATCACTTAGATACAAAATGATTAAATAATATTTAATAGTTTTACCTCATTGACAGGTAACTGAGAAAAATTATTATCAGCACATAATGGACTCCAAAGTTTAACATTATGATCCACACCAGAAGTGGCTAATAAAAGTCTGCTAGGGTGTGGTTGAATACAATTAATTACACGAGAATCGGCGTTCAAAAGCATAACTATTTCGCATGTATGACGATCCCATACAAACACATGGCCACAATCGCTACCTGACATAATGAAATTATTGCCCCAGAATTTTGCTTCTTTGATTAAAGTTCTGTAAACAAATTAGGAATAAATAATTACAATTAATTACAATTTCAATAACTGAAAAATAAATACCTGGAATTTCTATGGCCTTTGTATTGTGCTTTGATTTGCTGAACTGGTACAAAATCATCAAATGTACTTATGTCAATCGACGTCTCTCCTTCTTCCAAATTTAAAGTAGAATTATGACTATTAACAAACATAATTATAAAACATTTTGTTATCGGTCAAGTGAAAGCACAATAAAGATTTATTATTAAAATGACAGAGTAACATCAATGTTTTAATAATATTCTTTGAACAAGCATTAATGATAATATAATATTGACTTTAAAACCACCCAACAATCTACAACCTATATCCAACACCAAATGATCACAAAATCTTTCTATTTCTTATTTCTCCTTAACCACCTCTTTATAAATTCTATAATTAGGCTTCGCATTTAACATATCAAATTAAAATGATATCACACCAGCATTTGTTGTCTTCACATACAGATGGGCAATATAGCAAAATCATGATATTTATAGTCTATTCAGAATAAGATTGTACCCTAGCAGCCGACTTGTGTGCATGGGCATGGCTTTGTTCCGAACCTTTGGCCTCATGCCCCAGTCTATAAGAGCGTCCCATTATTATAGTACTGACAGCTAATGTGAACACATAATTTATGTTGTAAGTACTGAACAGTAAGCTCTAAATTTAACTTAAACATTACAATTTAAATTCTACGTGAAATGATTTTTTTACTATACTGTCAACTTTTATTATTAAAACATATCTTATGTTATTAATTTCCAAATCAAGTATATTTTGCGAGTAAAATAAAACAATAAATAGCATTATCACTCACTTTATAACAACTGGCTCATTGTTACGTCTACTACGTATTGGATGTGATAAAGAACCTGGCGTCCCTAAAAAATTAACCACATTTATAATAAACATAATTACAAAAATGGAATATTCACTAACAGCCTTGCAAAGTAATAGGACGCAGTGTTGGTACGTTAAACACATTAATTAGCATGTCATTCATTTGAGCCATTAATGCAGCCGGCATGCTTAATCTTCTTTGAGATCCTACAAAAACATCAATCATTGTTAAAAAAACTGCATTCTAACGAATTACAATATAATATAAAAAGTGGTCCAAAATGACAATTTTAGTGTTGAACCAAACTATGTAATTTAGTGTCAAACCAAATAAAACTTCCAGACATAAGTTTTACTTAGTTTACAAATATATTAATAGTCTTAATAGTCAAGTAATACAATGCCCATCAAATACGAGCAAAGCTGAATCTGTTTTATAAATTAGTAACATTGTATTACAATACCTGGGCATTACGTACAGTGCCCAATTGTATGTGAGCAATGTCAATCTTACACTAAGAATATTTGTGCTTTGTTTATTTCTTTCATTTGTCTGTTTAATCATGTATATAAATACACATATTTACGCATGGTATTATACAAGTTTAGCCATAATATTATGATTATTTAACGATAACTGTACTGTGAAATTTGAATTGTGATAATGTGTTTGATACAAGACCGTAACCAGCAAATATTTTTTTGAAGGGGAGGAGGCTGAGAGTATAAATTTGAAATAAAATAAAAGTAATAAATTAATAATAGAATATAAACCATTAAATTTTATTTTAAGAAAAATTTTGGGAAGTCTAAACCCTAACCCCCCAGCTACGGCCTTGGTTCGATACGTATAAATTGATTAAAATGGTACTAAATACTCTAATATCATTAAGAAAGGCGCTTAGAAAATTTTTGAAATCTTGGCGGTCAAGGACACAATAGATGAAAATGTAAATAACAAGGCAAAATAAGTAAATGGAAATATAGGACTGCAAAAAAATTATGTGCTTCAAAATGCCAAAATAGCTTAAGCTATAAAAATAAATAAATGAAAATTAATAGTAAAACAAACAAAAGCGGTTTGATTATTTTTTTATCATAATTGCCCACTGTGTTTTGGGCATTGTGTATAATGCCAGAGCAAAGTATATAATTTTCCATATTGACCACTGAAATCGGTATATATATAAACATAGTACACATTGCCCGAGCATTGTAGCACAATACTCGATTATAAACTTTGACCGTAAAATATACATTTTTTAGCGGAAATATTGAACAAATATAATATTATGTAAAAGTAATTTAGTTTAAATCCACATAGAACACTTTACTCATCACTAATCATATTTCTTGTGAGGCATGCGAAAAGACCATCATATATAATCACAAGACACCAATGATATACTATATTTACAATGAAAGTTATATAGCTATAAGAATAACATTGCCTAAGATTAAATAAATAATATAATCTAATAATCTTTAATATATATAAATATAATATAAAACTCTTTTTCGTCTTTTTTTTAAAATGTAATATATAAGTTATCTTTCTAGCTGATACTCGTGTATTTCCTATTTTTCAATAACCTACTCAAATTTGACTTTTGGACTTAAACAAAAATTAATTAAACTTTTTCAGACTTTAAATAATTAGAATTACACGATTAAATCCATACCTGTAGATGGTCGAGATGAGGGCCCAGTATCTGACCAGTCACCTCTCAGTCTTACACGTCTATATGGAGGTGGGTCTGGTGCATTAACTAAAAAGTCATTTATTACTGCAGTTACATTAGGATCACTATCAAGGCTAAACAGATATACTTCTTCATTGGAATAATTTGCCAGCATATCTCTACCATCAGGTGAATATGACAATGATGTTATACGATAGGAACGATGATTTAAATGAGGAACAGTGAAGGAACATACTGGAACAATTTTATCACTCAGATCTGAAAATAAAATAAATAAAAATTAATATTATTATAAAAGTTCTTAATTTAAATGTATTAATAATAAATTGGTGATAAATCTTAAGGGGTTCTAGATAAGCAAAGTTCAGATAACCAAAAATAAAAAGTTAAAAGTATCAAAAAATAAATTTTTAAAGAAATTAAAATAATCATAAAATTTGATTGAAAAATAATGTTTTTATATTTAGAGAAATACAATAACTTTTCATTTTTGCCTGTTAACACATTTTTGAGTTAATTGAAATAAAAGTAGTGATTATTATCAACATAAACTGCCTGAATACTATAGTCTATATTATATCTGGATTAAAATTATTCGTATTAATTACTTACCGTGACTAAATACAATTTTTCTTCTGTCAACCACTCTAACTACACTATCGACTGTGGCAATTGCAAGTAGGTGAGGTCGTACTGGGTTTATTGCAATAGTGGAAACCGGCGTACCACATTCAATCAATAAATGCTATTTGAATTTAATAAAAACAATTTATGAATGTAAATTATACATAAATAAATAAAATTGTTTGATTTACATTGCAACAATCGTTTTTAATACACTGAACCCTATCTCTGAGATCATACTGGTGAATAGTACGGTCTTCACTACAACTTAGATATAAATTTGATTCACCGGGTATTGTTTCCAGCTCATAGCACGCACTATGATGACAATTAAAAAAATTGCGCTGCGTTGCTTCTATGTTTTGCAAATCTAGCACATACAAACAAAACAATAAAAATTTTTACTGCACACAATAATAAATAGGCAATTAGAAATATATTGAAAAATTTACCAAGATTGAGAATTGCGCCATTTCCATCACATGAAATAATACGAGTATCTGCAGTAGGTAAAAATTTCGCACAAAAAATATTGGAACGATGCAGTGTTTTAAAATTAACAAAAACTTCGTACGAGAATGGATCGGTAATCACAATGTGTCTATCATCACCAGCTGAAAGTAACAAGCTTCCAGTATCGTTCCATTGCAATGAGTTCACACAACCTTCATGGGTGTCCAGCACTTTTTCTACGGTCAATCGTTGTATTAATTCCTTGCTATCTATATAGAAAAAAAAAAAAACAAAACAATTTACAAATGTTAATAATTTACTATACCTAAATATTCACAAAAAATCTATAAGTACATGTACTTTTGTTAATGATTTAAGAGTGCAAATTGAACAATAATCATAATGGAGACAATAAACACCACAATCAAATTAGTAATTACTATTACGAATCCCAAACAAACAAAAGGTCAGTGAACAAAAAAAAAAAAAAAATCGTTGAATGATAAATCCAAAACTATTTTTATGGTGGGCAGACAAAAATTCCAAATGAAATTTTGTTTTCATTGTGTGAATAAATTATAAGTATATATATATATATACATATAATTCCGGGCAGCAGCATTTTATTTTCCTTTTTTCTTAATAAAAAAACGAAATTAGCTACAGTATTGGTACATGCGATATTCCGAAACTGTACAATTCACAACACGGACATATATATATATATACATATATATGATACGTACCAACCGTTTTACTGAAAACGATTTTAACGATTTATACCCCATGACATAAAATAAATTGTGCCGTATTGTTGACGCAAAGAGTTTAGTATTACTTGATGATTGTACGAAACAAAAAGAAATATACATTGACGTTTCGGTCTACGACGTAGTGTTTTAAAGTTAAATATGGAATTACCTAGTTGGTAAATTCATACGCATACACCGTTTGCCACGGACTTTGTGTACGAGTATTCACTGGCAATGACCATAAAAAATGAAATAACGTTTGGCAATTTTAATAACGTCAACCGGTTAGTACAAAATATTTTTGACAATATTTCTCGTCTATTCGTACGAAGTAGAAAACGTTTATTGATGACGAAATAAATATTTGGCCCTTTCATTGGAACTCTAAAATTTCTCGAGGCCCGGTGCACATCCAACATTACTGATCGTGCGCTAAGCGTGATTGGCGACTTGTTTGACGAAATTTCGTCCGGGTAGCGGGTACCACCATGAGCGTACGCAGGACTTTGGTTCGCTCGGCGTTTTTACCTAAGATTAATCACAGACATCAAATGACGTTTGGACAACGATTATTACAAAGAAATTTCGCGGGGACAGGGGAGGGGGAGTCAGAACCGTACAATCTCACCACTGCAGGGTACCACCCGAGTATAATAACGGCCCGCTATACCGCGTACGACTCACCTTTAGCGGCCATTTGTAAACTCGCATTGCCCTTATCGTTGTAGGGCTGAAAGAATACGTTCCGAAACAATCCCTTGGACGTAAACATGACGCAGCAGTTCGTTTGCGCAGCAACTCGGTGGTGACAATTGTGACGTGCGCGCGGGCAACGATACAAACGACGACGACGGGAACACGAGGGCTCGGTGCCAACGTCGAGGACGACGTTGTTGACGTCGACGCGAACAAGGCGGAGACGATCCCTTTAAAAATAACTCTCGTGGGCCGAAAACGGACGACAAAAACAGATAAAAACTATAACGAAGCACACACACACACGGTCGTCAACTTCGTCCTTCGTTTGTACCGTTCGGAACAACGTCGAACGAAGACGCGCTCACAAAAAAGTACACCGCTACATTATCACAAAAGCAAGATACAAGCTCCCCGTGTACACGTCCAGCCCATAGAGTACGTTCTATGGTCCAGCCGTTCTATGGGCCGTAGGGACGGCAACGATATATCGATACTTTAAGCCGATATATCGAAAATTTTTATTTTCGATCATCGCTGCTATCGATCTATATACGGGTGTTTTATATAATAATCGGTACTCGAATCGGGCGAAGTAGGTAGGCACCTCTTCCTTTTTTTTTTTTTTGTAAATATTTTGGCGTACCTATCCCTTCTAATTTTTCATAATGGGACGCTGCAGGGAACGAAACGAGACGGTCAGGACTCTTTTTACATTTTTATCGAAATTGACTTTTGAACGTATATCATCGTTATAGTGTTTATTACTTATTAGTATAGGTACCTATTTTGTTGGACCGCAAAGCATTATATTTTAAGGAATTCGTACTGGGTGGCACTATATGACTAATAGGGGACCAGTGGCGGCTATCCTAGAAAAAATTGGTGTTGCTGAAGATATTTTCAGAAGACCACCCACGACCCATCCTCTTATAGGTCTGGACTATGGTTAATTTTTTCACAAATCGGCGATAACTACCTGAATACAATGCACGTTCCTTACAAAATTGGCGATTGCGAGGAGCACTCTATCCTCACCTACAGGGCCGTAGACACGGGGGGTTTAGGGGGTTCAAACCCCCTTGAACATCGGAAAAGTAGAAATTTCAATTTTTTTTTTTTTTACGCACAACAGCATTGCAGGTGTTACAGTAAAATGTATGTTCACATTTAAATTTTACCAACATCTTGATGTTAAGCAGATTTATTATTTATGAAAAATAAGTACCTAATAACAATGTGTATAATAACATTATGTATAAATGTTTAATTTGGTCCACGGTCTTAAAAGACCGATGAGTTAGGACTGTTAGATGATTCTATATAAAAAAAAAAAATGTTGAATTTTAAAACAAAATAATTTTTTAAATTTTATTTTAATTCTATAAAAATAATTACCAGTTAGTATCGTTGAAACCATTTTTTTTTTTTTATATATGTTTGTATACAGTGGCGTGTTCAGGATTTTGAAATGATGGGGGGTTCAGAGTTTCATTTACCATGTTGGCTACCTAAAACAAATTATTATGAACTATGAATGATAATTATGATGTATAATAATAATATCAAATACTATAAATATTATTATGGGGGGGCCACCCCCCCCCCCCCGGGCACGCCACTGTATATAACAATTTTTTTTCCTCTTATTTGCCACGCAGGTTTTTATATATATATATAATTTGTTTCAATTCAAGCACTGATTATAACAGCGCGATATAAAAGAAATAATAAAAACTCAATATCAAAATTCAAAATCTATTTTGATAAACTACTTAATAATACAACAACTAGTACAAATGAACACACAAATATACAATATAGTTCAGTGGAGCCATATATTAGCTCGCCCTCGAAATCGGAAGTCAACGCGGCGATTAATAAACTGAAAATAATAAGGCACCTGGAGAAAACAACATAGTGGCAGAACTAGTGAAAATAGCGGAGAAGCAATGAAAATGAAGTATGGAAACTGATCAACATAATTTGGGAAAAACAGCAGATACCTGAAGAATGGAATACAGCCATAATTTGCCCAATATTTAAGAAAGGAGATATATTAGAAACAAAAATTACCGAGGAATCTCCTTTAGATACCTGTTACAAAATACTATCGTCAATCCTGCTAGAGAGGTTAACCCCTTTACTGAAGAGATCGTTGGAAGATACCAATGTGGTTTCAGGAAAGGTAGATCAACAACAGATCAAATTTTTATTCTCAAACAAGTAATGGAAAACATTATGAATTTAATAAAGACTTATACATGGTATTCATCGACTACAAACAGGCATACGATAGCATACATAGAGAAGAGTTATGGAAAGCCATGATTAGCTTTGGGATTCCAAAGAAATACGTTGACATGGTAAAACTCTGCAATGCCAAGACCATGTGTAAAGTAAAATTTTTAGGAGAACTATCATCGGAATTCGAAATTAATTCAGGACTACGGCAAGGCGATGCCTTGTCCCCGACACTATTCAATATAGGTTTGGAGAAGGTCATAAGAGAACTAACCCAAAGACAAAAAGTGGAGATAGTAGGGAATGAATCGATATTAGCGTACGCAGACACATAATATACGTAATGATATATGAAATTGAAAATTGACTAATATTAAAGATTTTTAAAGATATTTCTGTATACAATCAATTAATTTGACGCTTATTTTCATGTTTTTAAGTGCTACAAGTCCCGAACTCTAGTTATAAGTATTGTAAGGACTAAGGGCCCTTTGAACTACTAGGCTCCAGGCCCGGTAAACTCTTAATCCGGTCCTGATTTTGGCGTACCAATCCCTTCTAATTTTTCATAATGGGACGCTGCAGGGAACGAAACGAGACGGTCAGAATTCTTTTTACATTTTTATCGAAATTGACTTTTGAACGTATATCATCGTTATAGTGTTTATTACTTATTAGTATATACCTATTTTGTTGGACCGCAAAGCATTATATTTTAAGGAATTCGTACTGGGTGGCACTATATGACTAATAGGGGACCAGTGGCGGCTATCCTAGAAAAAATTGGTGTTGCTGAAGATATTTTCAGAAGACCACCCACGACCCATCCTCTTATAGGTCTGGACTATGGTTAATTTTTTCACAAATCGGCGATAACTACCTATATACAATGCACGTTCCTTACAAAATTGGCGATTGCGAGGAGCACTCTATCCTCACCTACAGGGCCGTAGACACGGGGGGTTTAGGGGGTTCAAACCCCCTCTTGAACATCGGAAAAGTAGAAATTTCAATTTTTTTTTTTTTTTACGCACAACAGCATTGCAGGTGTTACAGTAAAATGTATGTTCACATTTAAATTTTACCAACATCTTGATGTTAAGCAGATTTATTATTTATGAAAAATAAGTACCTAATAACAATGTGTATAATAACATTATGTATAAATGTTTAATTTGGTCCACGGTCTTAAAAGACCGACGAGTTAGAACTGTTAGATGATTCTATATAAAAAAAAAAAATGTTGAATTTTAAAACAAAATAATTTTTTAAATTTTATTTTAATTCTATAAAAATAATTACCAGTTAGTATCGTTGAAACCATTTTTTTTTTTTTTATATATGTTTGTATACAGTGGCGTGTTCAGGATTTTGAAATGATGGGGGGTTCAGAGTTTCATTTACCATGTTGGCTACCTAAAACAAATTATTATGAACTATATGAATGATAATTATGATGTATAATAATAATATCAAATACTATAAATATTATTATGGGGGGGCCACCCCCCCCCCCCGAGCACGCCACTGTATATAACAATTTTTTTTCCTCTTATTTGCCACGCAGGTTTTATATATATATATATAATTTGTTTCCAATTCAAGCACTGATTATAACAGCGCGATATAAAAGAAATAATAAAAAAACTCAATATCAAAATTCAAAATCTATTTTGATAAACTACTTAATAATACAACAACTAGTACAAATGAACACACAAATATACAATATAGTTCAGTGGAGCCATATATTAGCTCGCCCTCGAAATCGGAAGTCAACGCGGCGATTAATAAACTGAAAAATAATAAGGCACCTGGAGAAAACAACATAGTGGCAGAACTAGTGAAAAATAGCGGAGAAGCAATGAAAAATGAAGTATGGAAACTGATCAACATAATTTGGGAAAAACAGCAGATACCTGAAGAATGGAATACAGCCATAATTTGCCCAATATTTAAGAAAGGAGATATATTAGAAACAAAAAATTACCGAGGAATCTCCCTTTTAGATACCTGTTACAAAATACTATCGTCAATCCTGCTAGAGAGGTTAACCCCCTTTACTGAAGAGATCGTTGGAAGATACCAATGTGGTTTCAGGAAAGGTAGATCAACAACAGATCAAATTTTTATTCTCAAACAAGTAATGGAAAAACATTATGAATTTAATAAAGACTTATACATGGTATTCATCGACTACAAACAGGCATACGATAGCATACATAGAGAAGAGTTATGGAAAGCCATGATTAGCTTTGGGATTCCAAAGAAATACGTTGACATGGTAAAACTCTGCAATGCCAAGACCATGTGTAAAGTAAAATTTTTAGGAGAACTATCATCGGAATTCGAAATTAATTCAGGACTACGGCAAGGCGATGCCTTGTCCCCGACACTATTCAATATAGGTTTGGAGAAGGTCATAAGAGAACTAACCCAAAGACAAAAAGTGGAGATAGTAGGGAATGAATCGATATTAGCGTACGCAGACGATATAGTCATATTAGGTAACACCAGACAAGAAATTACACAAACTACATCTGAATTGTTGGAAGCTAGTAAAAAGATGGGGCTATGCGTAAATCAAGAGAAGACTAAATTTATGGTTCTCTCCAGAAGCAACGAAAATCAAAATGACCTACAAGTAGGTAATCTAACTTTTGGAAAAGTGGAACACTTCAAATACCTAGGAGTGAACATAAATAGTAAAAATGACATGCATCGAGAAATAAGTGAAAGAATAGCTAGTGGGAACCGGTGCTATCACAGTATAAATAAGCTACTAAAATCCAAATTACTGTCAAGAAAATCAAAAACTTTACTTTATACAAGCTATCTGAGACCAGTAATCACATATGCATGTGAGACATGGTCCTCAACAAAAGGTGATGACAACAGATTGGCAGTATTCGAACGAAAGGTACTTAGAAACATTTTTGGCCCAATATATAATGCAGAGTTAGGAATTTTTGAGAGAAGAAAGAATGAAGATCTATACACACTATTTTCAAAACCCAATATTTCGTCGTATTTAAAAATTAAGAGAATGGAATGGTTTGGACATGTATGGAGAGCAGATAATGACATAATAAAAAAAGTACTAACGGAGACCATACAAAAAAAAAGACCAATAGGCAGACCAAGAACGAGGTGGAAAGATGCAGTGGAGAAAGATATTAAGATGATGGGAAGAAATGTGACAGTTGACCTGGCATTGGACAGGGAAAGTTGGAGAGGATTGCTTGTGGCAGCTCAGGTCCTACATGGACCGTTAAGCTAAGGAAGAAGAAGAATGGCTCTTTATTTTTCGCCCATTGCGAATGCGTTTGAAATATTCTCGGTCATTATATTATGTAATAAATAATAATAATAATTAATAATACACAGTGGCGTCGCGAGCTAAAGAAGCAAACATGTACGTGCAATGTACTAATGTGACACACCTCACCAATTTTAGTATTATAATGATGTTTTTTTTCCTGTAGAGTGTAGACAATTTTTCGGATAGAAATAGTGCTCCAATTTTTCAAATATACCCACTTCCCGTTAGAAAATGGTCCACATATCCTGTACTTTGAGGGGACCAGAACAACAATTTTGTCAAAACTTCATGCACAAAATTTAACAGCCGAGTGGAAAAAGGATAATATTCCTTTAACCAACTTTCGGAAAATTAATATATACAATTTATTTCCTTAAATTTTATAGTAAGTAAAAACTTGTCAAAAACGTTACCTAGTACCTAACATTCTTATCTTATATTATCTTTCATCCGCTCATTATATGAGTCTACTTTTTAGCTACAAAATAGCTATCTCAGTTTATTTTTCGTATTTTTGGAATATTATCCTTTTTCTTCCCAGCGATTCAATTGAGAATAACTAGAAGTAGTAGGTCGCCAGGGGGAAGGGGAAGCAGCCAGGAGATTTGTTTGACTGCAGAATTTTTTTTATTAATACTAGACAGTAGACTCAATTTTTTTACACGATCTCAGGGACTTACTACCATCCGCACCCAACTAAAATCCAGAATTCGCTACGCCACTGATAATATACACAATATATTATAATATATTAATAGAAATATATCGATTCTATATCGTTTTTCAACACCGATAAAAACCTCATTTTGACAGATTTTGCAGTTGCCTATATATCACCGATACAATGATACAATGCCGCACCCAGCGGCGCGGTGGGGCAAACGCCCTCAGCAAAATTCAGGGGTGGGTGGGTCCTGGGTGATATGAACTAAAACAAATATATGAAATATGAAGTGTTTTAATAAGTACACGATTTATTATTATTATTATTATTAAATAGTTTGACTAGAAGCTAATAAAAAAAAAAAAATTATTATTATTATTAAGGAACGTAATAATATACGGAATAAATGAAATTATTTACAAAAACTGTAGACTTGGAAATATATTTTGGAAAAAAAAAATATTTTTTTTTAAAATCTAATTGCTATCAGAGAACGTTTTTATTATTATTTTTTTTGATAAGTGTGTTGTGGCCCGGATAAACAATAGTCTCCCGACCTGGATTCAGTTCCCACTCCGCCCCCGTTTGGTACGTTATATTGAAGTAATAACGTTGTCGATATTTTTTCGCCAGTCCGTTATTCGGATAAAAAAAAATTGTTTCCCCGCGCGATATATCGATATAAATTAATGGTCGATATTATCGATATTCGTCGCCCGTTGACCTGGTAACCGGTGCGCCGCTTACAACGATGCGCGCGCGCGCGCGCGCGTTACTTCGGTCAGCTGTTGGCGCGGTCGCCGTCACATCGTACCGCGCTTCGCGCTTAACGTTCGGCTCAAGGTCAACGGACAAAAACGACCGAACGACCGCCGCCGCCGCGTCGCGAGCGCCTCGTCGACGGAACAGCGAGCAGCAGCTGCCCGCCGCCGTAGTCGCTTTGTTTGTACCGCCGCCGCCCCCCACCCACTCCGTCGTCGACGTTTTCCACGTTCGATTCGGTTTGCCCGTCGCCCCGTTCGTCGACCGCAGTCCACCGCGTCGACGTCACTGCGTCGGTTCAGTCTGTCGTAGATACGTCGTAGTCGGTCCGCTCGGACGTGTTTTTCTATTGTCGTTTATTTATTTTCACGACCCGCACGGTATTTCCGCCGTCCCCCAAACCTTAGGACGACGGTAGACTGTGTGACGCTTGTTTTTTTTTTTTCTCTCGCTTTCCACGACGACGACGACGACGATAGTAGAATATCACGGACGACGCGTCGTTTCCCGTGACTGTCTGTTATTATTACAATATAATATCGTCTAAATAAAGTATTTAAAATAAAACGTTATTCGTTTAAACGTATTATAATCGTCGTCCCGGAACGGCGGTCTCGCGTGCCGGATTTGCGCGGACGGCAGAGTAGCGTCGGTTTTATTTTTCGTTCACGAACTGTTGGCCGACGGACGCAAACACGGCTCTCCGGACGCGCGCCTCGCGGTTGCCGGCGACATGTCACCGTGTTAGGTCCGACGATAGCGGATGTAACATGAACGACATTGAAACGATCGCAGCCTCGGTATTCTATTCCGCCAGCAACGGACGGCTGAAACGATTGCAGGTAACGCCATTGTAATAATATTACATAACCGCCGTGTGATGACTGTCCTTTTTCGTTTCGTTGTACCCGGCGAGTCGGGGAAACTTTCGCGAAATCCGCCGATATGTTTCCGAAAAACGCAACGATAACGGTACTACGACTGTGCCTTGACCGCGGTTTAGAGTGTATGGTCGGTTCGCGACTTGCGATATCCGTGTGTCTTCGGTAGTACCTATCGCAGTCATTCACCGAATACCGCGCGTATTGCGAATCGTCGTGACGGAGCTCGACGTCAACGACCGTATCGTGACCGATGGTGAATTGCGCACGTAATATAAGTGACATATCGTCTGGGTCAACGTTCCCCCTGAACCCGTTACTGGTTTCGGGTCCTACCCCAATCAATGCTTCCTCGATTCCTTTTCTTTTGTTTGGCGTCGTTTTCTTCTGTAATCCTCCATCTTATACACGCACACCTCGCTGTGATTTCGTCTATCGACTCTCAATAAATAGTAATATTCAATGGCCGAATAAATACGTCTCCATAACTGCAGGGGTGTAATTTTACTATAATTTTATAGTATAGAGAGTATTTTTTCACCGCGTACCTATAGTTGAAAAACTCGACTTGAAACGTTTTCCTTGTTGACCGTAACGCCCAGTCGTATGATTCATTATTATTATTGTTATTTTGTTTTTTTTACATAAGTAGATGTTTATTTAAACATTTATTGTTAATACGAGCACTTGAATGTTATTGTCGTATCGTATTACATAATTATATTTGTCCTAGTCTCTACATCAGTATAATCCAATATAGGTATGTGTATCGTCAATTGCGAGACAATACCTACCACGTATCACATTTTTTTTTTTTCTGCTAACTGGTCACATGGTTCATAATTTCACAAAGAACCTATTGGTAAAGTTACCGGAATAATCGATAATACGACGTATCTAAAATTTTGTAATAACGTCACCGTACTGGTAAGATTTTATAATATTTATATTTTATTATAAAATTTTCGATTTGATTCGATGTTTATGTAATAGTTTAAGTGAATAGATTAAGGTTTATTTTTTCGTGTCAAGTACTCTGTCGGGATGGGCCGCGACGTTTTTAAACTATATACGAGATAGCCTGTGTTGCAGTTTAGTTTATATTATGAGGTATCACGTAGTTACCATTACAATATTTTATTTTGATCTGTTTTTCTTGTAACACAGCCTGTATCCAGTAAATCCATACGACAGCACCGCTTGTCGAGAATTTTTGATAATTAATACGTTTTTAGCTGTTTTACGTATTGAATAAACTAATAACCGTTTAATTAATGCAAAAGTGATATAAAAAAAAAAAAATACGCACCATCAGTTGCAAGAAAACTGGTTTTTTCTTCTCTCGAAAAGCTATGAAATCTGAGATTATATCTCATTTGTACGATATGCATTTAGTAACGCGATTGTTTCGAGTTTGTAATTGTTGATGTCTATGTGTTTAATCGATAATTAAGTAGAGAAAAAAGAAAGAAAAAAAACCGTGTTTGGTAACAGTCAGATATAATATTGAGTAATTTTAAAAAAATATTGAGGCGAGTATCGAGATATTACGTTTCAATTGCATACTTATTAAAATCAGGTAACTTTTAAAAATCGTTAAAGAAAACAAAGTATTATCCGTACTCGTAATAAATGATAATTGTGTACCGGTATATCAATTAATAGCGTAAAATTAAAACTCCATTGGTGCACGATAATTTTATTATATTTGCCCGTTATTGTACTTTCAAATGTAATTCTTTCGTTGATATTGATATTTTTAATTTAATGTAACGTTTGTTTTGATAGGTAGGTACAATTAACTTTAATCTATTCTTAAGTTAACTTTATTTAAGTAAAAAAAAAAATGTATATAAATCGTTTATTTATGTTCTTGTGCAAATAATATACATATATAATAGGTAGTAAATATATGTACATTTTAATTTAATTATATAATAACTGATTTTACGTTTATAAACATTATAAACAAGTATTTTTGCGATATAATATCGAGTTTTTATTTGAATATTATTATTGACACTGTATAAATTCTAAATTATGTCACGACAATATTAACTGATTCGGCGGTGAAAACGCTTCTCATAAATGCGTAATCCGCAAATATTATTAAATCATTGTTCTATATTCGTCGTTAATTGCACTCTGTTTTTTTTTTTTAGGTCGATAAAAACGTTCGACTTTTTTTTTTTTTGATACACGTTATTTTTATTCTCCGCACCGCACAAGCGTATAAATCGTTTTTATTAGAAAAAAACGTTTATTGCGTATAATTTCGGTTTTATTTCAAAAATCGTAATTCGCAAATATATATTGTAAAAAACCGTATTACACCCAATTTTTACGAGTCTCGATTGCAGTCGACAATAATTTCGTAATGCTGGATTTCCGTATGGCCTTTAAAGAATATTTTATAAAATCTGCGTTCGCAATATATATATATATATATATATATATGTACGAATTAAATTATAAATATTATAAATTTCACACCCCGTTGAACGAGTCGAATTCGTAGTGGAAAATGAAAAAAAAAAAAACATTTTTTTTTTCCTCATCAAATCGCGTATATTAAAACGTGTTTCCATTCGTAAACAATAACGCGTTAGAGTTGTGTTTTTAGTCGAACGAAACGAAAAAAACATACGCACGACCGAAAGTCTCCCGAACAAATATTTTATCGCTATTGCGGCGTCATACAACGTGGCAGCAAAAGCAAAAGCAGAAAAAAAGACCGTTTCGTGTTTGCGCAACAAAGCGACACGTATTTTTGGAACGTCGTGGTGAGAGCGGAAATTACGCACAGCGTAAATCCGTGTGGGACGGCGGAAGATTTTTGTACATATTTTAGAGTTTACGGCTAGACCACGTGACGGCGAGTGGTACGACCGGGAACGCGGGTTAAATATACTCCTCTGGGTCAAAAAAAAACCGACCGAATATTATTGCGCAATTGGAAAACGTGTGCGTATGCGCGCTTTAGTTTAGTGACGGAGATACCCGGCCGCGCTCATTTGCGCAGCTGCGTATAATAATAATAATAATAATTAATTGTTCGTCCGACTCCGAATAGAGTGTATTATTATCGGCTATAGTCATCGCGCTGTATAATAATAATACTCGAATAAAACGGCACTAACCGATGTTAACTACTCGAGCGGGGTTAATGTGCAATTATTATATTAGTTGGGTATAACATATAAGTGATGTTACGAACTCCCCCAGATTTTTGAGGTCGAACCGGACTTCAAAAAAAAATTTCGAAGGATTTAATTTTATATCTATTTTTTATTATTATTTTTTTTTTTGAATATTTAAAACGATTGCGCGGAGCAGTGCCGTAGCCAGGGGGGGCACTAGGAGCACGTGCCCCCGAAATTTTATATATATATAAATTTAAGCCACTAATGTTGATGTATTTTAGAATGACTATAATAGTGGTAAAAAAATCTAGTGCCCCCCCCCCAAAAAAAAAATAAATTTCTGGCTACGACACTGCTGCGGAGTACTACTCAATATGTTTAAAAGTAAATTGAATTATATTATTTACATACAACAGAATACGTTCTCATACCTCGTTGATTATACGTTACGATTTTACACATTTTGCAACCCTATTTACCTGGAAATTTAGGGAACGTTTGAGTACATAAGTTTGGGTTCCTCATTTTTTTCCCCCGCTACACGTTTGGGTAAAAATTAATACAACGTTTGGGCGCATCATGTCCTTGAGAAAATAATAATACGTTTAGGTTCGTCACATTTTCTAACATACTTTTCCGATTTTAATTTGTACAGAACTGATGCACTGTTCAGAGAAAATAATCGAACTGAACTGAATAGTTAAATGATAATATCTCTTTAAAATTTCAACTATCTATGGATTATGAAAAAAGTTAACATTTTGACGAATTTATAATTAGATAAATATTATAGATTTCTAGTCAATGATGCATTTTATCTGTATTTATTATTATTACAAAACATATTATGTACCTAAACGTGTCATGTGTATATATAATGTGTACCCAATCCACAGATTAGATGAATACTCATCTGTGCTCAATCGTTCTGTAAATTCCCAGGTATATATTCTGAATATACCCAAACGTGTAGTAACGACAGTTACTAGATGTATCCAGACGTTGTGTATATTTAAACCCTGACGTGTTGCAATTTGGGTAAATTTACCCAAACGTGGTTCGCCTGTTATACCCGGGTGTTTTATTAGTAAAACGACAAAACAGTATTTATCTTTGGATCCCAATGCTACGAATTAGCGTATAGGTTTACAAATCGTGTATATTTTGAATTTTCTGACTTCCGACACAACAAAAAAAAAACAGTCTGGCTTAATAGTAATACGCCATTGGTTATATAAATACTAATGGTATTTACAATCAAGGGTAATACATACGTTAAATCTTTGTTGTCGTTGCGGATTGGGCATACATTTTTTCGACGAATTCAGTTTAAATTTCGTTTTCCGAGGTTCGGTTCGAAGCTCGGATAACGAAATTTAAACTGAATTATTAGTAGACGATCCCCAAAACGACGACGAGCCATCGCGCAGTGTCGGTATACCGAAATAGAAAAATGTTAATACTCGAAGTGTGAGAGGGGAGGAGGGAGGAGGGGTTAAAAATCGAGTAAAAATTACAGCCAAAAAACGCCTAATGTATACATGACCTGTAATAGTAACGTCAAAAATGAATTTCCATCGTAGCTTTCGTTCAATTCTTTATTGTACGATATAATATTGATCTAGGCTGAGCGTTAACTACGATAGTCAATAAGAAGTTATCGCTTTTCATAACTTGGCGAGTTACTTTTTATTTCGGTGTAACGTGAACTTAACGAGTTAATATTCGAAAATACTCGGAAAAGTTAAATTTCGTATACAATCCAATCATTTTTCGAAGTTTTTTCCCATCATCATCATTATTATTATTTTAATACGCTTGTAATTCAACCAAGTCATATTTTTTCTCGGTTTTCAAAGGCACCTTTTAACTCGCCTAAGTCAATTTTTTTTTTTAATTAAGCCGGTATAAAATAAATATACTGACATACTCTAGCACTGACAAATCTGTACTTCTGAACCTTGGATTATTATTATTATTATTACTGTTATTCAATTCCGTTTTAAAAAACAGCAACGTTGATTGCATCTAGCGTTTAAGCGTCTTCCCGACAAATCGCCATTATTAAAATCGGGCACTGACACACAATACATATCTGCATAATGAAACCTATAATTTAAATTTAAATACTACTTGGGATTCACGTTGTAATTAAAACACGTTGGTGGTAATAATTTTATACAAATTTATTCGTTTTATATACATATTTATATTATATGTGTTATATCGTGTTTATAATAATAATACGTTGTACGAGATAAAAATGTAATCAATTTTATCACCTTTATTTCCCGTTTAAAGTTTTTTTTTTTATAGATTTTCGAAATGCCATTTTTGTTTTTGATTTATTTAGTTTTTGGCTTCCTTATTTTGGTAGGAAAACCGTCGACTCCCGACCGATTCCCCGGGCTCTCCGTAATAGGATATCGCAGCAGTCGTTCTGCAGGGAATTTGGATGGTATCATCGCCGTCGTTACATATATTGTGTAAGTGCGTATATATAGTATAATAATCGGCGGCGGCCTGCTTTGTCTGTCCGTTGCTCGGTTCTTTTCGCCACGAGTTTTGCTGCTGCAGTGCTGCGGTTGCCAACAGCGCAACGTCGTCTTCGTGTCCGTCCAGCTCTAAAAACGAGTTTCTTTGTATAGTTATTTTCATATTATTATGCCCTGGACACGTCGGTGACGACGACGTAGTTGAAAGCAAACCGCTCGTTTTTCAACGAGTTCTCCGTCGTTAGAAATAATTTAAAAAAAAAAAAACGTTGTTTCCGAGTAGTTGTAATAATCTTGTGTTGCTGCTGCTGCTGCGCACTTGCAACGTACCTACCTACTTACTACGACGTACTTGCCGCTGCCACCACGCGCTTTCTATCCGAACAGTGTCGTTTATCGTTTATCATTTATTATTATTATTATTACTATACGCAGTGGCGTCGCGAACTTAGAAACTAAAGTAGCAAACAATGTACAAATGACCCACCCCGCCAATTTTAATTTTACAGTGAAGTTTTTTTTCCTGTAGACAATTTTTCGAGCAGAAATAGTGCTCCAATTTTTAAAAGTATATCCATTTTCCGGTAGCAAATGTTTCACGGGTATTACTTTGAAGGGACCAAAACAGTAATTTTGTCAAAACTTCACGCGCAAGTTTTCAAACCCACCGCTCGCCCAACTAAAATCCATAAGCAATTGTTTCTTAAAAATATGGTTCGCGATTCCGTTGATTAAACGTATTACACCTCCCAATACGAGTGATGCAAGTGTGTCAGTTTTTTATTGTGATATAACTTTTTTTTTAAATGTTTATCATATTTTATAATAAACGACGAAGTTCGTGTACAGACGTACAGTTTAGGATTATATGTATACAGTGAAATGTACAGAAGGTAAATATTGTATCGAATTGTAAAAGAAAATGGTGACCTCGATGACTTGGCGTATATCAAAAACTCTGAACGTTTTTAACTTGGCACCTACAAAGGCCAAGATATCGGATACATATACATACCAGAGTATACACCCTGTCGCATCCCAAAATGGCGATGCCTCTGAATATCATTATAAAGACGATTGATAATTGTTTCATTTCCTGCTCAGTTGTTTTTTCTCGCATAAGGTTTAATAATCTCGCAGTTGTTATTCTGAATAACGGGAAATTTTCACAGTAAAAAAAAAAACAGAAAATATGCCTTAAGAATTATTGATTTTAAAACGTTACGATTTGTGTAGAGTATGCGTTCGGGATATTATGCCTCGGCAATGGAAATCTCGATGTTTTTTTGCGGGTGTGAATAAAAAAAATCTCCTAGTCGATTTGCGAATGTCGCAATATGTGTACGTACAATCTATACCGTGGTTTTCTAACTTTTTATCAAATTTTTTTTCTCTCGCTGATTACTTTTTTAGTGTAGTTATTTTCTGTCGACTGTATAATATCGGAACGAAAACTACGGTTTCAACAAAACCAATTTTAAAGTTTTTTTTTCACCCGCCCGTGACGAAATAAAATAAATTATTTAACGTACGGTGGTTGATAAAAATAAATGTATAATATTGTTTATGAGTTCTTTTTTTTATATTACTAAATTACGGTTGACGAAACGTGTTTAAAAGTCTCTATAGGGACGGAAGTAAAAAACGTACGTATCTACCTACCTTCTTGTTTTAAATCTGTTCTCCGACTAATATAATATAAATCGCGATACAACTATTGATTTTTTTCCCCCTGATCATCTGTGTTATTTTAAAAATGTTTTCATCTTTCCGCATACGTAGATGAAAATTATTTTTACTTTCACCAAATACTAACTGGATGATATAATATGTAGTTGGGTACCTACTTTTTACGTATATGAGAAAATGTAAATCTGAAATTACAATAAAATACTCGTCTCTTCATTTTCTGAAACGTGTCTGGTTTTAACGTATTAGAAGTATAATATGAATATGCCTAGCGGAGAAACTCGTTCGTATTGTGAAAGAAAAATCTGACACTCGGTATTTCAAATAGATTTCTACGATAAAATACTTTTTAATATAAAACAAACGATTACCCATATGTGGGTTAACTCGGAATGTTTCAGTGACCGCGGGATACGAATTTAATGAGATTTTAATTTTTCGTTTTTTTTTTAAGAACATCTAACGTCATGTTTCCATATACAATTTTATGTCCTTTGTTCTTGAAAACCGCTATGCAATATGAGGTCAGAAAGGAAATATATATATATATTGTAAATGTACACAAATTTATATTTATAGCAAAAATAAATGGTAATATGCGTATATTATAATAACATTCAACCGTTTTCGGTAGCGCCTGGGGCCGGTCGGGTTGCGAAAATTATTTATTTCCAAAATACACACGTGATGCACGTATAGTTACCGTGTGTGTGTGTGTGTATTAAATTCGCACGTGTTCGCCGGACTTCTTGGCATAAAATTGTAGTGCGCACTACTACGTCTGACAATAATTATTATTATTGCGCTTGGTCGTTGGCAAGGTTGTAACGACAATGCTGCTGGTGTCTGTTTTGCTTCCTTGTTTCGTATTAACCTGTTGAATCACGATTCAAATATAATATTATTTATTTATTATTATTATTATTATTATTATAAAGTAAAACACAACATATAACGTAAACGGACGACGACATGATGATGATGATGATGATACTCATTGTGGTGAAAATTTAAAAAAAAAAATATTTTATATATAATCAAACGAATAATACTGTGTTTTCCATTCGAATCATAGTAGTAGCTATATATATATATATATATATTATATAGTATACAAAATTGATTTCTATTACGGCAACGCCAAATTAAACAAACGCGTTTCTATTTACCGAATTCGTATATAACTAGCATATAACGATATTGTATATAATTTAACAGTATAAATAAAGCGAAACAAAAATATATATACATATTATTTGAAATCATTGCGTTTTATGTATCGCCATTTGACTTCTTTCCATTTATATTTTAAATGTTCAAATTCTTTTCGTTTCTGCCTGTCTGTTAGCTGAATAACTTATTTTCGAGAGATATTTTTTTTTTTTTTTACATAATATCGTTGATTAATAATTATTCGTACCTACGCGTAAATAATGATTGTATAATTATATTGTGATTTTTAAATATATTTATATTATATTTTACGGGCAAAAAAGCCCAAATTAACATCAGTGCATTAATAATCATATAGTTTACTTACAAGCTGTAGTATTATAGTACCTATACTGAAATGTGTACGCATCAAAAATATTTTTACTTATGTTATAAATATTAAAAAGGCGTGTAATAAATAATAATCAGATATTTACTACTTCATATTTTTTTAGTAAATGCTGTACACATACAGGATTAAATATATCTAATATTATTGTAGATTTATGTGCCCGCTTGAAAAGTTGTAACCAATAATAATAAATATAACTTGTTACTTATTTAAGCTCGCTTGTATTTATGTTTTTACTAAGCCATAAAATGTATTATTAAAATTTCTATCACTTACCTGATAAAAAAAAAATTTTCATGTCGAGAGCTGATCATGTTCATTTGACATGATGTTATTACGTATAATAATTGAACAAATATATAATCAACAAACTTAAAATAAAAAAAATCATTGTGTTATCAATCGTCTGTAAAAAATAAGCTTTATATAAAGAGGCCTGTATCAGAACTATCGATCACACACTTTTCTTTTATTATAGTTGCACGTGATGTATATTTGCTACAACTTAAAAATAACAGATAACGCATATATATTTTTTCAACAAAATAAAAACTTCAATAATTGTTTTTAATTGCATTCATTTAACATATGGCCAATTTTCTTGATCAAAAATGTTATATTTGTATTTAATTATAATTTGTATTTAATATAGGCAAATTAAATTTAAAAAAAAAAAATTATATTTTATTTAAAAAATAAAGTCTAGGTATTATAAATCTAAAAATAATGATCCACCATTTGCGTTAGTCGATTTAAATTTAAAGTTCTAATTAAATAGCTTTATAATATAAGACACATAAATTAGATTATACGCTCGTGCCTTGGCATCATAATAAAATTAGTTATTATTTTATTTTATTTAAATTGTATATGTTGAATCTGAACTTCATTGGGAGTTCACGTAGGGTCCTCGGATGATTGTATACAATGTAAATATAAAAAGTATACAGACTGCACTTACTGGGTTGATTAATTAAATGGTTCTTGAAATTTCAAGTCTCTTGGGTTATTAAAAAAAAATTCCCCTAGTGGACAATTATTGTACCAAGTACCTAATATTCGTCACCTATCACAATTAAAACCAAATTTTGTCGATAAGTGTTTTCTGTAAAACAACACGAAAAAAAAATCCAAGTACTTATATATCTGTGTCCATTTTCCAACAATATGGCTATAATGTTATATATACCTTTTAAAGCACTCCTACCTAGAAACAAGTATTTGTGAACAATACAAACACATTATAAGAATAATTCATTACTTTTCTCAAAATCTTTTTAAATAACCTATTCGTGAAAATGTATAACAGTCAAGTAAGTGCTTATATTGAAATTCTTAATCAACGTCTTATCAACACTTCACTCAAACTTTATTTATGTTTCGGAAACAGGTTTTAAACTATTTATCTCAATTAATAAAAAAAATTTTCTTTTTGTTAAGTATTGTTGTATTGAATATCTGGAAATGGTTAATTACTAAAGTTGCTTAATATAGATATTGTGTTATATAGGTTACAAAATAAACAGTCACAGTATATTATATTTTCAAGTATAATATAAAACACATTAGACTATACCTAATCAGTTTATAAAATATATATGGTAAGTCTCATGAAGGAGGAAATCACATGAAATAATACGCATTTAAGAGAATTCTTTAGTAGTCATTCATTACATATGTCTTATATGTGTTACTGAAATAATTATAAAATATATTTTATAAATTACGACAAATTGAATTATTATATATATATATACATGATTTGAAGTAATCTTGGATATAACACCTGTTCTGTTTTAACCAATCTCATTCCACAACTAGGAGTTGCAGCATTGTTCTTTATCCATATTTAATAGGTATTTATTATATATGATTTCATCTTATTAACTACTTCATTAAATAAATGTATTTCATAATAGTTATTACCCTTGGCATTTAAATCATTAAGAACAGTTTTTTAACAGTGTTTTTAATTTTTCAATTGAAAAAATAAAGTACTGTCTACCTAACTATTTATAAAATATAATATTGATGTAATAATTGATTATACTGTATAACCTGATTAAATTAGAAATGTCCACACTATTTTTTCTATCTGTACAAATATGATTATAATTATCTAGGTAGATTACATATTACTGTGAGTACTGCGAATGTACTTGAAACAGAATTTAATATCATCAGATACAAAATATGTTCAACGTCATTGTTTGATAAAAATTTAAATGTTTCTTTAAATACAGTATAATACATACAGTATGATATATTGATATGTATGTAATACGAATTGTAAGTTTAAATTAATTTTCAGTAATGGCCAAGTTTACCAGTTTGTATGTTATATGAAATGCACAAAACGCATAAATATATTGTAATAATTTATGGTTTTATAAAGCTTTCTATGGCGCGGTGACTAGGAAGTGAAAGGTAGGCTTCCAGAATTCCATTATGATTCACAACTTTGTTGGTAGGTATAATAAGGAATAATATATATATATATATATATATATACACACACGCACACCTGTATATGAGTAAAACACTCCATGTGTTAGGTAGACGGTTCAATTCCAAGGTTAATATTTTTCGTACCAACACAATATATCGGAGATCATGTGTGCATATTATAATAATTGTAGGTATACGAATAGAAAACCTGTTTTTTAAATAAAACAATGAAAGTAAATTAATTGGTATTTTCTTATTTGTAATATTGTACCCGTTTACAATAAATTGACATTTATTTTGCTACTTTTTTAACTTTAAAATAGTTTTTTGATTTTTGAGTAACTTTTGAATATATATAATTTTTTTAATCTTCTACAAAAATACACGAAATAAAAAATATTAAAATAGTATGGTAATATACAGGTGAATATGTAATGACTAAAAATAATAACAAATGAGTAATCAAATTTTTTGGAAACTGCATGATCTTCAAATATCTTATATAGTATGTAGCAACCAACTTTATTATGTGGCCATACCAAGTGAGTAATAAATAATAATAGGTAATATATGTTTTCTAACAAGAAAAAAAATGAAATTTGTATATTTATAATTTATTAAAATTATTCTAGTACTTAAGGGTATATCATCCATTTATATTTTCATAGTTTTAAATTATTTCTGTAAATTAAATAAATCTGTATAACATAAAATGTGGTTATGTATAATAAATAGTTTTATTTAAATTTATAAAGGATATAATGTTAATTTCAATAAAATACTGCATCGAAATAAAATAAAATATGTTTAATACCTATTGGAATGGGAAGTAATTTTAATTTCAAGGCAAAATAATATCCTGTTTTAAATATACATAAAAAAAGTTGTTTTGAATACAATTTCATACATTTATGAGTAAATCTAAATTATAAACACAAACTATCTAAAGATAAATTAATGTCACATCTAAATACTCGTCCATATTATAATAATGGTATTAATATTAAGTTAAATTTTAATTATTGTTATATACAAACATATCTCATTAACCTTAAACTAGTCATACTTGTTTTATACGTACTATTTCGATTTTCATTTTATACGTGTAATTTATTTCAAATTGCACTGTACCTAACTAGTTATATGTTTAGACATTGTAGTGTATATATATAAATATACATATATATATATATATATATATATATATATATATATATATATATATATATATATATATCATTTGAGTTTCCTATAAGCTATTCGTTATATTATTCATAGGAATAAAAAATTATTTTCTTAAAATGTTCATCAAATAATAATAATAATAATAAAAGAAATAGGATAACTACGGGTTCAATGTATTATCAATATGCCCATCATTTCTTTTTTACAACTTTAAAAAAAAAAAGTGGTACCATTGTCTTAACTCTGAAACTCTTGCTGGAACTCTGAATCATCAGACATGTTCAATTATTGTCGTAAACGTGTTTTTTCTTTCATTTTCAAGTAAATACGATTTTTTTTTTTTCATCGAATTCATCTTGGTAATTTATTTGGATCAACCTTGAACTGTATATAAAATGACCACAGCAATGTACCATGTATGGAAGTATTTTATTTATCAACGGTGTCTAGTTACAGGTAGCCTGTTTCCTTGACCCTCCCTTATAAGAACACTCATAATGTATAGGTACTTACGGATACTAAAAACGTGACCGAACTCTGCTTCCTGGTGGTGACGATAACACGAGTGTTAGGCCAATTTTAGAGTTTAAAAAATATAATAACATTTATTATATAATATATCTCTGCTTTTTTCCCAAGAAAAAATATATATAATTAAATTACACCATAATTCTTCACACTTCCCTCATTAATAATAATGATTTATTTACAGTTGCTGTTGGAAGGCAAATCGGCGATGGAAAATGCCAAATTGTTGAGAACCACGACAAATGGCGCTACACCATTGCTGATGGCCTGCAGACACGGCCACTATGATATCGCTTTGTACTTGATAAAAAAACATAAAGTTGATATCGAACAAACTGGCTCAGGTAAAAATATAACTTTAAATATAAATTTTATCCATTACTGCAGTGTATGTTTTGTATTTTACGTTTGCAGTTATACTGATAAGTTCAAAACTATTTTTTATGTGGATATTTAATAATAAAATTTTGTAGACTGCAACAATTAGAAATTAAATGGTCGTTTTATATAATGAAATAAAGTAGGAAAATTGGAAGGTGTGGTGCTTCTATTGGATTTTCATAATAGAAAAAAAAATTTACTTAAATATGATTAAACTGTATCCACCTGTACTATAAAAATTGAGCTTTTTATTTGACATTATAAATTATAAACAAAAACGGCGTTATTTTACCATATTTTATTCATTTTGGCTTGTCTGTTTTGATAAAAATAGGTTTCAGTGATTTTTGTATATTTGTACCATGTTCTAGACTAGAGAAACAAATCTAAATACCTATACATAAACTAACCGATTTGTTTTACCACCCGTAAATAATTTTTATGCAGATGTGTTTAATGAGGGCGTACATTGATTTGATGGCTTGATAGACGTATTATATGCTTTCAAATTTCCTCCATTTGCGATTCCAATTATTACTCGAAAAATATTAAATTTACCGGAATTCAATGTGATTGATGATTGTATAGTGGCTATTCATCTATTACATCGTTTTCAAACATTAGAAAATATTATTCGTTACTTTGTGCACAAACAATGAAAACAATATGACTTGTGTATTTGCAATATCTCTAGTATTCTAGTATATTGTATAGTTTATCTAATAACTTGGAAATTATTTTTCATCAATTACTGTAAGATTTATATCGATAATAATATCAGGGCCATCATGAGCCCCACGCCTTGATCATCGAGCTCTATTACATGGACCCTACGCTCTCAAGTAAATTGGAGAAATTATTTTCATATGTACAAAATACAATTCGAATAATATTTAATAATATCACATATTATTTAAATCTAAAAGAAAAAGTATAAAGAAAGTATAGTTATGAAGGAAAAGCTTTTTTTAAGTTCAACAAATGAAGAAAGAATCATATTTCATCAGTTTTAGATCAGACTTATTCAGTTAAATGATGTCTGTGGACCGTGATTACTTTGCATATCCCTTTGATTTTGGCAATTTATTTTCAGTCAATAAATTTCTAATGAAAAAAAGTTGCCATGATCTACAGATTCTTTTACAAATTGGTAAAAACAAGACATAAATGAATCGAAATAATTCAGTAAACTCTTTTCAAAAATAGTAGATAAATAATGGATTTCAAACACTGCAAGTTTTATAAAATATTTTTCATAACAGTATTTGTTATATTATAGCTAATATTGCTGTAGCATTAAGGATTATGTTCACATTACCAGTAACGACTGCAACGGCTGAATGATAATAATATCAATTAAACATGAAATTGCCCCCAAAATTGACCATGATGTCATTATTGATACATTTACATAAAGCAAACCATGAAAAATTAATTTCTAAGATATAATTTTTGTATATGTGTTTTTAATTACTATTAACAGGGCCCTGAAAATTATAGAAACTGCCCCTAAATATTATGGTATAACTATGTTGTTAATTATAAAATTAAATAAAAACATCTATGATTTACTGGCATAGTCTTTGTGTTTTTTTTTTCTACACGTATCAATTTATAATGTGCTCGAAAAATTGTTGTTACGACTTGTGTATAATACGTACGACATATATCCACCATCGATTAATCATAAATCATAATAATATATGATATTTCTAAAGCTCAATTTGTTTTCATTTTTAATTATACTTAATTGAATTGTTTTTCGTCTCGACAGTTGTACGAACTGTGTAATGTGATTAATCAAATGTTTAAATATCTATATACGCAAATACATTCTAAATAACATTTGTCTGTATAAAAAGGCTTTTTCAGAAATGTTCAGTTTATTGTTGAACAAGATTTCGTTATTTATATTTCACTGTAAAACAGTTGTCGAAATACCAAACTCTGTCAACGCCAAATTTTAAATTATATTCTATTATCTTCAAAAGTCATAAGCATAGCAGTGTTTCTCAATTTTAGCAATATATTTCTCGAATCCATTATTTTCATTATTAATTAATCATAATTCATAACACTTAACCATTAAACTGTTTATATAGATTTTTTACACATTATTATAATTTCATAAATGTAGTTTGTTTTACTTATTGCTCAATCACTGTAATTATTTTTAATTATAATAATTATTATTATTATTTCGAGCAATGTTTTGTTTTCTACGTACTTAATTATAATAAATTATTATTAGTTCCTAATATTATTTTATTTAAATAGAAAAATTCTAAATGATTATTAGTACTAAATAATTAAATATTTTAGTACTTATTTACCATTATTATTTCATTTACTTTGAAAACCACTATTCTTAAAAAATTTAGACACGTTTTATTTTTCTACAAGTGTACTTATTATCAAAACACAAAAAAGGTCATCAATAACTTTTATACTGAAAATATTGTTTTATCTATCATAACAAGGTTATCTATATTTATATAACATAGTGATTAGCAATTCGAACAATGCATATTTATTTTATATACTTTAAAAAAAAAAAAAATTTCTTCAGGTATTTTCATATAATATAAATATGAGTACTTATTGTGCTCTTTCCTTTACAAATTATGTATTTTGTTCACTAAAAATAAGAAAATAAAAACTTAAACATTTTTTTTTTTTTTTTTGAAAGCTTCAAACAACCGTGTTAATACAGCTCAACAATTATAAATAGAAACACAAACACTGAACTAAAAAAAATTACTTGCGTATAAATATAAACAAAAGCAAATACGCATGCACTAAATAATAATAATAAAAAAATTAAATTGAGTAGGTACCCAGCAGCTTTTAAAACTAGCCATAAAATACAAATAAAATAACAATTCAATATATGTATAGTTTAAATCTGTTTTTTTCAAGTTTAATGCAAATGTAAACATTTATAAACAAATTGGATTTTTTTTTTATTTGGTAAAATAAATATAATTAAGTCTAATAATAAATAATAACTTATAACTGACCAAAAAAAAAAATTATTATTATTTTGGATACTGTTTGACAGCTGGTGAAAATTAAAATTTGTGTCGTTGTTTACTTCATGAAAAGCATGGTAGGTATGTGTAAAATGTATAATATTATAATAGTGATATATATTATATCAATTATCGCTCGTTTGTAATAATAATGGAGTATATATTATATAATAGGGTATTGTGTATATATATATTTCACTAATCTTTCCACTCATTTCATACATCAAATGCGATACTATTTTTGAAAATGAAAATTACGTAGGTAGCAAGTATTGAATAGGGATAGGGTACGCCAAAATACCTTAAATTTTGATAAAATGCATTTTAGCGCCATGTATTGAATTTTTATTTTATTATTATAGAAATTATGTGGTTGAAGAAACTATAGTATTTGTGATGTACGAATTTAAAACAATATTTATAGAGAGTACAGGTTGGTTCATGGTTGAATAGTTCTATCGCGATAGGTTATATGCTCTGGACAACTTTGGCAACATATAATCAATTCAATTTAACTTACGTTCCTGATATTACCGATTGAAAAATGATGGTTTTACTTTTACTTTATATCATCGTGAAATGTCACAAAAATGTATGAAATAAATTTATCTTTTGTACTGTAGTATTTGATTTTGAAAATACATAACATTTTAATTTGGAAATCAATCGACGTGTAAATAATAAAAATCACACGTATAATACGATAGATACTTATATGACCAGGGACATGCTACAGTGTGTTAGTTTTTGAAACTAAATCACTTGTTTATTATTATTTATTATATTTATTTATAGTCAATAGTATTTGACCCCCAACTGTCTGAAATATATATTTTTTTTTTTTTGACAAAACAAATAATAATTATTATTGATCAATAAAATATGCGTGCATTTAATGTTTGTGTATACAGAATATTATTTTAATAAGTACCTAAAATGTTTCTGTTTGCAGTGATGTTTGATGGTGAAACGATAGAGGGAGCGCCACCACTGTGGTGTGCGGCCGCTGCCGGATACCTGAACATAGTCATGCTGTTGGTCAAAGAAGGTGCCGTGGTGAACTCGACGACCAAAACGAATTCGACGCCTTTGCGCGCTGCGTGTTTTGACGGACACGACGAAATCGTCAAATATCTAGTCGAACACGGTGCAGGTACGTACATTCGTTTGTCTACGTATGGATTTGATTTTGTTTACTTATTTTTTAATTTTACCACGTCATTGTGGGTGTGGATTGATGTGTGTAAAAAATTGTTTAAAAAACGAATGACTTACATGTGTTGTGTGTACACAAACTTCACATGCGACACCACCTGGCAATAAAACCCAGGGAAATAAAGTGCCAATCGTATAGAACTCTATAATATATAGTGTACATGAGGATATACGGTTGGGGGTAGTAGAAAAAAGTCTGGGCGTTTTGGTGTTGCTGCATATTTAGCAAACATATATACAGTTTACTATTCTAAACGTGAAACGTTCACTTTTTTAGGCTTTTTCCTGTTAAAAATGTGTTTTTTTTTATGCAAAATTTAAGTTTTTCATGAAAATTGTTCCATTTTTTTTCTACAGAAATTATCCAAAATTATAGTAATAATAATAATAATTAACTTTGAAAAATTTGGTTTTCCACAAATTATACTTCTGCAATAGAATTTTCAAACTTAGTATTTTATACATTTGTCAAAACCAACAACATTTTCATTAGGTAAATTTAAAAAAAAATGAAGCAATTCGTTTGTTAATTATTTTATTATTTTTTGAATTATATATAGCATAAAAACATACAATTTAAAAAATTTACGAAAATGATCTTTCGCTGGTAAATTGTAGGTTTGTACATTTGAAACAACTTGAAAAATATTTTGTGTTTTAAGAGTGCATCTCGTGCAATTCCCTAATTACACCACAGGTTACACATTTACTACAATATAAATTATAATATAATATAATTTATAATAAACGGGCAGTCAGACAATGCATGCAGTCACATAGTAAATTGTTATAGAATTGTCCATGTACGTGTACAATCGTTGCGAAAATGAAATATTTAACAAAACAATCGTAATGTCATCGACCGATTCTCGTCATCTAATTACCATTCTTAAATTCGTTCAGCAGTGTATACACAAGTACAGATAATCACTTTGTTTGGGAGAAAAGTTACTTAAGTTATAGGTATACCGTGTGTCCTACATTAATTTTATTAATAATTATTACAACAATATGACTATAATTTATAATAATAGGAGGTACATAATGTATTATATATCATTTAGGTATCCCATTGTCGTAAACGCCGTTTTGTGTCAATGCAATGATGCATACGCCATTTTTTATCCTTACAAATTATAGATAATTTTATTTGAAGCGCATGTTACCGTTGTCTGCTATTATATAATATTATTTTGTTTTTCTAACAGATATTGAAGTATCAAACCGTCACGGTCATACGTGCTTGATGATCGCTTGTTACAAAGGTCATTACACAATTGCCGAATACCTGTTAGCCCTGAAAGCCGATATCAACAAAAAGAGTGTTAAAGGAAACACCGCGTTACATGATTGTGCTGAATCAGGCTGCCTGGAAATATTCGAAATGCTAATAAAGAAAGGGGCTAAAATGGAAGTGGACTCATATGGTCAGTGCACCTCAGTTATATTATATGTAAATTCAGAAATGCTATTCTGTTATTTTTCTTCACCTTTTTGTTGTTATATAACTAAAATTATCACTTTTCCTCATATTTTTTATGAAATTAATTAAATCTTACGCTTTATCAAGAAATTTATTAAATAATTTGCAATATTAGACATTTGGAATGTTCATAAATATAATCTTTTTTTTTTTATAATATACCATTAAATAATTTTAATTTTTAATGTAATATATTATTTACATTATAGACTGAATTTTATTAAAATCTAAAAGTATGACTAAGTGCTCATTGCTTCTGTGTTCATTGCTCTTAAAATATTTTAATAAACAATAATTACTTTTGTTATTAACATTTACTAATATACCTAATATTTTTCTAATATTATCTTAATTTTAATATTTAATGTTAAAAATATAGTAGGTATGTAAATAGTTACAATATGCATCAGACGTGTTTTATGTTATCAAATAATAGAGAAAAAAATATAATAAAAAAATAATAATTTACTTCCTCCTATCTTTGAATGTGTAAAAAACTGCAAAATTTATAAAACCAACATGAACATGATATAAGCTAAATTAATTTTCAATATTATACCTCAAATCTTTTGAATTTAGTCAATAATATAATTTTAATTTAAATAAATAAAATTCAAAATTATGACTCTTGTACTATTACATTTAAAGCATATTTCCTTCATAGTATGTGTTATAAAATTTTACTTATTCAAATTTTATTTTTAAATAACTTTTATCATATTTGTATATAAAGAAAAGTTTAAATAATAATGATCTATTCCCAAAATATGCTATATAATATTAAATGTTAATCTTGGACTATACATTTTATCCACCAAAAACTTTTGTATACAAATTAATTTCGTAAAAGCAACAATATAACATATATTTTTTATCGTTATCTTAATAAAGTTAATCTAACAGTATATTACATATATTATTTTGTGCTACAAACATATCTCGTTGTTTTATAAGAAATGTGTATGCAAAGTCACACTTTTCTAGACTATTCAACTGAATGACAGCAATAATAAATACTCTTCAGTGGTATAACTTCTGTCTTATCATATTCGAGTTCAGTGTACCTTTCCTCACTGACAACTATTAGATTTTTGGGGGGAAATGTTTACAGTCCATAAAAAATTGTCATTAAAGGGCCCCATGGTTCATAAAATGTTGCACATCTCTGGTTTACATGTATTATTTTTATTATTACTACTCTAATAGTTTAATAAAAAAAAAAAAAAATTAATCAATATAATATTATTTATACTTTATATTGTCAAGTTTATTTGTCATGTTGTTTTGTGATTATTATATATTTTATTGTGATGTATAGGAATGACACCTCTTTTGGCTGCATGCGTAACCGGTCACGCAGGCATTGTTGAGTACTTAGTAAAGAGTAAAAACCTGGTGTCACGCAAAGAGAAAATCGAAGCATTAGAACTGTTGGGTGCTACTTATATAGACAAAAAACGGGACTTAATTGGCGGTTTTGACTTGTGGAAACAAGCCATGGACCTCAGGTTCAACATTGACGATGAACAAGACATACCAAAACCAGACAACGCTCTACCGATCGAGGCATATGAGTGGGCTCAAGAAGTGAAAAACCATGAAGAACTCAATGAATTGTTATCCGAACCCGACGAAATGAGAATGCAGGTATGTTTTTTTATCGTAACAGCGTTGTTTTTTATTTGTAATTATAATAATAATTTTTTAATTTCATTTTTAGGCTTTATTAGTAAGAGAAAGGATTCTAGGTCCCACGCATCCTGATACCAGTTACTATGTACGATATCGAGGTGCCGTGTATGCTGATGCTGGCAAATTTACCAGATGTATATCTTTGTGGAATCACGCTTTGGATATCCAAAGAAGTTCTCTTGAATCATGCCACCAAATGACTGTTTCTTCATTCTTCTCTTTTGCCGAACTATTCTCTTTCATGTCAGACGCATGCGTTACTAATGATGACAATGGACACAGACAAGTACCAGCATTGTTAACATTTGAAGACGTCATTCAAGTTTTGGTCAAGGCTGTTAATGAATTATGTGAACCCAAAGTGCTACCATCTGTGTTTGACCTGTCTCCTAGATTATTGCTCATTTCCTTGGATCTCTTCAATATGGCTCTCAAGTATGCATATCATTATTTGATACAAAATATATATATATATATATATATATATATATATATATATAACAGGAATGTTAATTCATGTTTATGTGTTTTATATTCAGATTGGTCAGAAACGATGAACATTCACATTTAAGCCACCGTTTACTCTACCGCTTAAACAAATGCAATGTCTTGGGACATCTCGGTCAGACTGCTCTTCATTTAGCAAGCGCCCGCAAAACTGCTCTGGCTGTATCCCGACATCCGCAGTCTACCACTTCTGAAGATTCATCCATGTTGCTAAGAGCATTGCTCAAAGTAGGCGCTGACCCCAATGCGCGCGACGATGAGGGTAACACACCACTTCATTTAGTAGCTGCCAAAGATACAACTACCATAAAATTGCTATTGGGCGGTGGAGCACACTACGATGCTGTCAATGCTGCCGGTCGTACGTTCTGCGACATGCGTAAAGCCACTCTACACAACCCGTTGTATCACACGTCCTTGGCATGTCATGCTGCTCGCATCATACGCAAATACCATATACCTTTCATTGGACACATCCCTGTCACATTGTATGATTTTGTGGAGAAACACTAGTAAATAAGCATTAGAAGGCATTTAATATATAATATGTATCGATGGTTTGATGTTTCTTTAATTTATTTGTCTGCACTTAAAAAATTAATAATAACTATAATAACAATAATTATTAATATTATTTTATCTAATAAATCATTTATCAACTTATTACAGACTATTACAGCTATATTACGATTATAATCAATGAGCCAAAACTATTGCTAACTGTCTTCTTCTTTTAAAGTTTGCAGTTGTGTATAACCTTATTATATATTGTTTTGTTTTAGTACATTATAGATATTAATTATAAATAAAGTAAACGATCGTTTATCTCTACTGTCCTATCCAACACGACAACACATCAAATACTACCAAAATATATTGTAATGTTTTTTTTTCTATACAAGATATTTCTTTTAATTTATCTTTTTATTTTTCTATTTTTGATTTATATAGTGAGAATAGACGTTGATGCTATTTTTATTTGTATGTACATTTAATAGTGTCTAAAAACTTTGTTTACATAGAAGAAATTTAATAATTATATTTTATAATAAATACATTTTAAAAAATCCATGCATTGTGTTGAATTGTATTTGAAACATTCAAATCATTAATGGAAATCGTAAACTATGTTTTTTAATACTTATAATTACATTTTATTGGGGAAAAACCTGGAAATTGTATAGTACTAATATTTATTATTTTAAAATTACCGTAATGTATGTAATTATTCAATTACAGTTAAATGCTAAAAGTTAAAAACAAGAATGTTTCACCTAATTATTAGTGCTTCACATAATTTTATTACAATAGTAAATAATAATTTGTTCACCAAGTGCATAAGTAATTCATTAATTATATCTGAAATTGTATTTCGTGAAATTAATTAAAACTCTAAAGTCCTATACATATACCTAAATACAAACGGTAATTTCTAAAACAATATTTTTTCTACTATAAAATTCGTTTTAAGTAACAAAAACTATTCCAATTTACATCCATCAAATTAAGTAATTATAACTAAATTACACATAAACAATGTACTTTAATGTTGTATTTAGACATTTTGTTAAAGTAAAATAATATGTTATACTTAAATTTTTTACATAAAACACTATAGCCTTGAATTTATGCTTAGAAATTATGAAACATTATTTTATTTAATGTTTACAAATAAATTGCATACTATATTTGAAACGAAGTTACTTCATTAAATTTGAATTATCTGTTTTTGTATTGATACTTCTTTTTAAGACTTCAGACATGCGTTTCATTGCATCCAGTTTTGTCGTTAATATCCTAAGGCGGGGTGTCAAATGCAATTTGCTAGAATGCCACTTTTTTTTGGAAGCGTGCTTGGCGGTCCAATTTTTAAAAAAACTAAATTTATAATAATACAGAAAAATTTATTGAAGGACAAAACAACCAAAAATTTGAAAGTCATGGAGGATACGAAGAAAAATAAATATCATGGAGAAATGTAAATTTCATTGTATCTTCCTTGACTTTCATACTTTCGGAATCTACATAGTGATTGAAGACCATATTTTGACCACATATATATATATTGTTTTATTCTGTGATATTAGTATATATTTGTGATTTTGACTGATAGACGCTTTCCACGTATTATCACATATTATCAATGTCAGTACCAAAATCGTTTATTTTTATTTTTTTAATGAAGTTGGTTGATGAAGACTCGATTGCCGCATGGGCCGAATCCATGTGTCTTGGGGGCCGCCGGTCATGGCCCGTGGGTCGTATCTTTGACACCCCTGTCCTAAGGCATAAAAAAAAATCGAAGTATCCCATAAACTAGACTTGTTCCAAAAAAAAAAAAAAATGACAAAATACGTCGTAGATTTGATTCGTAGCCCTAGTCCATAATAAACATAATATGACAATCTAGTTGGCCGATAATTTTGATTTCCCACTGGGCCGAGAATACCTTCCAGTCCGCTTCTGCCGTAATCCCAATAAAAAAAGACAACAATCTTGGTTTACTGCTGCAGCGAGACTAAAAGCAATGAAAAAAAGAAAAAAAAAACTGAAAATGAAAGTTTCTGTACCAGAACGCCAACAAATCGCATGAAAATAAAATGGCAAGTGACGACATCAAAAACACAAAACACCATATCGTACGTAAACGCAACGAGGGCGGCAAATGTGGTGTGGTGCAAGCAATGCGGCGACTTAATCAAACGTACCTATAAAAATAGATTGTCCATCGCATCGCCCACAAAACCAGGTTTGAAAATCGAATGATTTTGTTTTTCACCGTGCAGCTATAATAACAGTGTACCTATATTATTATATATATGGAAAAAAAATTTTTTTTGAATAATATTATATTATTGAACTTTATTCATTTGTAATTCAATTGTCGAAGTCGATATTTCTCCAAAATCTATTTAATAGACGTATTTTTTTAAAAATTTAATTGGCGCATTGTGCCTCGTAATTTTAAAGGGCGCATCGTACATTTGCCCGGTTTCCCGGTGGGCCGTACTGGACAATGAGCCGCTGGTGTTGTAGATGTCGCGTTTGAGTTGTTTAAGTAAAGATTCCAGTTTTGTTATTACTGTGAATTTGAAATCAACGGTGAATGTCATTGTATTCAATAAAATACGATTCTGAGCGGAGCTCCGGTGTAATATACATACTATATACACAGATTAGATGAATATTCATCTAATCTGTGCTATATACATAGGTAATATTATTAATTAATTATTATTATTATTAATAATATACGTACAGTATATTGCACCGAAGCTCCGCTCTATAGTGTTTTATCGTGTTATTTGAGATATGAAAGCAAAGACAAATCATTGCGTATTCTAAAAACGATTCTGACGATGTTCAATATGTAATACCTATAGGGCTGACGGTATTGAAAATGAATACCGAAAGTACGGTATTGATTTCAATACCAATTTGAAACGGTATACCGTAAAATACCGATACGAACCGGTATACCGAAATGTAATTAATGCACTGTCCTGTCCACGAATCAAGATAGTATATTGTTTATACGTTGTATAAAACAAAATATTAACTATTTAAACAACATGTAAATATTAATTGAAACAACATAAGTCAAATAAGTTTTATATTATTTTAGTGAAATATAGTCAAAGATAGACAATTTAAAACCACAAATTATGAATGTCATAAACCTTAAAAATAAATGTGTAAAGAGGTAAAAGTACAAAAAAAGTTAAATTTCTGAAGTTATGAAGTTATTTGTGGTTTGTATCAAATTTCAATTTGATGTTGTTTTTTAAATGACCGATTCAATTGTTTTAAACATTTTTAGTGCAAAAAAAAAAAAAATCTCTGTGAAAAAAATTTAAAATGCAATTTATAGTATATCAATTTTCAAGTAAACATAAAGGACCTAATCTTCGTGTTTGTTGGGGGGGGAGGGTCATGACCCCTATGACCCCCCCCCCGGATCCGCGCCTGAGATTACTTCAATAAATACAAGTTTTTTTCGGTATACCGTAACACACGGTTTTTACGGTATACCGTAGTATTAGTTGTCTATCTATTTAATATCGTGACTATTTTCTTATTATTCAGTCGTGTTTAATCTATACGTCAACACGCACACACTGTGGGTAACCGTCAAGATTTTTAAGACAAAATCAGAGAAAACACTATGAAATACATAATACATTTGATATTATCTAAAACCGTGGTAAACACTGACCAATATATAATATTACACTTTAATCGTGCGAATAAATAATGAATTATCTATGCGTGAAAAGTACCTTGTACCTACAATTGGTTACTGTTAGATACCTACTTATATAAAAAAATTGTAAAATTACAATACGCACGTCATAGGTACTTTGTATACGGAAATGGGTTCATGAATCATGGTCCACAATGTTACGTACACAATTAGGTAGGATCTAAGAAAAATAAACTACGTTATGTCATAATGTAGCGTCTTATTTCGACTCTTGTGTTCGTTTCGTCCGTCGAAAAACTAAACCGTATTGAATAATGCAATGTCGTGTAACGAGCACGTACGAGTTATGAGCAGCGACGGAGACCTGCAGTTATTTTCAATTTGAAATTTCGAAAACATGAAATGTTTAACGGTTATCGTTTGTTGTGGTGTGAGTGGTGGCCGCGGAGGTGAAGAATTTGACGTCAAAACAGCTGATTTCACCTTTGTGATAAAATAATCGACAATTTCAATATTCCAATTTCCAGTAACAAAAGCATTTGTGTCGTTCTTGCTTTTTGTTGTTGGTTCCGTTTCGTTTTTTTTATTATTATTATTATTATTATTTTTTTTTTACTAATTTGGACGGTGGGCATTTAACATCGAGACGATTGAAAATTAAAACGTACCTGTTGTTTAATCGTTATAGAAATAGTTTCTGTACCGTGGGTGTAAATACGTTTTATTATACGTAGTTACATCTCTGTTATATCTCGCACATACTTAATATTCGTCAAAGATGTCGTCCGGTTGTTGCGGAACCAACACCAAAAAACAAAAACTCTACCATCATCATCAGGCGTCGTTGGACGTCAACGGCGGTAGTGGCAGCGCATCGACAGCTCCACTCGACGGTGTCGTTCAAAAAATCATCAGCCCAGCGATGGGGTACTTTTGTTTCGACACGCTCTACTCGTATCTTAACAGCTTGGAGCCACCCAAAAAGCCAGATTTCACAAACGACCCGTTGTAAGTTCAATGGAAAAAGGTAATATTAGACCTTACACCGTATTGAATGAGAGGAAAACGTTGGGTAACATTCGTACACCTGTGGTTGTTACAACTATTAACCTTGTAACCTGAAATCGTACCCTGTTGTAATTCATATATTACTGTTTCTTTTTTTTTATCACAGTTGGTTTTCCTCTTTGCTTGAATTATTACAATTTTTTTTTTTTATCTATATGAAAGGGCTTTGTTCCGAAGTCTTAGTGGTTTTTATATAAAACGTAATTTTTTTTTTCTTGTTTCAGTCCTCTGTTTGTAACATGGGAATCCGGTGTAGACAAGAAACTTAGAGGATGCATCGGCACATTCAATTCGATTGCTTTGCACAGTGGCTTACGCGAATATGCCATAACAAGGTAAATTTTCAGTTTCATTCAATCATCGCGTTTTAAATGAGTAGTTTTTGATTAGGTAGGTTGTAAAAACCTTAAACATTTATGACATTAAATAAGTACGTAAATGTATTAAATTATGTACTCGATGAAATATTAATCTTATAAGAAAACATATATCAACCTAGTATTATTGATTTTATTTAAATAGAAATCGAATGTATGTAGATACTAGTTATATATATATATATATATATTTAAAAAAAAACTATTACTAAAACAGTAAACATTGTACAACTTATATTTATATTTGTAGTTGATGAAAAATTTTCTCACTTTTTATAATTTTAGTCAAATTAAAAAAACAATATTTTTATTAATCTAATAGTTTTTAAATATTCTCATAATTCTTTTAGTATTATTGATTTATTCCTAATTAAGAAATTTTGTTTGTTTATAGTGCAATGAGAGATTCACGCTTCAAACCAATCTCGAGCGACGAATTGAACCGATTACATGTTACCGTATCGATATTGTTACATTTCGAGGAAGGCAAAGATTACAGCGATTGGGAAATCGGCGTTCACGGTATACGCATTGAATTTCAAAATGAACGTGGAATGAGACGTACTGCTACTTATTTACCAAAAGTAGCTGAAGAACAAGGTATGAAAATTAATAATTTTATAATATCATATGAATCTTATAATTTGATATAAATATATATGTGCGTGTGTAATAAGTTTTTATACATTTTTGCTCCATGAAAATCAGTACACGAGTGTATTATTTTATAGGTTGGGATAAAATACAAACAATTGATTCACTCCTGCGAAAAGGAGGTTATCGAGGTTCTGTGACTTCTGATACTCGCCGTTCCATAAAACTGACTAGATATCAAAGCGAAACCATATCGGTCAGCTTTCAAGATTATATGAATTATATGCAAACTGTTCATTGCTAGCAGCATCTATGGGGCCAACATGATGTAGTGGTCCCCCAAATTTCTACACCAACACTGCCGATTTTTAAACACCCAAATATGTCTTTAACACGCTCTAACCCCTTATCACATTCATTGTATTTCCAACAAATGTCGCCAATTTATTATTACTACCCTACATAATTTAAAATTAATATGACCAATATTAAAAAAAAAAAACAATAATTTTTATGAAATTGTTATGATTATAAAATGTATTCATTTATTTTCTTGTTTGTAATGGTTTTTGTGTAATAATTTAATAATAAGGTTAGCGTGTGACTTAGATTAATTACTTACAGTGTACAAGTGCATACAATAATTACTTTTTTTTAAAAATTTAATAACATTTCTATATGACATTTTAACAGCCAAAATAATGAACTGCTTCGTTTGAAAATCAATCATACAGATGAATAATTATTTCATTATTGGTTGTTAATCATAATATTAGTTAATACATGATTAACATATTGAATAAAATACTTAAACTTTTATTTTTTGAAAGTACATATTAAAAAGAACATTACTTACACAGGTATCCCATAGTGATTTGACAAATACAATAAATGTTGTTCTATTTAATATTTTTAATGTTTTTTTTTTTACATATATAATAATTAGAACCATGTGCTACAATTATTGTATTTTAGATTGTTAAAAAAATACAACAAAATAAAAAGATTTAAATCAAATTAAATGTTTTTTTGCCAATTCCAAATTTATTTTATTCATTTAATGAATTTATTATTATTAAACATACATCTAATTATCTAAAAAATTTTGAAAATTTATTAATATTACCTTCCTATGGTAGGTATACATTGGCTATAAATACTTTTAAATAATTATAGTATGTATCAATGGAGGTAAATTACCGTCCGTGAGAAGGCACCTGAGGTGCTAGCAAAATAAGTCTAGTTGCTCATATAATTTTGATGGCACCTGGTTGTATTCACTGGGGTATGTCTCATGTCTGCTACTGAATAATATCAATTTATTTAAATTTAAACAAACTTTAAAAATTAATGACAAAACTTTTACGTACCGACAATTGTTTAAAAATTATATTAATTTTGACATTCCTTAGAATTTAAATTAAATTAAAAATATAATTGTATAAAAAGAAAACTTTAAAATATTGAATACAATTTATTTCATTTGTCATGTCTTTGTGGGACACCATGTATAAGGAATACGTATTATTCAAAACATCTACTTTTTCCTAAATCTTGAATTTTATAATTTATGACTAAAAGCCATTAATGTGCGTAAGGTTATTAATTATTATTTTTATTTAAATTTATAATATAAATATTTTTATCATAAAAATTCTACTTTTCATAATAATAATACATTATAAAATATGTTAATAATCAAAGTACTTTTTAATGGTTTAGATTATAATTTCGTATAAATATTTCATTAACAATGAAAATATAGTTATAAATACTTTTTTTTTTCATATATATATATATATATATATATATATCGACCACGGTTAGATTAAAATACATAATATATTAACGTTTAGAACTAGATATAATTTTGGGAAAAATAATGGTTTTATTTTGTACAACTCAATTATGTGTTCAGTTAATTGAAACAAAAAAAAAAGAAAAATTATTTATATAAACATGTTATTTGCCATTCAATTTTTCTGCGATAATAATGCGTTTTTAAATCTTAATATGTAAGCTAACTTACCACTGAGAGCTCAATAAAATAAATTACTTGACGATAATATAATTAATAGTTGAGCTTATACACTTATGAAGTATTCATTTCATATTACTCATACTAAATATATTACAATTAAAATTATTTACTTTAGACTTTTTCATTTTCCTCGTTTACTCTCTCTCAATTATTAAAATTAATATTTTAATTTTATATCATTAACGAATAACAAAAATTTTAATTGAAGTATCGAGGAACAGGATATTTGTCCGAATTGTGAAATAAGATTTTTACTGCTCGAGGATAATCAGTTAGATATTAATATAGCCGATTAAAAAAATGTCCGCAATTACAAAATAATTTAAGATAAAGCAATGAATGTAATGAACACTTTATCAATTGTCTTTTGAAAATCAGTATAGATGTTATTAACTCAATATTCAAAGTCAATTGAAAATAACAAATTTAGTTACAAGTACAACCCAATACTGTAGTTACAAACTAATTTTAAGTTGAAAATCGATTTTCATATATATATATATATATATATAATAAATCTTAAAAATTGAATTAACTTATTTTAATTACGATCTGTTTAATTATTTATTATTTTTGTAAATATATAGTCGTTCCATATTTGATCATTATGATCTAACACATATGCTATATCATTCCTTGCGAACCAAAATCATTAATACACCGTTCTGTAGTACTCACACAATTCAAGTAATACTTTAAATTCTTTATGTTAGTATTAGAAATTATGTTTTTTTTTTCTATCCGATATACAATATATGACATAGTGGTATAGAACAAAAGAACTGTTATTATTATTATTGATAATTAGTTATTGTTTAATACCAATTATTCTATAAACTAGAATAATTGGTATTCGATAAATAATAATATAAACTAGAAAAAAAAAAGCTATTGTAAAATTATTTTGGTTAAAGCGATTGTTGTAATAACAAATATGTAAAAATTCAGGAGTATTGTGTATATTTTTATGCACAACAATAGTTTTCTTTCTAGTGTGACAATAAATAAATGAAAGTACTAATAAAATATATGCCTTTATATCTAAATTAATATAATTATGTGACAATGATTGTTAGTTGTGTTTTGTTATATTGAATAGTATGAACTATGTATTTTATTTAATACGGGCTTGGCCCAAAGTACAGTATAAGTACGTAAGTAAATTACACGTAAGCAGCAAATCAGCGGAAGTGAAACGGAACCAGGAAATTAAATTAGTGAAAGAACGAAGGGTAGACGTTAGCAAGACGCCTCATGCAGTGAATTGGATTGTTCTAACCATAATTAGTGGTGTCCATATTAACAATTAGCTACAAGTTCACATTTAACACTAGCTTTTATATTTGTATAGAATGGAGAATAAAGTCTAATTAACATTGGCTATTCTTCAGACATAACCATTTACCCGTTATATTATTTGGTCACTCTCACATAAATGCATTTATTTAATCAGCGTTCCAAACAAAACATCGTATACAATTTAATAAGAAATGTAACAATGCACACGGATTTGTTATGAAGCGTCCAAATAAATATAAGACAAAGATGTAACGTTGCGTGTTACATTTAAAAATGAGCAACAATTATATTTTAAATACTAATCATAGGGTCTACAGATTTCTAATTATAAATAAATAAAATCAATTACTAGATGACTTATTTATAATTTGTTGAGTTTCTTGTAATCTTTTTATATCTTCTTTTTCTTGTTCCAACATTTTAAGTCTTAAGAATTCTAAATTTTCCATTTGATAATGGGTAATTGTATAACTCAGTAACACATGACCAATAACAAATACAGTAAGTCGATTGTATATTGGACGACTCGTTTTCATTACGTGCGCGGCAAATTCTTTGACAAGATCAAATCCGTTGGAATTGAGAGCGATCGTGCCCGTCTTATGAGCAAACTGAAAATAAAAGTGAATTTTTACCAACAATTATTAGGTAGTTTACGACGAAAAGATTTAATTTATTGTAAAGTAATTTTACCATGTAAGTTCCGCCAATTGCGCCCATTAAGGGATATAAAATTCCTGTGCCCAATTGTATGACCATCGATCGTGTGCTGATGCATGCAGGGCAATCGTCTAGTAGAATTATTGATTTAGTAGTCGTCTACGTACGAGGCGTTTAAAAAATAATTTTACAATCGTTACTATTTCAACACGACTATTTGAGAATGTATATACATACTGTATTTTGATACATTTGATTGAAAATCGATGGGATGAGAACGACCGGCAGGAATAAGGTGAAACGGCCGTAATTCTTCAGCTTCAGTTTATTTCGGTAAAATTTTAAAATAAACGCGCTCGACACTACAACGGCCGACGACAGGACTGGATTCCCGTATTTCAACGGCAACCTAAAACACAACGCATTATTTTCGATGAACATTTTTGTGCGCAACGACGATATTAAATGTTATAATCGTGCACCGAGTTTCACTGACACTTCCATTGTGTTTGGCCATTTATTTATCAGGTTATACATGTATTCGTAGACTTCATCTCTCGACAGACGTATGGCGCCCTTGGGTATTTCGTCCGGATTTCCTCGTTCGATGTACATCGTGCGAACAAACGCCGACTACTTGTCGGACGAGTCGCGGCGTATAATCGAACTACAAGACTCAACTGGTGAACAGCCGAATAATAAACAATAACAGTAACGAGTCGCCGAGATTTCTACCGTTTCGGACAATCGTGTGTTCTCACACTTTGTAGTCCTCCGGTTTCCACGCGTGCCGCGGCTTACAAGCGATAACGTTATCGTTTTTTCAAGAATAACGGTCAAAGACAATAGGCGCGTGTTTTGAACCGCGGTCACGCGTAAAACCGTAACCACTGCGTTCAATGCCAGTGCGTTCGTGGACCGCGGCGATTGTGATTAATAACGACGACAAAAACTTTTATTTTGTACATTTTTTTTCCCAAACAAGAAAACGCGTTGTTTCGGTCGTTATATATTATAAAAATTAACGTATATATATATAATAAAATTAGTATATATTATAAAAAATAATATATATATATATATATAGAAAAAATGCTCAAAGTATTTGAAAAAAGTGTTTTATCATTGTAACCTGATGATGAGTTACGCGGTCGAAGCTGGTCGTTACTTTCTAAAACACTTTTCCAAATACTCTAGGCATTTTTTCTTTGTATAATATATACTAATTTTATTATATATATATATACGTGTTAATTTTTATAATATATATATTATTTTATTTTTACAAGAGTATTAGAATTTTTTAAATTTTTAATCGATCTAAATCGTTGTTGCGATATTATTATTATTATTATTATTATTACGGAACAATACGGCGTGGACGATTTTTTTTTTTTTTTGTTAGCATTTTCCCGTACCTACAACCATAGACATATAAACTTAGTTTATATGTCTATGCCTACAACATATTTTCTGGAGACACGATAATATTCCGGTCGTCCGATTTTTGTCGTCGCGGCCGCACTGTTCGGAAAACGTCTGTTTATCGCGATGAAACGTGTGGGGAAAAGAGACAAAAAAAAAAAAACGATAGGGCGACGACTGCTGGCCGATTTACACATTATTATTGATTCCTGCGCGATAAATTTTCGTTCCCCGGTCACGGTGCCAGTCCGCGTACGCGTTATCTACGCATTTTGCGATCGATTATCGTCGTTGTTTGTTCCCGTCTTTTTTTTTTTTTTTCTCTTATTCATTTATTTATTTAATAATTTTCCTTACAGTATTGTTCTCGGTTATCCGTTCCGAGCGTTATCTGACGTCGGCTCATAGTCCACGTACGTGCGTACGCGTCCGTCGCCGTGTTCGAGCGTATTGTACGCCGTATATTTCAATAGAAGCGAAACAAAAATCTATCCGAATAAATTACAATAATGTTGCCGCCGCTGTGAGTGGTCATCACCGCCGCCGAGTCCGACGTCAGAGCGTTAACGACCGACCGCCGTCTTCGAGGAGAAGAAAACCGAAACTCGCGCCGTCCGCCACCCAGTGAGTTAATAATAAATTGTAATATATTATTCGGTACCAAAATATTACCAATAATATTATTGTTATTATTATTACTTTTTTTTTGCACACACACACACACACACACTTGTGTGCGTGTGTTGATTTCGGCAAAAAAAAAAGGCTATTAGCGGATTACACGGAACCGATGAACTCGTTCGTTATTCTCGTGTTTTAAATTTTATAAAAAAACGAAAAAAAAAAATACACTTCGTACGGAAGACGTACGCGAGTGTCGTCGTACATTTCCGGGTATATATATATATATATGTTACGGGCAAAGTAGGAAATTAGGCATTGTGTACAATGCCCAATTTTAATGGTCAGTGTAGAAATAAATACATATTTAATAAATAAACCAAAATAATTCCTCATCCGTTTATTATTTAATCAACATTGGATTATAAACGTAGCACGACTTTTGCTATAAACTATAAATCATTAACTAATGTATAAGTAAAAATAATCATTCCAACGTGTCGTTTAGAAACAAGAATGTTTCCTGGTGTTGACTACAAATCTAAAATTTGTACCCACATAAAATTATGTTAAAATCGTATTCCATAAAATACACGTTGTCCACAAGAGTTTGAATACTTTGCCTGGAAATAATCGCGGGCAATGTAAAGAATATTGTTGTAGTTTTAAGATACATTTTTTATATTGCCCAAAATGTTCGGTCATTGTATACAATGCCCGTGACATATAAATGTATGTGTATCGTCTAATAAGTAGGTGTAGTATGTTGCAGTAACAGGTTATTAACACAATAATCCGAGTGGGTATTTTAGGGATTAAAAGTAAATCGAATCGATGTTCTTCTACACTAGTAAACTTTTTTTTATTTCGTTTTCATTCGATCGTATCCAATACCACTATTGTATAATGTATATGTCGGTGTCGCGCGCGCGCGATAATTATCGTTTTCTTCAAAAATTCCTCACTCCCATTGTTTTCGATAAAACGTATTTACCTCCTGCTGTCCAGCAACCTATTATTAAGTCTGCGATCTATTACAGTGGACGGACACGCTTTGTCTTTCCATTCAAATATTCTAACATTAATATCGTTTATTTCATTATCGTTATTATTGGTCAAATTACAATTGAAAATATTATTATGTAAAATATTTCGGATACCGTTCGAGTATTTACCCGTACAATTTGTTTTCGTAGATTTTCGTGCGAGTGCACCCGATGAGTCGAAATTACGTACTTGTTTTTCGAATTACTCTGAACAGTCTTAAATAATTATTATTCAAACGGATTGAAAACTAAGAAATTAAGTTTGAAAATTTAAACGTTTCAATAAGAGCCCGTTAACATTAAATTATTCTTTGAAATATTATTGTCATTATGCCAATAACCTTATGATCGTAGTTTTAATTCAGTTAAATAGAATTGTTTTTGAATAGCTCGTTGGGAAGCACTTTTTTCCTGCCCATTGTTTTAGTTGGTAATAATTGGCTTTAAATTTAATGCGTAGCAAATGTATAAATTTCACGATATACATTAGCATAAAAATTAAAAAGCAAACAATAGATATTACAAAATAAACAGTATCCAGAATTAATAATCCTGTTATGTAAGTAGAATACGTATAATTTTGATAATCCTTAAAACGCCATTTTTCAATATTATTCGATTTTGATTTCAGTTTTTCATATTTTAAATTACCTGTGTTTATAATCGTATCATAATATAATATTGTTTAGGAAAATTGTAGGTATGTGTAGTTTTAATTAATCGTGTGCCTACTTAAAATTGCCAATTGATGTGTACCTACTTAAATTGAATTATCTGATTTAATACAAGTACAATTAATAATTATTATTTATCTTTACATTTAAAGTAACAAAAGTTTTTTTTTTTACTCTTTCGCAACAAATTATGTTATATGATTAGGTAAGTAATATAAGTGTTTTCTGAATTTTCGTAGTCAAACTTAACTGTATACCTTCATCATTCCATACACTTATTATTGGTATTGATTTTAAGGGAATTCCAAACAATTTTAAACGTCTCCATATTTATGCTATTTCTTTGAATCGAATGTTGGTTTAAAGTTGATAAAGAGTTCATTAAATTTGTAGTAATTTTGTATGATCTGTTTAAGTGCGAATAAATGGTCTACTGTTGATCGACTTGCCATGAAACAGTTTTGAGATAGTCTTCTATAATATTATTTGTGTATGATCTTGGACTTAGTAATACATTCAATAGAATATTGTACATAGTGTGGAAAAAAAGATTCCTTTCTAATTATTGAAGTCCTCTTATGTATTTTGTGTACACAAACTTCATAAATAATTATTTGCCATTCAATAAATACATGAATATTACAATGTAGCATTTAGTACGATAGGTATTGGGTAGTGGATTATTTAATTTATAAGCACCTAAAAGATTCAGATTTAAATTCAATTTTTCATACACTGTTGGTGAATTTTTTTTGTTGTAGTTTCATAAGAATTTTTTTCAAAATATTAAAATCTATTAATAAAATGTGAGCATTATGTTTGGTAGGTATTTAAATCTTAATAAAGAATTTTTAAATTTCCAGTTGGATATTACAAATTTGATGTGTTTTAAATAATTATTGTTACATCACTATTATTAAATAATAATTTTGAAATTAGAATTGAATGATGTTTATATTTTCTACTCAAATTGTATTGTATAATTATTTGGCTATTAAAGTCATATTAATTATGTATGGTACCTAGCTAATTTTAGAAGCCTTTAGATAAAGCAAAATAATCCAAGTTATTTTATTAATTGAAACCAATAATAATTAATACTTTTAGTAATTATAGATAATCACCTAATTAATTATTGCTTAAAGTACATTGTTGTTCTGTTAATAGCTGTGTATAATATTAAAAGAAACCACTTAGTTATTTTTAAAGTAATTTTAATTTTATGTAAATATTTTGTTTATATACACACACACACACACACACACACACACACACACACACACACACACATAAGTATGTAAACTGATTTTCTAAACTAAATATATCATTATTAATTCATGGTATTGAATAGTTTTAATACCAACCAACAATTATTACCTATATAAATTTAATTAAATAAAAAAAAAATTATTTTATAGGTGCCACATTTTTCTTGAATTAATACCTAATAATATATTTATTAGTACAAATTTAGTATAATAAATAATATTATACTTTTGATGATGTGAAGTTTTGAAATCTCGCTAATAGCCTTGATGTAAATGCATTAATATATATATATATATATATATATATATATATATATATATATATATACGCTTATAAGTAAATAATAATATTGTTGGTCATTTAAAATTGAGAATCAAATCAGTATTAGTTTAAAATCAAACAACTCTTCAAATTTAATTTGTAAATAACCTTTTTCATCAAAGTTTTAAGTTTAAATATTTTATTACTTTTAAATTTATTTTATTATAAATTTTATTAAAATGTTCACGGAAGTGGTAATTATTAATTTATAATTTTAACTGGCGCGCCATAATAGTTGAATTTTATTTTGTATAGTTAATAAGTAGTTACCTATTTTTCAAAATAAATAATTTATGAAAAGTCTAATATTTTATTTTATAGTTAAATATAAATGCACATTATTTTTGTTTATTAATCGTTTTAGAACTTTTAGACATTTTATTTATATGGCCACTTAAAATGTAATTAACGAAGAAGATTTATTCTATATATCTATGTACAATTAATTATATTTGTTGGTAGGTATTTACTATTACTTTTGTTTTAAAATTTTATATAAAATATATTTTAGAACATTTTGATTAATTTCGATGAAATAAGTAGTTCACTACTTACCTAATTAGAATAAATAAAATGTTTTGAATTTAATCTCTTATTATTTTTAGAATATATTTTACAAATATTAAGATCTTTTAAAATCAGATATTTATTTAGTTTTATATTATGAATGTATGAAATAATTTAAGTTTACAAAAATTAATTTTATAAATAGATGTTTTGAAATAATTAATGAGTCAAAACAAACAACTTTCTATTTAACTATCTACTCATTAAAACAATTCGAATTTTTAAAAAACTGTTGATATATTAATTTATTAGATACTTACCTATAGATTTAATGCAATAGAATGTATAAATAAATTATTTTAACCAAGTACATAAAGAGGATTGGGTACATTTTTATAAAATATGTTTTATCATCCAATTTTAATAGCACAAAATGTATAAATAAGTATAATAAATAAATCAAATTAAAAAAATCTTGAAATTAAAACTTTTTACTATAGATAAAATAATTATAATAAACTAATTTATTTTACCGTACTTTTGATAATATGTAAAATTTCAACATTTTAAAATGCTCATTAAATATTATTAAATGTACATAGATTTAAAAGTAAATTTAAGAAATTAAATAATAATAAATTTTAATATTAAAATAATTGTTTGCATACTTATGTTTTTAAATTATTAAGTAATAATAATTTTTATATTGAATAAGTACTCAGTAAATAAATTGAAAACCTTAATTTTTATTGCAATTAACATTTTATATTACGTTTTAGATATTTGCTAGTAGTTGTTTGATATTCAGATTTTAAATGATTTTTAACGCTTATGCTTTTTAGAATATACAAATATAAAATTAGTTTATTAAATTAAGTCATATAATACATTTTCCGGAATTTATATGGTATTGGAATTTATTTGTTAGGCATATATAAAGATACAGAAATGGATGAAGGGATGGATCCGACATTTGCAATGAGACTGAGGGCGCAGCTGTCCAGAAGTCCGGACTATGTTGTACTGAAAGCCCGTCAAATGCAGGTGACAGCAGAATCAAAACCGCAATCTGCTGAGAAAGAAAATACATTATTGGGTTTTAAAAGACTTGAAGAAATGGAAGTAGATGATGATCTGAATCAATTGAAATCGTATAAAAAATTCAAAACTGATCAATCAAATACGTCTGTTCAAATGTATGAACAGTCTATATATAACAGTGGTTTTAGAGCTGATCGATTTATACCTTATCGAGAAGCACATAACCTTACAGCAAGGTTTAACATTATATCGGATATTAGAAATGGTATAGATTATGGTAAGAAAGATTTTCAAAGTGAAACGGCTAACAAAGATGGTGCGTATAAAGCCATTCTTCACAATGAACTGCTTGGATCCAGTGTTGGTGAAATAAGTATTCAAGATAAAAACCGTGATCGTTTAGCTACCAAACGTAACTTGTTTCAGTTTTATTCGTCTAGTCCTGAACAAGTCGATAATATACAATCAAGAGTCCCTTATTCGTTATCTCCACTTGGTGCTAAAAGTCAAGAAATTTTACGATCGCCACGTAAAATACCTCGTAAAATTTCTAGAGTGCCTTACAAAGTCCTCGATGCCCCAGAATTACAAGACGACTTTTATTTAAATTTAGTTGATTGGTCATCTTCAAATTTACTTGCTGTTGGTCTAGGAAGTTGTGTATATTTATGGTCAGCAACTACGAGTAAAGTAACCAGAATTAGTGATTTGTCGTCAGATGGTAATGTTGTTACTTCAGTAGCCTGGAATGATAAAGGTAACTATTTAGCCTTTGGTACTCAAGAAGGTTCTGTAGAAGTCTGGGATATTGCAGCAGAAAAGCAAGTAAACAGTTTAACTGGCCATGCCGGTAGAGTTGGTGCTATTGCATGGAATGGTGATGTTGTGTCATCAGGAAGTCGTGATCGTAATATATTTTTGAGGGATATGAGAGGGCCTAGTCTATCTACATGTAGACGATATGCTGGTCATAGACAAGAAGTATGTGGTTTGAAATGGTCTCCAGATAACCGATATCTTGCATCTGGAGGAAATGACAATAGATTGTATGTATGGAATACGCACGCATATACTCCACAATTGACGTATAACCAACACACTGCTGCAGTAAAAGCAATTGCTTGGTCTCCACATCAAAGAGGCTTATTAACTAGTGGTGGAGGAACAGCTGACAAATGTATACGTTTTTGGAACACCCTAACTGGACAACCAATGCAGTGTATTGATACCGGATCACAAGTATGTAATCTTGCTTGGTCAAGGAACACCCAAGAGTTGGTTAGTACTCATGGATATTCTCAAAATCAAATCGTTGTTTGGAAATATCCTTCGATGAGTCAAATCGCCAAACTCACTGGTCATACGTTCAGGGTATTGTATTTGTCCATGTCCCCGGATGGAGAATCCATAGTAACAGGAGCCGGCGATGAGACATTACGATTTTGGAATATATTTTCAAAAGCACGTTCGCAAAAAGAACCCAAGTCAAAACTAAATCTTTTTACAAACATTCGATAAGTGATGTATATTATAATATTGGTCCTTAAAATGTAATCATGTCTTGATCTCTCTTTCTTATAAATTTTATATTTTGTTTGTCTTTAGCCATTTTTCAGTTTGTTACCCATTGAACAAACAACCACTTTTTAATTTCTTTTTTGTAAACAATTTGACTTTGTCTTGATATTGCTTAATAAATATGTATTTTTTTTTTTAACAATTTACGAATTAAATGTGCTATTGTTTTTAAATTTAAGATGTAATCATAACTTTTAAATTATTATTTAAATTCAGTTATTAGGTATTGTACCAAAATCCAAGGAATACCAATTAAAAATTAAATTAATAAATTTTAATTAAATGGTTAATTAGAATTTGTTATTATTTTAAACACAAATTAAAATCGTAAAAAAGTAATATTGATCACAATGTTAAACAATTTTGGTAATCTGGCCGTTTTATTGGTAAAAATTATAACTTAACATAAATCATTCACATAAATTTTAATCTATTTTATTATTTTATTTTTCTATGTTTATGAAATTATCCATAATAATATACTAAAATGTCTCGATTACCAAAATTTGTACCACCAATTATAAAAATGTTAAGTTATCTTAATTAATATTATCCTTATCTAGGTTATAGATTAAACTTAGTCTATGGAAGAATTGTTATACTTAATTATTACAAATTTCTGTGTTAATTATGATGAATATATATTTTCCAAAATTACCCAATGAAGTGTAGAAGTCATTGATACCAAGAAAGATCAGTATTTAAAACTTTATTGGGATTTCTATTGGTATCATTGTACCTTTTAAATGTTATTTAACTAACTGTATTAGTTGCGATGGATTGTAAAATTAATTCTGATTCTTTATATCTTGCACGTATATATTTCATCAAACTGACGAACCTGTGTGGAATTTAGTTGTTCATAAATTAAAATACAAAACATATCTCCGTAATTGTAGTTTATTATTTTTAACATTTTTAACTAACCAATATGTTTTTTTACTACATGTACTATTACTAACTATGTACTATTTAAATTAAAAATAATGTGTTCATCTCATTGTAAGTAATACACATACAGAACTATTAATACACTTGTAAATAAGATTAAGATTTTTAAAAAATGATATATTATAAATATAAATATTGATCTAACTATAAAATTAAGGGCGAGGATCGATGGTCGGTCAGTGTATAATTTTATTTATATTATTTCGCACTTACGTTATAAACTATTTATTTGTAAAGAATATATAATTATTATTTTGGGTGATTAAATAAAATTTTAACTAAAAATTTATTTTGTATTTATTACCACCTAATATTAAATAATGTCTAATTAATTTTATCAGTATACAATATGGGGTGTCTGCTATGTTGTTATTACTGAATATCTGACTTTTTAAAATCATTTTATTAGTATATTACCTATACTATATATAATGTGATATCAACGTAGAACAAAATAGGTAATTGTTATTACAATTGTTTTTAAAATTTATATATTTATGTAAAATACAATTTAAACCGGGTTTAATGTTTTGTGTATTTGATTTTTTGAATTATATAATATTCAATGTGACAATATATTTTTTAGTATATATATGTGTTTTTCAACTTCGACACTGCGCCTTGTCTCTTTCAACAGTCAGTGAATCCATTGCTTCATTCATCTTCGTGTAGTATTAAAATGACAAATATCAACAACTGAAAATACATTGTTTAAAACAATCAATTATGTGCAATGAGATTAATTATTACTACTATTGTTAACATTATTTTTAAATATGTTAAAATATTAAGTTTAAAATAATTATACTTAAAATATCTTAATGGAATTAAAAAAATTAATGACGTATTGTTAAATGAATATGTAGCTTTGCTTACGAAATTTGTGTGAGTTGGAACAAAATACTGATATTAAAAATTTAAAAAAAACATTTTGGTATACGCATATAAAATTATTAAATTAATTTTTTTTCTTTAGTATATATATATATATATATATATATTAACTTGACAAAGATAAAGAAATTGATGAAAAATCAACTTAAATAATAATAGGTCAAATATTAACAATTTAAAGTTGAAATCGAAAAGAAATTTGTTTCGATTAAAAATGTATGCATTTAAAAAGGATTTTAATGTACAATTATTTTACAAAAAAGTAAAAAAATTAGTATGCATATTATTTGTGAAATCCTTTGAATTACATGGACTTGACTAGGCTTCATCATAATAGGTATGTGTATATTTATTATTTGTTACGATTTAAAAAATTACTGTATGAATACCAGTGGTTTTCGACCTTTTTCATAAATAATGCACACTGTGTCTATCATAAAATTTTTTATATAGTACATCGAGTTTGAATATACTGTTTCCTCAAACAGAAAAGTGAATAAAAAAATGATAATAAACCGAGTTTAAAATGCGTCTATTTCTGTTTTTATTAACTCATTTCACAGAGATATGATTCTGAGAATGATAAATTAATAGTTAGCGTTTTTTTTTACATTTTAAACATTTCTCAGTATTCTGCAAAAATGTGTATACCTATCCGGAACTCGTTAAGGGCCATCTCTTTGAATTTTCTTCTGTGATGTTTTAAATAAACAAATATTCCAATATTTTCAACAAGTTCTCAACCGACCAAAGTGGCCAATTAATAATGATACATTGAAAGGAACTCATAATTTCGTTTTCTCTAGTTGTCCTAGTACGAATGAACAAATTACTACCGTAGGGGCCAGTCGATTGTAACATCAAAACTAAAAAACAATTTCAAACGCTCGCTGGCACACCGGTTGAAAACCACTGGTCCATACTTATTATAGCAATGGACTACGACGACGCTAGGTACGTTTTAGTGGGAAATATTGAGACATCTGTGAAATGTGAGAAATTCCATGTGAATTTTTAATAATAATAATAATAAATAATAAACGTATTCCTCCGTAATGTTGACAAACAGATATTTGTTTCAAAAACATTTTGTCAACATTACAAAATACAAATGTATAGTAAATGGGGGGAAGGGAGGGCAAAGTTTATATATCTTTTTTGTATATACATTTTCAATTCGTATATATTTGTTTATTAGTATCGTGGGCGTGCTCACTGGGAGGTGAGGATGTCATATTGTCATATCCCCTTCCACATAGGCTTTTTTTTTTTTGATAAATTTTTATAAAACCATTAGAAAAAACTTTAATTTTCTTAAGGAATTTAGAAAGAAAATATTACCTAGGTGACCATCTGGATCATATGGACAATAGTCATTATAGGTAATGCGCTACTATTCTGTTTTACACTAGCTATTATATGGACTTGGTATATTATATATGCGTATCTTTCCTTCACGTGAAAATGCTGAGCACGCCACTGACAAGTCAAAATATAATGACGACATTGCATCCAATGATCCAATACATATTTTAAAAGACAACATTGGCCCTCGAATAGTGAAGGGTCTAGAATAACCGAGATAATAATCGAACAATACTCGCGAGTAGATGTTTTTCTTAAACCCCCATATTTTCAGAGTAACTATATCAAACATTTCATCATAATATTTCAAATAATAATCGTCCATTCAGTCTAGGCACACGATGTTGTCATATCGTTATAGGTAGGTACCTATAGGTACAGTATTCGCCGCATTTGGTAAGAAACACGTAAGTAGTTTTTTCGTATATATACCTACGTATTCGGAGAGTCGAAGAATCCTATATTGGATTCTGTCTATCCTTCTCGATAGTTTATGGCTACTCGGAACTGTTTTAATGCATGTAATTACGTTAAGCAAATTATAATTAGTATAATATATATTACACTATATAGGTGTGTTACGCGTAGAATCGATTTAAATATTTCAATTAATATTCACCGTTGTGAACATATTATACCGCAGTTGAATATACTAATGCGTTTTACATTGTTCCGAAATGTCTTGAATTCTTTGGTCTGCAAATATTATACCAGGTATGAGCAATTAGGGAAGTGTGCGTACAAGTAGGTGCATATATTGTCTTCGGAATGCGCGATTAAAATGCTTCGGTATTACGCATTCAACACGTGTACGAGAATTCTTTTTCTTTAAACTGATCATTAATAATAATATGTGTACACTCTCCACTGTCAAGTCAAATAATAATAATAATATCTGTACATTTTACAAATAGGTAATACACATTTATTATAAATGCCACTGAATATTATATAAATCTGGAAACAGTGTAGCTAACTATAAAGAAAAAGAAAAAAAGGAATTAAAATAATGTTTTAAAATGGATCTTTGATTTGTATAGTTTTAATTTCGTGCACAAAAAGGTTACCCGTTTTATTTAATATACTCGTATTATAATAGAATAGTTGATTTAGATAAATAACGGTAGGTATCTACTCAAAACGGGATTTGTGAATAATTTATTATTAATTTTATTGTTCTCGGTTGGAAGCAGTGAATCAAAGGTTGAAAGGTACCTACTCATATATAGACTGCGCCGATTTAAAAAAAAATTATTATTTAAATTTGAATTTGTTCACTGTTATCCGTATCTTCTTAATTATTCAACAGTCAATAATAGAAGGCATATAAAATTAAAACTAGGTATAGTTTATATCATTTTAACTTTTCAACTTATTAAATTAATTTTGTATTCGATTTCCTACCTCGGTCGATAAAAGGGTATTCGTAGCACTAAAAATTATTGAAATACGCTCTTTAATATGACCTAAAAAAAAAATCTTAAAATATGTCACAAAAAATAGAAAAAAAGGGTTTTATTTATTAAAGTAGAGAAATAACTCTGACGAGTTGAGGTCCGCGCACACCGCCGTGACATCGCGATAATTTATAATATTAGTCCCTAATACAGTAATTTATATAATACCTATGGATTATACTGCTATAGGTTATTACATGAAATATGTCTGATGAAACGTAAATATTTTTTTATCTAAAGACTCCGACATTTATGAAAAATACAAAGTAGACTTACTGAATAATAGTGAAACACAGTACCGAAATTGGGAAAATCGCTATAAAAATCGAAAATAGGTATATTGTGATAAGTATAGAATTTGATATTTTGGAATCGTCGACGCATAAAACAAATTTTTGTAGCTTACTCCGCTATTTTTGTCTGTATTCTATAATAATTAGCAAATTAACCGAGCCCTGGGTATGATTTATAGTTTTTATAACCTATAGGTACTTAAATTTGCTATTTCTTGAAAATGTATAGTAGATATTTACCGAAATATGAATATATAATGTATAACAATAACAATATAATAACATAATATAGGTACAAAAAGTGACGAATATGGACGCGATGCCATTTAGACGCAAAAAAAAAAAACATTAATTTAAATTTAATATTTTTGTTAGTTTTAAAATTACGGGTTTTTTTATACGCTTTGGTTTTTGGTTATGTAATACATAAATTTAATGTAATTTATTACGTAATATATTATGTATAATAATATATGCATTTTTTTTTATAATGCACTATAACTAAAAAATAATTCGCGTTTATGTTTAATGTCTAGATATATATATATATATATATTATTATAAATTTATAACTGGTGTGAGTACCTACCTACGTAATAAATTCGTTTGATAAAGTTAATTGGGTATAAACGTGCGAGTCATACTTCTATCACAGATTAGATAAAAATGTGTCATCTAATCTGCGCTTTTATTATAGCACCAATATACATTTGGCGGCCAAATGTGCTCGCGTCCTAGACCTAATATCACTTGTAATAAAATAAGTAATAACAATATACACGCGATTGTTCTATTCGCTGGAAGTTCAAAATTTATTCGTATTTTTATTTACAAGCGCGGATCATTGAATAGGTACTGCGAACACAGCTATATTGGATGAAATTCATCGTTAAATAAATTGTTGTCCTATTATTTTGACGAAGTTCAAGTACAACAACATAATTCGTAATAGAATTATTGGGTATAAACATATATGGGGAGGGTGCAAGGAGTTTCCAGCCTTTCTCCCCCCCCCCTAAATACCAAAAAAAAATTATTCTCGCTAAAATTTTAATATTTTTAAATGTTGAACTCGTGTCGTTCCGTTGATTGCGAAATTATAATAGCGAATTTCAGCGCATATTATAACAATATATATAACTAAAATCATACGAATTTCAGAATCTTGAGCATTATTACAATATGTCGTATGTGATTAATATTTATATATAAATAATTGATAAGAAATATCGATTTTTGTTTTTACACTCGATTGTAGAAAACGGTACAAAATTCTGTACTGGAAAATACGATAGTGTTTTTCTTAAACTGACTCGAGCGTATTGTATATAGCTCTTAAAAAAAATCTGTTCTTCATAAAAAAAAAACCCGTTTATAATAACGTTATAAGGCGGAAAAAGTTTTAAATGTAGGTACTAGGTATTCAGCAATCGACAAGTTGATTTTGTTTTGTAATTCTATATGAGATTTTTTTCATTAAAAAAATTACTATTAAATTTAATAAAATAACATGTAAAATATTTATATTTCGAAAATTCCTTTGAACTTTCTTCGTCCACTCAGAAAAAAATCGTTTCTACGCGCCACTGGGTATATAAAAGTAATATATGTCTTTTGGAATTTTTCATTTTTCATTTTTTTTTTTTTTTTAACACAATAATCGTATGGGCGTAGAGGTCTTATTAGAGTTACTTTACAGTTGTTATTTTTTTAATGATTATTAAAACCAGTGTTCTCCGATAAAACTATCGTCGGTTCGTTAGGGTCGCGTCACACTATATATAGCGGCGTAGCACCGATCGGTAAATTAGCGTCATTATATACTACAAAATGACGGTTCAAACGCACCCGGTCGCACGTTTTTCGTTATCCACGTGTGTTCTGTACATATTTGTTATAGATACTCTTTTTCTTAATATTTCTATTAAAATGTAGTATATATATATATAAATTATAATTATTTTTGAAAAATATCACGAGTGAGTACGATTCTCGTAAATTCTCATTATAAATAACCGCTACTACATTAGTAAAAAATTATGTTTAGTTGTATATGAAAACGTTGTGTAGGATGGATTACTCTGCAATTACTGTCTATACGCGTGCTTTACAAGCAGTTTCAGTCGCCGAGTCATTTGGATACGTACTCAAAGTCGCCAAGAAAACGGTCATTTTTTTGTTTTTTACTCGTCATCAAAAACGCGCGTTAACACCGCTGTAGTGCTGTTTTGATGTCATTTGATCGTAAACCATTGCAGTTTTGGTTCCGAACGGTTAACAGAACTAAGACAGAGCGGTGGAAACGTCCGAGTGCGACGCGGTCCATAAGTAAATGTGTGTCTTCAAGACCGTAGTTAGCAAAAAAAAAAATTTTTTTTGGGGTGGGGGGCTGAGAGTATAAATATGAAATAAAATAAAAATAATGAACTAATATAACAGAATATAAATCATTAAATTTTATTTTAAGAACAAATTTCGGAGGGGCTCTGAACCCTAAACCCCCCTCCCCCTGGCTACGGCCTTGTGTGTTTTTGTTCAGAGGCAATACCGCGCCGCGCCGTGTTACCTACCGCTGTAATGTGACGCGGCCTTTATTAGTGTTTAAGACGGATAAATTTAAAAGGCACAAACATTTTTGGTATACAATTGCGTCTTTCAGTAAAAAAAAAAAAAAATGTACATTTTAAGACATTAACGTCGACTCTCGTGACATTACCTATATACGTAGTATTATTATTTCAGTTAAAAATGTCTCTACACGATTTAGTCGAAAGCGATTGCGGTGGTTCCAATTCTTTAGTTAAATTGTCGACACATTTTGTCCAAGACCACGCGTTTAAGGATCAGGATCTTAAATTACCGGTGCAGGGCCAAAGCAATGATGAACAACAACAATTTTTGGAAGCAACCACAGGAGAGGTAAATGAATATAATATACAATTATTCGATGGAAGTTTAATCCGTTTCGTATATATATACGTGTGCGCATATACTTTTAGTTGGCGGACCAATTTTTTAGTTCCACAGAAACGGATACGTTCAGAATGGACGACCTTTTAGCTGAAATGAGAAGCGTCGAAGAACGCAGTCGTGAAGATGCTTGGCCGATGGGATTTTCTGAAAAAATTGAAAAACAAGTCAGTGTTGAAAAAATAATAATATTCTAAATAATTATAGTATAAACAGTTTAAATAAATAAATTAAAACTTATGTCGGAAATATTCATAGACTTTTTGCGAAATTTCAAGTATGATATAGGCAAGTATAGACAAGTAGTAAATGGCAGTGGTGAAAAAAAGATGTATTTTGGAAAATTTTCACGTTATACGCATTCGTAATAATATGATAAATGATTTTTAGATGAAATAGCGTATCACAATCGCGCGTTTCAGCATCTGTACCGATATTTATTATTCGCTTTATTATCGTTTTTAGATTCTGACTTTTGAGTGAAACGAAGAAGCTATGTATTGGTTTTACAATGATATACATATTTTTTTTTTCTGTGTACAACTTTTCGACTGGCAAAAATGCTCTAATCATTACATCCGCACCCATTTTCTGAAAGCAAATTTTGTTGGGGTGGTACTTTAGGGGGGTCATTTTCGATGTTATCAATGGTTTTTAAACGCGATCCAAAGAAACTATCAAAATTAAAAACAGAAGAAAACGCGATTTTGTCGCGTAATTCATTATTAATTGTATATAAATAATAAATAATATTACACCGAAACTCCGCTCAGAACAGTTGTATTGAACGCAATGATTTATCATTACTTTCAGATTCATAGTAATAACAAAACTCTAAATGTTGATCTCAGTAATTCACAATACCCGCAGCTTGTTACCCCACCCCCCTTTTTTTATCTGAAATATAATATTTTTATTTTTGTGTTCTGAAACCTGAGTCTTGCGATAAGATTTACGCAATAATAGTGTTTTTATTTTCGAAAAACTTATTGTGGTTGTAAAAGTGCTCCAGACGTTTGATGTAATTCCGTCTATAGATTGGAATAATGAATAAAAACCGCAATACTTTAAAGATATTATTAATTTTAGAATTTTCCAACGCTCAGGAATTCGGTAATTTTCCGGGGGGAGAAATACTCGATTAATTTTGGTTAAACTGAGTTTTGTTCAGAGTCGTTATTTCGAATTATTGTATTGTTTTTAAACTAAAAATTTGAAAAATTGATATTTCAAAATTTTTTTAAACGTATTGTTACATTTCAGGACCAAATGTTTGACCCAAACATTTGGAGCTCTTCGGACAATAAAATGTTGGTTAAAGACGAAGTTTACGATTTTGGTTATGATCCCGAATGGGTAAAAGAAATAGAACAATCGTACCAAAATCAAGAGTAAGAAATTCGTCGAATTCACCGAATTCATTTTTGATATTTATTTTGTGTTTTATAATTTCAGGATTGACGTGTCAAAATCAAGATTTGATTTCAAGAACAGTAGAGAAAAGACGCTTAGTTTTGATGCCAACAATACTGAATCTATAGTTTGTGAAGACGTGATGGTAATTTTGTAAATTATACTGAACCGTAAAATTAAATTATGAATGTTCATTTATACTTTTAAAAAGTACTGCAGAACCACTCTGCAGTTATGGAAATAAATAGACCTACATTTTTTAGGTGCTAAAATTGAGTATTACTCGTAAATCCGCAGAGGACTCTTCCTCTTTCGCTTTACAATATTACAACTTTTGCTGTCACGCATTTCATTATTTTCGTACTTCATAAAATTAATATAATATTTAAAAAAAAAATTTTTTTTTATGTAATTCTTATATACAATGTCTTATTCATATTCTATAATATATTATTGTAATATTAACTTTAAAGTTACTTGAAAATTATTTTACCATTATCTTTTTAATTTTTTATGACTAGTTTGTCTAAAATTTGATCGGTTTTCAATTATGTGCAAGATCTTTTTCTATATTTAATTTAATATAAACAAATTTCTGAATCTCTGTTATTAGCATATAATATATACTCAATACTAATAATACTTAATACTTACTTCATACATGTTCTAAGTCTAACCCTAATATTAACCTAACACACATACTTCAGAATATATTGTTCACATATTGTTATAAAATTGGAAGAGCTATCTGAAGAAATTTAAATAAATTTGGATAAACGATTTTATTCGTAGTAAAAAAAAGTATTACATACACCATAGTTTAATACAGTGAACATGACAGAATAATATTTAGAATTTTATGTTTAAAATAAAATTGAAAATATTTAATTATTTTTCAAAAACACTAGGTTTAGAATAGAAAAAAAAAGAAATTGTAATATTAAATATTTTTACATGTCACAAATCAGAATTAATTAAATGATAGTAACTTAATATATTAATTTTATTACTATATGTATTTTTTTTTTAATGAAAGATTTACTTTCATAGATATCAATCATTATTTTTATGGATCCAGTAAATAGGTACATATAGAAAACCTACAGGTGTATCAGTGCAATTCGTATATGGGAGCAACATTTAAAGTTTAAAACGTCATTCTTTGAACATAGATTTCGACGAATATATTGCCAAAATGATATTGCATATTCAAATAATGTACGATTGATTTCAGGAGGAACCATGTCAACGAATGTACAATGAGAACAGTATCATCGGCATGCCAATGAATAATTTCGGAACGGAAATATTCAGAAATCCTTTGCTGGCCAATCAAGATTTTCAACAAAACATTTTTGGTGGATTTAACTATCAATGGAATAGTGACATCGCATCGAGCAGCGCAATACCGCCTTATGTAAGCATGTCAGGATTAGGAGATCCAATTTTGGAATCAGTTGTAGACCAATCTTCTGAAGCGGAACAAGTAGCACCACAGATAAATGAAGAAAGCACGAGTAATACCGAAGTGGTAAACGATCAAGCGGACTTCCAAACGTGGTACTCTGAATTCGAAGAAATGAAGAACATTGAAAGGAACAAAGTAAATATTATCAGTCGATAGTAAAAGACAAAAAATTGACATTAACGTTGTTGTTTGCTTTGTGAAATGCTATTCTGTTACTGTAAATATATATTAAAATGAGTGTACATGTATTTAGGAGTATTCTTTCACGCCAGACAACGAGATGCTATCGATAGAAAATCCTATGGCTGAAGGGAAACGGCGATTGGAAAATGGCGAATTGCCATCAGCAGTGTTGTGCTTCGAGGCAGCTGTTAAACAAGACCCTTCCAATGCCGAAGCATGGCAGCTGTTAGGCACTACTCAAGCTGAAAACGAACAAGTCAGTTTATTTTGTTTTTTTTATTTTGATTTATCTTAAGTCTAAAAAAATATAATATATGCATATTATAAGTAACTCTTTAACTTATTGTAAATTAATTACTCGGCAAGTTATTTACTAATTTATCAACACTTCAAAAAATAATCGCTAGTTGTAATTTATACTTTATAGCTTATGTTAATTAAATATGTTTTTATATTGTTTAGGACCAGTTAGCCATAAATGCATTAAACAAATGTCTAGAAATACAACCGGAGAATTTGACTGCTGTGCTTTGTTTGGCGGCCTGTTACACAAATGAAAGTTATAATTTACAAGCTTGTCGTATGCTCATGGTAACATATATATTATTCATTATTAATTATTGTATAAAAAAAAAAAAATAATAATAATTTTTATTTAAATAACGGTAAACTAAATTGAATATACAAGTACTATGCGCGTAATATTTGTTTTAAGGAATGGTTAAATCAAAATCCCAAATACTCAGATATTGTAAAATCGAATCCAGTACCAGATGACTCTCACGTGATGAAATATCTGTTCACTACGTAAGTATTTTTGTATTGTTGATGATTTATTTTTAGCAAATTTCACAAGGTTTTTTTAGATGTTATTTGATCTAAATGATTAAATTATTAATTTTATTAATAATTATTTATTAATTTTTAATTTCTAGGAAATTATACGAGGCCGTTAAGGAAATGTATATAGAAGCAGCTCAGAGAAGTGTGGAAACGGGCATTATTGATGCAGACGTTCAAAATGGTTTGGGTGTATTACTCAATCTGAACAACGAGAACGATAAGGCAGTTGATTGTTTTAAAGTCGCTTTACAAATTAGACCTGAAGTAAGTAATTATATTTGTTTTTGTAAATAGTAACTTATGTCTGATAAATATATTTTAGGACGCCCGTTTGTGGAACCGCTTGGGTGCAACATTGGCAAACGGTGGCAAATGTGAAGAAGCGATAGAAGCATATCGTAATGCATTGCAATTGTGTCCCGGTTTTGTGAGGGCACGGTATAATCTAGGAATTACTTGTATTCATCTCGATACATACAGGTTATTTTTTTTTCAATTCGATTTTTACAATATGTACTATGCTACCGTTTTAGCAATACATTATTGGCTTATTGATATTTATTTTTGTGAATTATAATATTAATGTACAAAATATAAATATTTGTGTTTGTATATAACAGGGAAGCCATAGAACATTTGTTAGAAGCGCTGAACCAACAGGCATCGGCTGTTAGTACGAATTCTCAAAGTCCAGCTTTATCGGAAACTATATGGAGTACATTGCGTTTGGCCATTTCAATGGCTGAACGTCCAGAGTTGTTAAAAGCTGTTAACAATAGGTAAACACATGTAGTATTTAAGTGTTTTAATTATTTTATTTTATTATTAACTATCAAGAAGGCATCTTTATCGACACGGTTCATATATGTTTATCAAAAATATTCATTTATAAGTTAAACATGATTAAATTTAAATACAATAATAATTAATAAATAATTCCTATTGAATTTACACAATATGTGACCTACCATATATAGTTTAGATAAGAAGATGAACTGATTAATTTATGTTGAAATTTTCATGATTCTATGATTCTAATATACTTACAAACAATTTAATAATATTATTACGCGGTTAATATTATAATCATTTACACATTCTGAAAATCGAATGCATACAAAAATACTAATAGGACATTCGTATCGATCAATAATGATGAAAACTGATTGTGATTTTTCTATACCTTTTAGATATTAGCAGAGTTTGTTGTTAATAAATTATGTACCTAAAAAATATATATATATGTATATATTAACAATATTAGTTGTAGTTTAATGTTTTTATTTATACGATTTTAAATGGTTACGATTGTATTTGTTTTTATTATACACGTTGAATTGGTTTTATTGTATTAATCATATACATATAAATTTACAGCTTTGTGGTTTTTGATATTAAATTGTATGACATACAATTTATATTTGGGTAGGTCGTTGACAAAAATTTAATGGATATCTATATCAGTAGGTCTCGTATTGTCATATTGTACCATTGTTTTTATTAAAAACCAAAATTATTCTTAATAATTGGTAAAATGATTCAATTAGGTGGTACATTATCATGCATCGATTGCCAAAAAAAGTTATTTAAATATTGTAATAGAGTGAATTTAATCAGTATTGAAAATCAATATATTAATTATAAATAAATTGTTGTGTGTTTCAGGAATTTAGATATATTAAATGAAGAATTCAATTCTGTCGGATTGGACCAAAGTACTGTTACTAATAATGAATAAAATCACATAAAAAAAAAAAAATTGTTTATTATAATATAATGTTTTGTTGTTATTGTTTTTGAGAAGGGTAGTTAAAAAAAAAAAAAATACAAATCATTTTATATACTTTTTGATTAAAAAATTGTCGATATTGATGATAAATAAAAATTATTATTTTTTTATGCCTTGGTCTCGGGTTGTTATGGAATAGGCGTTCAAAATTTCATAATTTTCATTTGTCATCTATTATTTGTTTAAATATTTAAGTATAGGTATCTGATGTAAACTATAAGTACCTCCTAATAATATTTATTTCAATAAAAATATCAAAATTTTTTGGATTATATTGCTCAAATGTGCTGTATTATAGAAAAATTGCGAAATAATTTTCTGCTTAAGAATAAAACAAGTATATTTGTTTTTATTTTCTGTATTGTGTTTAACATGTAATTGAATTAAAAAAAATTAATATAATAATAAACACCTGTTAGGGTTTTTGTATTTTAAGCTGTAGTCTAGAAAGGAAATAAATGGATATGATAATATTATTAATAAATGAAATTATTATTGGTAAGAAAACGACGAGTATTTATTGTGTTTTTATTTTCATTATACCTACTACAATATACTCGCACAAGTAGGTATCTAACTATCTAACTCCACCAGTGGCGTACCTAGGTCGTTCTTATGGGGGAGGGGAGGCGAAATGTATTTGCACCCACTGATAAAATAGAAAATTCCTCAAAGGGATTTTCAAAACGGCGGGCATTTTCTCTCTTCGTATATTATATTATTGTGAAATTTAATTCATTTACATCTATGTTTTTGCAGCCAGTATAGCTCGTTCGCTCAACCAATCATGGTTTCTGTAATTTTGAGAAACATCTGGAAACACCTTCTGAATAAGTTCATCTTTTGATCGAGTTAACTGACAAAACTTTGAGGAAAGTTAATGCAGCCAGTCAACATGTCTATAGGAAATTTGCCATTACCAATGTCAATGAGTTGTTTAGAGAATATGTTTCCAGATTGGTCATTTTGCAACTCGACACGCATATTCTTGCTTAAATGAAGTACTTTGACATGTTTCCACAAACTGGAGGACTTTAGACATGCATTGAGTTCATCAGCTGGCGTTGATCGTGGAATCACCGGCAATGTTTGACGAAAATCTCCTGCTAATAAAATCATTGCACCACCAAATCGGTTATTATTGCTCCGTAGATCTTTTAAGGTTCTGTCCAAAGCCTCCAAAGATTTTTATGTGCCATCGTGCATTCATCCCAAACAATCAATTTACATTGCTGCAAAACCTTTGCCATTGCAGAGTTCTTCGAAACGTTGCAGGTTGGAGTTTCATTGCTTTGCATATTTAATGGCAATTTTAGTGCTGAATGGGCTGTTCGACCACCTTCAAGCAAAGTTGCTGCGATTCCCCGACGAAGCGAGTGCAAGTGCAATTTTATTTTGTGAGCGAATTGTTGCTAATATTAATGAAATCAAAAAGTTTTTCCTGTACCACCAGGTGCATCTAAGAAGTAAACCTCCAGTTTCATCATTTGTTACTTTTATAAGAGTTTCAAATACATACTTCTGTTGTTCATTTAACAGTGGAAGATTTGTTTGAATTAATTCTTTCAAAGCGTTGAGATCATACAGTCTTTCTCGATGCAACTCTTGGTTAAAAGCGTCATGCATTGGACGATTGGGCGCGGTCAGGCCTAATTGAATTAATAGTTTGTTTGACATTATCAAGCACATGTCCTCAATTGAAATCAATGCTTCATTGTAAATTTCTTCACTGATTTGTATATTTGGATTTCATTCTATTCTGTATTTGATACAAAATATCATCACAAATATAATCTTTTGTACTTGATCCACAAATCAATTGGGTTTGATGGGAAGCATGTAGATATGATTATAGAAAACAATGTTCGTATTTGATGAGCGTGTGATGATATTACAGCATCATTGAGAGTTTGATCCCAATGAGCGTCATTTTCAAGCAATTGCAAACGTTGACAGGCTTCTCTGTAGGATCCACAATAATTCACCATCAACAGTTCGTAACTGTTGGAATGATGTTGGGCCACGTACATTGACTAATAGCAGTCGTAAGTAAAAACATTCATCATTGCTTGATGTACTGAATAAATCCGGCCAATCGCATCGGTGGAATATACATCTGTATATCCTGGAACTGGTTTTCCTTGTTTCCGTCGTATAAATCTCCTTGAGGATTGATTCCAGGTATAATATTTTGGCATTTCAGAATATAGCAATGTTTGTGCGAAATCATCGTTTTGGCATGTCTCAAAAAACTGGTTAATGTAGTAGATGGTATTGAGCAGCTCTTTGTACTGCGTTCTGTGCTGTAAAATACACTCTTTGTCCATTTTCTAAATGCACAGCTAAGTGAACAACAGAAGGGTGTCTCTCATGAATAGGAAAAGAAAATATTCGCCAAACTGCTTCATTACTACTGACATAGCGGCCCATTTGGTATTGGTAACTTCATCATTGGAATTCTCTGCACCAATTCCAATCACAGCCATATCACCCTTTGGTTACATATTTGCAAATGTATTTAATAGATTTCACTGAATGGCAAGATTCAACGTTGATGTGTGCTTTGAATGTCTTTGATAAAATGGGTGAATATGGAACAATCCAACGATTATCTATTTCAATATCTTGTTGATTTAATTTGACAATTGTTGATTTTCCATTGTCTGCTGTCGATCTGCGACGATACAATGGATAACCGTCATTACCAGTAATTGTTTCGATATTTATTATTACGTATTATTATTATTATAAAGAAATTGTTAAATGAATATTATTTTACCGTACATTTTATTGCATAAAATATAATTGGGCAAAAATAAATTAATTCCCAACATTTTTTCTAAACATTTGAACGAACTGTATATCCTACGATTAGATTAGATTAGATTAGGTCTGGTTATGTGTGTTTCCGCGGAATCCGTAAAATCCGAAATACGGATAACGACTAATAAATAATACACGATAATTAATAACAGACAGACAATAGACGATTGGTCGGCGGCGGAGGAATATCGGTGGTGTATCGTCCTGCGCGCGATCACTGGTCACGAAAACACACTAATTATGACCGTAGACAGCATTGAACATGATATCATATAGAGTTCAACGGTAGACAGTAGCACGAATCAAGATAGACTGGATGCCGAACGAAGCTTTTTATCACATAAAATGTTGAATTCCAAAAGTGCTAAGGCAGTCGGCTGTTGTGTCAAGACCACTAGCGCTCTCATACCAAATTATTTCCTGCTTCTTCTTCTTCTGGCTTTATCTACTCTACAAGAGTTTTTGCCGCCATCACGGTTTCACGCCACTTCTCTCGATCATGAATTATATTTCTCCAATCATTTACTCCTAAATGGACAATGGGCAATAACAATATTACTGAAATTATTATTATTCGCGTCAAAACCCGCACTAACACCCGGGAAGTTTTATGCCGCGTTTCGACAATCCGTCAAAACTATTTCCATTTTTATTTACTGAAAAATTTAAAACGTTACACCACGCCGAACGTTATCTTTGCATTACGATTATTGTTCTCTTCGTGCGTGCCGTCGAATATACAAAATATATACAACAACACTGGACGCGGCGTGGTGTTGCAACTCGTTGTCGTTTCTTAATGATTTTATATTAATTAATTAAATATATATATTATTATTTATTCCTATCGATAGGTAGGTACCTATTATACAGAGTTGTAATAACAGTACCTATTGTAATACAAATCGGTTCGGTATATTATTAAGTATAATATTAGTAATTTTTTTATGATAATTATTTATTTGTGAAAGACTTTTTTTTTGCATATTTTTACTTTTTAAGGGCGATATTTTGCCCGGGGCCTCGCAAAACCTAGCGCCGGAACTGCGTAACTTTTTGTCACGTGTAAAAAATAAATGAGACATACGCAATACCGACGTATCTGCATGCGATGTAGATATTTCTTCGCCCGAAAACCTTTAGTCGGCGGTTTATTGCTGGTTACCAAGGAACTGAATATTTTCACACCAAACGAATAATTTCGCGACGGACGTACAATAGTCGTTTATAAACATTCAGTTCGATAGTGACCGCGAATCGTGCCGTACAGATTATTATCGTATAATATACAAGAAGTTTTCGGAATAACAAACACCTACTATATACAGACATAAAAACATGTCGGGTTTTCGAGAATCCGTCTTCGATCCTGACGCGCCGCACACGAGTGACAGCAGACAAGATCCAGGTGTGAAAAAAACAGCTGAATTGAACGGTCGAGGAAAAACCGATTGTTTTTTTTTTTTTTTTAATCCAAAACTCTTTCGTGTATTACTAGCGAATAAAAATAAAATCGCCGTTACGACGAGAAATATTCGTCTTCGTATATTTTCGCGTCTTCTCGTTTCGCAGGATCACCACCGGCCGGGCCGTTTTTCACGTTGCACCGTCATCCGGTGCCGGACCTCGTACACCTGCACCGTCATCGTCCGTCGCACGAGCACTTGGAACCGCCGCGGCCCAGTCGCGTCGGTAACCGCCGGCGGACGCGGGGCTCGAACCGTCGTCCGCCACAACTGATGCGGCACTACTCGCTGGTACGGGAGACGTCGCACCGCCACCGCGCTACCGCGGATCACAGACCGCAGCACGAACCGTTCCGTCACGTTTACGTACCGTTCGACCATCACCACCATCACCATCATCACCACCATCATCACGGAGAGTCACCGGCGGCCTCACCGATGCAAGCCGGCGCGGCCGGTCTTCCGCCCGTGCACTACCACCATCACCCCGGCCATTTTCACGGTCCACCCAGGCACCACCAGCGCAGTCGTTACAGCCGCCGCCGCCGCCGCCGCCGTACTCTCCGCATAGCGCGTCCCCGGGTCCGGCACATCACTCGCCCGCGCCATCCCGGAGCCGCGTGGACGACCCGACGTGACCTGCAGGCCGTCGATCCGCAGTAGTCACGTTTCGCCGATTGCAGTAGATATATATATACAGAAGAACCGCCGCACGCTCACGGCCCGGCCCGCAGGGCCGGTATAGCGATCACGACTTTTGGGCTGTATTGTACGACGGCTACCGGCGCGGTGACGCGGTTCAATACGGAAGAACCGTGTCGAATCGACGGACGGTAAATCCAAAAAGGAGATACCGGACGGGTGTTACCGGACGGCCGGACAGATATTGTAGCCGCGGTGTTGACGGACGGCAACGAATGCGGGCGTGGAAGCGTCCGTCAAGGAAAAAGGACGAGAAAAAGGAAAGAAGGTATACATACGGTGGAAACCAGATTTTTTTTTTTTTTTTTGAAAAATATGTGTTCGACAAATGATCGAGAACAATAATAATAATAATAAAGTAATTTAACAATACGAGATTTCTAAATGAAGAGAGCACGAAATAATGAAATGAAGGTACTCGTACAATTTTTAAAATTTTTGTATAAATACGTAATTAATTTGTCCGGTTTAATACAAATATTATACATTCCTCTTTCTTTTAGAACTGACCGCGGTACGTTCCCACCGTTCTTCGTCCGTATAGGTTCCCTGCGGGTTTATAAAATACTTATCGGAGGTTACCGTATAATATTGAAACTAAATCGTGTACCTATACCTAGTGTATTACAATACAACGTTAATTGTTTGTTTTTCCCGGTTTTTAATTCGTGAACGTGTATAATGCTAACAGTTAAATTATACGCAGGACACAATGCGCGTGCAATATGTATTATAGACGTCAGTGTTACAGGACAGCCCCTCAAAAAAGGAAAAAGACCTCTGGGAAGGCCACGTTTGCAAGACGGTGTACCTAAAGAGTGAGCGTGTAGCGGATTTTCATCCGAATACTGCAGATCGGCGAAGACTGACAGAAAACCGTGCGACTGATGCGGAGACAAATTTATTTGGACGATAGGTTTATAAGGTACGCGTCCACATATACGCATCGGACGGATTAATTTGTATAGTAGTGCGTACGCTGTATCCGCAGCAATCGGATTTTACGTTGATAACATTCGCATTTTCATAGCGAGCGGACGATCGAAAAATGGAAAGTGATGAAGAACTTATCGTGGTCGCTTTATTGGTAGAAGAAGAAAAAGAAGAAGAAGAACGAAGAGGAAATAAAAGAATACATGACATATTTAAAAAACGGTTACAATACGGAGAATACCATACACTTTTTAGTGATTTACTTAACGACGGCGTAAAATTTTTCCAGTATTTTCGTGTGTCTCATGCCAAATTCATTAATCTTCTTGACGTCTTAAGTTCTCACATATTAAGACAGAATACGACTTACAGAGAGGCCACAGAACCAGAACAAAGACTTGCTGTGTGTTTAAGGTGTGTATTAAAAACAATTATAGTTTTAAATATTAAAAATATAATATTGTTAGATAGGTATTAAATATTAAGTAGATACATCGTATCGAGTATTTTGAATAATATTAACATTTAAATTTTTTTTATACTATTATTGCTTTTGTTTCAGGTTTTTGGCCACTGGGAACTCTTTTCGATCAATTTCATTATCCTTCAGGCTATAGGTGAACGTACAGTACGAATAATCGTTTACTCAACTTGCGCGAAGCCATATATTACCGGGTTCTGCAGCCCCTAGTGATGCCAAAACCTTCTGAAGAGGTATGGAGAAAATCGGAAAAATGTTTCCGTGAAAAATGGAATTTTCCTAACGCAATTGCTGCCATCGATGGAACACACGTGTTGATTCAAGCACCGCCGCACAGTGGTTCAAATTATTTTTGTTATAAAAAACACTTTAGTACGGTGCTTTTAGCCTTAGTGGATGCAAATTATAAATTCGTAGTCGTAGATATATAGGGGCTTTTGGTAAAAACTCTGATTTTGCGAAATTCTAATTTGGGTAAAGGCTTACGGAATGAAACACTAAATATACCTTCACCAAAAATACTACCAGGAGGCAATGACGTATTACGTTACGTCATAATTGGTGATGAAGCTTTCCCATTATGCACGAATTTGATGCGACCATAGTCACGCGACGATGCACGAAGAAACGAAGGAAAAAAAGTGTTCAACTATCGGTTGAGTCGTGCTAGAAATACTGTGGAAAATACGTTTGGAATATTGGCACGGAAATTTAGAATTTTCGAACGTAAGTCGGTCTGTATGTCAAGAACACATTGTGACTGTTGTAATGGCTACATGCTGCTTGCACAACTTTCTAAGAAATGACACGTGTCACTGGACAGAGAATGATTCGCATATTTCTATTTCCAACGCGAGAGGACTACAAGACTTGAGAAATATAGGTGGAAATTCGAAAACGGATGCTTTAGCAGTCGGAGATTGCTTCAGAAGTTATTTCAACTCGGCAGCAGGGCCAGTAGAATGGCGGCTGAGACGAATTCGAGCTGGAAGGAGGTTCACGTGACTGTAATACAGTGGTCAAATAAAAATTGAATTAACCTACCTGCATTTTCTAATAAATATTATACTTTATTTTGTACATAATTAACTTTATTTTATACTAACGCAAAAATGATGTTAATATAATTATATTGAAATACGAATAAACTTACCAGTTTCATTTAATCTCTTTCCAATTTCATCCCAAATATTATCTCGTCTTTGTTGGTTTGAACAATGAGGGGGTGTTTTAAATTGTACAACTCTTCGTACTCTTGCACAATAGTTTAATAGCCCTGCGATGTCCAATGATTTGCGCAATAATAAATATATAATTTAATCACGTGTGTACGGAGTATCGAAATGTGTAACAAAAGTAAAATAATTATCAGTGAGGCAGTGACGACGACCCGTAGCGACACGCGTCTCGTTATCGGCAATCCGTAATCCGTATGACGTCATCCGTACCAGTAGGAAAAGTTGCCCTCTCGATTAATAATATCGTCGGCATTACCGACGACGGTCCGCTGCGGATCGGTGGACGCACACGCATTACTTACTGTACAAATAATTCTAAAATCCGTTTGAATAATTAATAATCATTGTTTTCAAATTTATAATATATACGTGTACGTATATCAAAACTCAGTTAAAAATCGATATAGTGATGCGATAAGAAATTTTAAAACGGATTTGAATTCGTCGTGAAGTCTACTTGACATCGACTTTCCCACATTTCTAATTTTTTCTTTTTTCGTAAATCCTTAAAAAACCAATTGAATCGATTTAAAATAAAAAAAAAAAATTGTTAATAATCTCTTTTTGAAGGTCTTAAGATATAATAAAATGAGAAAAGTGGGAAAGTCGTTCTATAGTAAAATTCGCTAGAATTCAAATCTGATTTCAAAATCCTTATCGCAACACTAGATGGACCGGTACGTTAGAAGTTAGGAAACGTCTATTTTGCTACGTTTCGTGTGTGTAATAAGACGAAGAGAGAAAATGCCCGCTTTCAATTCCCTTAATACACATCGTGCGCATACATATATATATATATATATATACTAGCTGAATTACCCGGCGTTGCACGGGTTAGATTGTTCTGTTATAAACATTTTTTTAATCTTCAGAAACTTTTCTGAATTTTATTATTATTATTATTAGTCAGTCAGTCAGTCAGTCACGTTTTCCTTTTTTATATATATAGATTTCAAATCCCTATTTAACCCTTTTAGGGGTGGAATTTTCAAAAATCTTTTCTTAGCGGATGTCCACGTCATAATAGCTATGCGTACGCCAAATTTCAGCCCGATCCGTCTAGTGGTTTGAGTTGTGCGTTAATGGATCAATCAGTAACGTTTGCCTTTTATATATAAGCTGAATGACCCGGCTTCGCCGGTGTGCAGTTTTTTGCGTTACCTTCAATTTTTTTTTTTTATCAGTTTTTATATTACAGTTATGGGTTGTATTTAGACGTCTTGACCCGGCGATGGCCGCGTATTGTAACAACCAGAAATGAGCAAAACAATTTTCTGTTTTAGTATTTCAAAGAAAAATTCTAAGAGACAATTCTTATCGAAAAAATATTGAAATGAAATATTACAATTTTTATTACGCGCTATTTTGACTGATAGAGACGCTTTCCGCGTATTGTCACTGCATAATATTATCAATGTCAATACCAAAATCGATTATTATTATTATTATTATTTTTAACGAAGTCGGTTGACGAAGACTCGACTGCCGCATGGGCCGAATCCGTGTGTCTTGCGGGCCGGTCATGGCCCGCGGGCCGTATCTTTGACATCCCTGCCGTATTCAATGATTGTTAAAAATTATAAATGTTGAAAATGTATTCGAGGGGAGCGCGTAAATTATACGCGTAATATAATGACGTGTACGATGATACATCTGTCCGATTATCCGCTTTCAATTGTCGAGATAATAATATGGCGCGATGTAAAACAGGTATAACGACAGAACGCGGTAGAAAAAAAAGAAAACAATTGTACCTATATTTATAATAAAATTAATGACATTCGCGTACTCTCGTGTAACGCGCAACAGGCACGTGTATTATAATACGTATATTATTTAATTATTATTGTTTAGTAGGTGCAGATGATGAACGCTGCACGCGCGATGATCGTCGGTTGGTGTTGTTGCCTTAACAGAACGCCAAGCAGCTGCAACGGCGGACGATGTAGAACCAGGAGCGTATACGAGGGGCGGAGGGCGAGGGCGATGGGGGCGATCGCCCCCCCCCCTGGATATTTACTTGCAAGGGCGCCGAATTTTCAAAATTTCATGTGGTGCGAGAATATATGTATTTATTACATATTTTTTAAAGGGTTAAGCTATGTTTTTGGTACCTACCTACTTAAATTATTTTATTAAAATATTATGTATTACCTATTTTCCACAGTTTTTATGTATAATATATTACAGATAAAACACTGAAATTATAAGAAAACTAATAATTGGTGATAATTGACATTTTTTTTTTTGTAAATTCACGCGGTGCGGTCGTGTCACCGCCCCCTCCCCCCATGTACTCGGCGACCATGTTTACTCGTGTATGTATTGACAACTAAAATTAATCGAACTAAAACTAAAATGTAATAAAACATTTATTTGTTATTTAAAACTTGAAAATCTGTCAACATCAGTATTACCTACACTGTACAGTACATAGTGAGACATAGAGATGGATAATAATATGATTCTTATCTACTTCCATAATACAAAATAATATAATCAATATCATGATAAATGTGACACCGTTAATTAAAATTTTTAAGTGTAATTATAATGAAGGTTTTCGTGGTTTTTTTTTTTTACTGGTTTGTAACAATAAAATTATTGAAATTATTATTTGAGGTATTAGATTTTTTTAATTTTTATTATAGTACTATGGTTTTATGAAATATGTTATTGAAATTATTTGGAATAATAACATGGCACCAAACCACAAAACATATTAGTAGTGCTCACTGAGGTCTCAAAAATTGATAAATATATGTTTATACGAAGATAGAAATGCAGTGAATAATAGTTTATGTGACAATGACCATAGGCGCAACTAGCACTAAATTTTAGGGAGGGGAGGGGACTACAAGCAAAAAAAAAAAAAAGTCATCAACTTTCAATTAACTCACCTACTATACTAAATTATGAATATTTTTTTTTTTTGGAGGGGATTAAAGGCGCAAGTCTCCTGTTTTTACAATATCGAGTCGATTTTTTTTTTTTTTGTGATGAGATCAGTCGCAGTACTGATAGGTCTTACGGTATAATTATAGTTTAGGTCCAAAATATACTTATCGCCCCCCTTACTGCCCAAAAAAAGTTTATCGCCCCTCAGCACCACTCCATCGCCCACAGGCGTTATCGCCCCCGTTGAGAATCACTGAATTGTAGAAGAAGCGTCTACCGCGTGCTCTTCCCGTGGCGGTCGTCTTATGACCGATGTGGAGGAGACAGAGAGAAAGAATAGGTTATTCGTAAACGTCCCGTCTGTCCGCGGACAGAGCGAATAGTCCTCCGGCGCGCGGTAGACGGACCTACGCACGGACAAACGGATGCCGCCTCCGTACGGGTGTCGATCGAACAATGCCAGACGACTCGTCCTCGCCGGTTAAAAACCACATTACATTATTATGGACGAGCGTTACATACATAGGCGGATATCGGTGGGGACTTGGGGGGGCTTAAGCCCCCCAGAACGCAATCGGACCACACCAGACGTCAAAATAAAAAATTGTGTGTTTCAATATTTTGATATTTATAATTTTTATTTTATTTTGTTGGGATACGAGAATGATCTGGAATATTCACGGCTTATCGTTGGGAAAACCATATTTTGTAGGTATACTGATAATCGCGAGTATTCTAAAACTTGTTTGCGATACTTGTAAAGTTATAAATACGCATAAAAATTAGTAGCTATTCAATATTTTATTTTTTTATGTTCTTATTACCTATATATACTTGGTACGTCAGCTAGAATAAAGTAAAAGTAGCCACTAGAGTTAGTAGGTAAAAGCGACTAAAAATGTCTGTTTCCACTAATGGCTAATGGATAAGAAAAAAATGTTAGGCCCCCCCACGGATGTGACCAAATATCCGCCTATGGTTACATATTATTATTGATATACGAACGCGCGTACTTACTAGTGGCGTAATTACGAATGTTATATGAGGGGTGGGGGAGATATAAAATTCATCATTGGATAACCCATAATATTGTAAGGAACGTTCCGACATTAATATCAAGTGATTAATACTCGTACTTTATGATGATCTAATTATTTTCTTTAATAAAAACGACACATTTTATAATAAAATTTCTAATTTTCTTAGGTTTTTTTTTTAAAAAGCTGATTTATCGAGTACTTGGTCTGTTTTTACTTCAACATTTCTTCGGTCGCACTTGACCTAAATGCACCGTACCAGTGGTTAGTATTTACCACGGTTAATAATTCGAGGATCGTAATTTATTATGAATTATGATAAATACTTTGTTAACAAAAAAAAAAAAATTACTTTAATTGTGTTTAATTATTAAAATTTCTTATTATACTTTTTCTATATTAGATAATATGTTGTATAAAAAAGAAAGTCCATGAGAGGGGATCCATCCCCAATATCCCCCCTGGTACTTACATATATAAGTACCACTTATCTATTAAGAAATGAAACGCGCGCAGTTTGCTCATTAGCCACGATGAACAACGCGGTTTTTTTAAAATTTTAACACAAATATAATATATCGCGTACGTAAATTGTTTGTTCTATATTTGGGATGGAAAGTAATTTTTTTCCCAATCGCGTCGTAAAATTAACGTGATATTTTTTGAAAACTGTCGCGTGCACCTTGACTTTACCGCGCGATAAGAACTTCCTGTCAAAATACATTGTAATGACTGGCGGACAACACACACGTGTGCTTTACACGAACGTAAAGTGGTCGCCGCCTCGTATGCTCTCTTTTGAAACGAACTAACATGGGTATGAACAAAATGAAATCGTTTTACAGTCGAAAGTCGAAACACGTAGTAAGTAAACAAAATGTTACTCAATGTTTATGTACGAACAGTGTCGGACTGGCATCAAAAGGCCTAGGCCGTGATCTAGTTATAGGGCTCTTGCGTCATAGTATAAAAATTTTCGATCGCTTTTCGACTTTTTTTGAAGTTCGGTTCGGGTTCGGGTTCGAATAAAAAATTACAGGTTCGGTTCGGTTCGAGTTCGTTAGAATTTAAACGAGTTCGTTAAAAGAAATACAGACGGCCTAGGGACTCGGACATAAGGATGGCGGACGATCGCGAAGATACATGGAAAGAATGGCAGAAGGAATGGGACGCATCTGAGAAAGGGAGATGGACGAGGAGACTCATCAAGGACGTCAAGCAATGGAGTACGAGAAAATTTGGATACACCGATTTCCACTTGACACAAGTATTAACCGGACACGGATGCTTTGGAAAGTATTTACACAAGTACAAGAAGAGAGCAAGCTCAGAATGCGTCGACTGCCACGATCCAGTGGACGACGTGGAACACACAATTTTCAAGTGTGACAGATGGTGGCAAGCGAGGAAGAGGCTGGAAGATTCATTAGGAGGAAGTTGCGATCCGGACACCGTGGTGGAAAGGATGCTGCAGTCCAGGAAGAAATGGGAAGCTGTGAAATCATTCGCAAACGACATCCTTAGCAAAAAGGAGGAAGAAGAGAGGCAAACCCAAAGGGAGGCGCTACTGAACGTAGTGATAAATTAGCATAAGAATTATTTGTTATAGGCCGACGGCCAAATATTAGGGGGATAGAGCCCCCTCTTTTTTGTGCGGCGAAGGCCGATAAAAGAATAATAAATGTATAGCATTTTTTGGTCAAATAAACGATGTGGATGTAGGGGAAGGATGACCCGAAGGGGTAAAGTTCCCCTCTACAATCCATTATTTCAACACAAAAAAAAAAAAAGAATTTGAACGAGTTCGGTTCGGGTTCGGTTCGACCTCAAAAATCTGGGTTCGTAACATCATTAATATCTATATATATATATACAGTTGTCAATACGATTACAATGATTACATATTACATATAAATTAATTTATCGTCGGCTGCAGTTTTGTCATGATTGTATTATTATTTTTATTATTTCGTGTCCCGTGGTTCTACTGCTGTTCGCGAACCCGGACGTATCGCCACCAGACCGATTCGCCGACGGACATTTCGCTGCGCCGAATCTTTTTCAAGTGGTACCTAACCTGGCCGCATCTGGGGGGTTAGGTCCATGGGGTCCGGACCCCCCCAAAATTTTTTCAATATTATTGAAATCGCTGATTATTCTAAACATATAGGTTTAGTTTTAATCGTAGAGCAACCAGGATACCACTGCTGAGTAGAGCGTACATCTGTGTGTATCATACTAAAAATATCCCCCCTTTCGTTTTTTTTGTTTCGCTATAACTCCGGCACTGTTGGTGGCTGGGATACCAAACCGACGCGAAACATCTTGGTTTAGTGTCCTTTGTGAGGTACGCCAAGCAAGTTGACCCAGAAATCCGTAAATCCAATACGTTTACATAGTCGTCTCTAATTTTAAACTGTGCATTACATTTTTGATATTATTCTTTACGCTCAAACAAACGTGTTCAAATTGAATATTGACAAATGTTTCAAGATTATTAATATTATTATTATTTTTTTGTTGCAAAGATATCCGATTAATTTTAATATTATTTTGCTGGGGTCAGTAGTGAAGAGCAGTGAAACCATTTGCTCTCGGTGCAAGCGTTCCGGGCATACTGCCAAGGATTGCCATCGTGATACTGTAAAGAATACAAAATATATCAGCCGAGGCGACAAAAGAAGTGGGGACAGCGAAACAAAGTGTTACAAATGCAACCGCAGTGGTCATATTTCCCGCGACTGCAAAGAAAAAGAAAAGTGTTACGGGTATACCTAATCGCATTACACTGAGAATCATTCCGTTTAAACTGTACAGTTTGCAAAGCGTGTAAACCATTTTACCGTTATACCTATAATAGGGTCTTGTCCGAAGTTTGGAAACAAATTGATTTGTATAACGCGCAAATCAATTTGTTAATACAGTAATACCTGTTTGTGCAGGTGTTAAAACTCATCTAAAAGTGAACATTGTTTATAAACGGTAGGTGTTAGATCCACACTTTAAGTTGCTTTTAGTTTCGTTGGCTTATTTATAAGTTTTTTTTTTAAATGTTATAAAACAAAATTTTTTTTCCAAAAGTAGTATACATTTTTAGTTATTTCTATATATATATAATATATTCATTGGATATTGTAAATTAAGTATGCGTTATAGTAACGAATATAAAATTATAGATGCAACGATGTCGGCCATTTATCTCGTGATTGTCCAAAACCGGCTATTGTATTCTCATGCTACAATTGCGGTAAAAACGGTCACTTGGCTCGTGCCTGCACGGAAGAACGTGTAGAACGCGGATCAAGTGGAATCAGTAGCACTTTTATTTGTTACAGTTGTAACAAGGCCGGTCACTTTTCGAAAGATTGCACGGAAAGCAGGTAACTGTCGACTACTTTTGTCGTTATTATGATTTATGTAACGTGGAAAATGTGATTTCTATACGACTATGACCTTTAATATTGCGAGTAAATCATTTTTGTAGTTTTGTGCCAGTGCACATAGTTTTTTTTAAAATTTTCATTCTTCGTATGTCTAAAGTCCTAAACAAAAGATTTCCATATTGTAATACAATTCGGTATATCTAAAACTGTACTATTGTCCTTCAAATGTGTATTCTAAACTGTGTTCTCCGATCTAATATTATCAAAATTTTTGAAACATTAAAGTAAAAGAAAAAATGTAATCCTTTGTAATGCAACGTAATTATAATTTTGTTTCAGAAATCGCAATGAAAAAAATACTCTCGTTTGTTATAACTGCAACGGTTCCGGACATACGGCACGTGACTGCACAAACGGTAAAAACAAAGGCGTTACAATAACTGTGGTCAAAAACGTCATTTGAACGGTGAACGCCGAAATAACATTTCGGTGCATTTTTACACCAAATCCAAAAACACCGGTGTCAAACTATATCGGCCCTTATGTATTGAAACGTATTTAAATAAAATAATACACGTTTTCTATTGTTTTTTTTTTTTATTTCTCGACTCGATCGGTCGGTCTCTTTTCAAAAAACAAACATTTTACGGTAAGCACAATTTTTTATAATGTATAATTTTTAAACTCCAGAAAAAAAAATTCGCTACTATTTTTTAGTCGAAAAATCAAGGTGCGTTACCCTGGCACCCCAAAGACCACACATTCCTTAAACAAATTATTTCACGTTTCAGTAACTAATTAATAACCATTCGTAGCCACGAATTTCGATCATTCGTTCAATGAAAATAAAAAGGAAATGATTATAAATTTTAAAAAAAACGGTCATATTTAGCTAAAAATTGATCAAATTATATTTGAAGAAAACTGGCGGGGGAAATAATATCTTTTTAGGCCATTGTCGTTTATTATAAACACTGTTCTATGACGCGTACAACTATACCACACGGGTTTTACACGGTATTGTTCGCGCCCGTAAATATTAAATTATGTATGTATTTATACGTTAAGTATATTATGTGCGTGTGTATGTTTTTAAAGTGGATATCCAATGAGGATATTAGAACAGCTCGAAATCGTGTTTTATACGAGTTCAGATATTGAGAATAGATAATATTATAAATCGTATAAAAATACCTTTTACCAACAACAACAATGTACGCCCACTACTCGATACACATAAATTATTACTAATATATCTGAGCGCGTACTTAATACGTTTAAATCATGACACAATTTTCGGCCGTCGGGGTGTGTATGCGTCTGACTTTCTCGCGAGACCAGGAATGTTATTCATTTTAAAATTTAATTAAATAAATTAATAAATTATTAATCGTAAGAGAATATTGCTTAGCGGTTGCGCTTATACTAACGATTGGATATGATTAAGAAAGTCGAAATAAAGGAAATGTTCGATAATAATATGGAACTTGACGTCTTGTTCCAAACTGTGTAAAAAATCAGTACGTATACCGTATAAAATACGTAATACAAATGTTTTTTTCATTTAATAAACTATTATTTTATGTTATACGCACTATACACGTCTATACGTCGTATATTATGTGTCTAGATAATTTTGGCAAGTCGTTGATCTGGTTTTTTTTTAATATTCATAACATTTTAAATAGCAAAAAATATTTCATATAGTTTTTAACAAAATTTGGCGGAAGAGGGATATATATATATAGAATTTTTTTTTAAATGTTGAATTTGAAATTTATAAATACATATAATAGTATAATGAAAGAATGTATATGGGGTTCGACAAGATACAAAAAGTGACGGAGACGCTATTTTTTTTTTCTATAATTAAACAGAGTCACCTATTACTTTTATTAGGTCAATACGAGCACTGCGGGTTAAAAACCATATTTTTGTAATTGCTTTTAATCGTATGCGTAGGTATAAGACAGATTTAAAGAGATATTTACCTATGAGATATACTTTAATCACGCCGAGGATCAGATTCGGAATGGATAAGAAGTCCGGTTTCGAGAAATGTATATCGGTTTTACAATGTGTGTGTTTTTTTTTATGTCTGTATCCAAAAATTCTATCAGAACGAATGCTCCGATCTTTACAGTCATACTCGGTTTTCGGTAGCAAATCGCATCTATAGTTGATACGTCAGAGATCGTTTTATCCAATAGTAATTCATTTAAGCGACATCCAAACGGCACACCGCGGCTCGCTACTTTTTTGTTTTTACAGGACAAACACGATATAAGCAGTCGCATAATATTATATTTTGAATTTATATTTAAGCATTTCGAATATTTTTTTTTCTATTTATCTCTCCTAACCGTATAATCTTCCGTTGGTATCGGTGGCGGTCAAACGAAAGGGATGAGGAGGATAGATCCCTTCATGACCTTTTTGTTATTACGTTTTATTTTTAACAATATACCGTTTATTACCTATATTTATTAATAATAATAAAAAATAACAGTGTAGATAACTTTTGTTTACAATAAACTGATAAAACTATAGGTACATAAAATTTTGATATCATATTTTTGTGATGATAAAAACAATTAACTGTCAACTTACAGCTGCAGACATTTCGCACAATCGTGTTTTTCACTTAGATAACACATTTCTATATATTCTAGGGTTTTTCAGCGTTATTGAAGTTACCAGTAACCAACAGCTACTGTTGGTGTACTCATAATGATATTACTAAGAATTCTTATCAATTTTTAATGTTTACCCATTATATTTATCTTTATGCGTTTAGTTTTTCGTCGGTTTACGTTATAAATATTTTTTCTGCTCTTGTTTTAGTTATTTGTGCTATTCAAAAAATCCGCAATCACAAATTTATTATTTATTAGTTTATTACAAATAATAATTTTAATTCGATTGGTCATCACGGTAATTGGTTACAAGTTAATGATGAATTAATTAATTAATCATAAAATTGTTCGTGTTATGTGTCACAAATTATACGCGTTCTATCCGCAATGATGAAAACCGGAGTAAAATCTGTTCAGTATATAGTTACTGAGAAAATAGTACAGAAAATTCGTTCCGGACAGGCAGACACAGACAAGAATGCGAATTAACGAAAACGTAGTAATAATAAAATCGCAATATTTTTGTTCTACTGAAATATTTTATTGTTTTTATAGTCTAACAATAAACTTGTCATTATTAAATTTCAGCTCCGTATATGCACAAACAACACGATAAAATTTCAAAATTTAATATGACAAGAACAAGATTTTTTTCAGGATTTTTTAGTAGGGGACCCCTCGCATCCCCCTCCTCCTGTATGTACGTCACTAATATTATCACATGGGCGATATTGGATCCTCCCACACGAAATTCCTGGCTACGGCACTGTTGTACTGTGTACTAAAATTTTTTAATAAAGCGGTCTTATATCCTCAAATTACGACTCACGTTTTCAATGATCAAAGTTCATGTTGAAAAATGAGCCTCATCCCCCTCCATCATGACAAGATCATTTGATCGCCACTGGTTGATATTGATAATAATCGTCTAGATCCACGCTCGCGTTCAGTATTTTATATAGCGAATGGAAATTCTGATGGTGTTTTCGGCCAACTCTAAAGCGTTTGCAGCCATATTATAATATAATAATAATCGATCAATCCGAATCGCGGACTAGCGCGGGACCTACCTATATACTGTCACGTAGCGATAACCATCGACAGCTGGTGTTGCGTCGTTCGAATTTCATGAGTATAATATAGGTAACCGATACGGTTTATAAACGTAATAAGTACACCCATTCACGCGAGCGATTCCGCGTAAAATGTTTTGCAAACCGAAACTATAAAAACTCGTTTCGTTCATAAACTTATTTTATGTGCACCGCGGCAAACGACATATTTTTTTATTATATTTTTTTAGTAGGTAGCACACGTTGTCGTTTGTCTACGTACTTACCGCGCATTATTAATTCGACAGAGTCGGTTTTTTTTTTTAAATGAATTTTTTCGTATAAATTAAGTTCATTTTTTTTTTTTTTTTACGGACAATTTACGAGCGATGGTGTACAAGCCGAATTTTCTATACGCTGCGCTCGCCAGCAGCATCCATAAATTATGATAATAAACGAAAATATTATTCACATTATGAATCGACGGCGTGCTGGCGTGAAATACGCGTTGTACCTACGCTACATAGTTACGAACTGTTCGATTTTCGAATCGAACCGAACTCGCGATTGAAAACAAGACCGTAGCCAGCAAACATTTTTTTTTTTTTTGGGGGGGGCTGAGAGTATAAATACGAAATAAACTAATAATAGAATATAAATCATTTAAATGAATAATAAAATAGAGTTTGTTTGAAAAGTAATTTTTTCCACGATCCGCAGCAACACGAGTTTACAAACTTAACGAAGTTACGAGTCTTTAAAGTACCAATGGCCTTCAGTGCAGTAATGAACTAACCCACAAATTTACAATATTTAATTTAATGGCATTTATAGCAACCATGTATCAGATTCTTGCAGAAAATGTGATGCATATATGATATAAAAAATTACAGCTGCCGATACAGAAGCCCATAAGCAAAATCTGAAACAAGAATTGGAATTTCATCAAAGAAAGGCAAGTAGTGCACGTACTGGTGTCCCAAACGACACTGAATTGGCTAAAAGCAACCCTGAAAACCTTACAGTAATTACATTTGACCGGATGAAAACATTACCTACTCCTTTACTATCAACAAGTATTTGTTACTATAAACGACCACTATGGACGTATTGCTTTGGAATCCACACAACGTGGGTAATGATGATGTTTACATGTTTCTCTGGAATGAGTCAGTAGCCTCTCGGGGTCCCCAAGAAGTCGGATCTTGCATTTTGTATTTTTTAAAAAGGTTTGTTACAACGGAACATCTAATTATGTATTCCGATCAGTGATGTGGTGGCCAAAACCGAAATATTAAGCTATCCCTTTTGTGTCAGTTTATTGTTTCCAATCCTGAATACACGGTTAAAAAAATTGATCATAAATTTTTTGGTTAGTGGACATTCATACTTGCCGTGTGACCAGGACTTTGGTCTTATTGAAAAGCAAAAAAAAAACTGTTTCCAAACATTTTTATTCCGGGAGACTGGAATAATGTTATTTTGGCCGCACGCAAAATAAAACCCTTTAAAAATATTTGTACGGATATAAACGATTTCTTTTCGACAATTGAACTGGAAAGGAATGTCACCCACAGCAAAACTGATAAGTGTAAAGTCGAGTGGTTAAAAATTCAGTGGCTAAGATTTACTTCTGAAATGCCTTTTAAAATATTTGTTAAATATTCAAACAACGAAATCGCTCATTTTAGTGAACCTTAATTTAGAAAAAAGATGCACCACACTGATCGGAAATCTAGACGTACTTTATCCTAATGGAAACTGTATAAATCCACTGAAAAAAAAAAAAGATTTTTTTATGTTTACTAGAATTATGTTCCGCACCAATAATCATTCATCACGAGTTTTATAATAGCCTTAAGACCTGCAATAATTCTCCGAATATTGATGTTAACGAAGTTAACCATCAGTAGACGTCTCCAGTGACGACGAATAAATGTAAAACTTTTTTTTTTATTATTAATAAAGTTAAAAAATAATACAATATTATTCTCACGTTATTCTTTTAAGGATTCGTGTACAAGATAAAAAAATGTTTATGAATAACATATTATGGACTAACCCACATTGAATAAAAAAAATGGCGGTGATTGTCATAATAATTAATCCAGCAATTATAAGTATTCCTTAAATAAAAATTAATATGCTAAAAAAAAAAAAAATTTAAACGTTCTCGGCTTTCGAAAAAAACTAACCCGTAAAAAATGGCATTTTTTATTTTTCTCGATATTAATAATTCGGGGGACAGTCCGTTATTGCACTGAAGGCCTCCGGCATAATTGGATGTATAATTTACACGCAAACGTCGGTGTACTCCCATAGGCGGAAATAAGGGGGGCTAAGCCCCCCCCAAATATCTTATAATTTGTATGTATTTTGGATATTTGACTGATGTTAAAAACGTTAGCCCCCAGAAAATTTAATAGATTTCCGCCTGTGTGTACTCCTCATTCTGGTAGAATTTTCTGGTGCAGCCGTAGAAAAAAAAAAAAAAAAAAATCCGCTTCATCTTAAAAACCATTTTACGTTCCTCAGAATCTAAAAAATAACATTTGGAAAACTATACACAGAAATTTTCGTCGGGAAATTTATGGACGTGTATCGAAACGCGTTTCTGGACGTTGTCCAAAAGTCTGCCGTAAATCATCATTAGCAACAAGGTCAACGTGCGCGCGACGGACATTCAGGACCGGGTATACGGTAATCCCGAGCGACCGCCACGCCGCCGCCGCCGCGTGTATACACTGTACGCGTGTCGGGACTACTAAATTACTCGGACGAGATTTTTCGGTTCCCACGAAAATTACTTACGTATATTATGAATCACACTTATCGGCTAGCCGCCGAGCCCGGCTCACTACACTTTTAATAAATAAATAAATATTATTTCATAATAATATATAATATAATAATATTATTTTTATATACATTTTTTTTTTCGTACCGAGAAAACCGTTCGGATTTCACCGATTTATTCTCTCCCAAAAACCGAATTCGTATACGAATATTGTGTTGTACATTAATACACAAATAATCTTCCGACACGTATATCACAACATTTTCATCCAGTCAGGGCATGTATTTACGTTTTTCGCGCCCCGTGGCAACACAATTTTTACAATAAAAAAAATTACACTTTGTATTTTTTTTTTGTTAACACGCCATATTACGTCTATAAAAATTTACCGCCCCCTAATTGACTGAAAAATTTGTCGCCCCGGGCAACAAGGTACACTTGCCCGCCACCTCCTCTTAAATACGGGCCTGCATCCAGTCGGTCGGGGCGGTGGCGTGCGCGGGAATTTCGTACGCGGGTGTATCAGAGCATATTTTAAGGAATTTGTACTGGACTACGGCACTAATGATTAAGGACCAAGTCGAGTGCCTGTCCTCGGGTAACTTCTTTTTCGTTTATGATTTACTCGAATATAAATTAATATTCGTATAAAATAATAATATAGTAAAATATATTGTGTGGCACATCCACCAACCCGCACCGGGTGGCACTATATAGTTCCATCTACTTTATAGGTTAAAATATGCTCTGGGGCGTATGTAAACCAGAACAACGAAAACGTATTGTAAACGTCGCGTGAGCGCGGTAAAAAACGGTACGGAGTAATTGTGATTGGGATTTGTGAATATTGGTGTACCTATCTTTATTCAAAGTAATTTCGATAATAAATATTATTATTATTATTATTAGTTGTCGCGACATCAGCTTACGCGTTTCCGTCCCATTTCCCGAGATTTATCCTCACATACCGCCGTAATAGATGTTTGCACATCAGTCAATAATACAATAAAGATTACAATTCCAGTAAAATTATTATAACTTTTGATTTATAAATAAATAAATTATTATTGGATTTTTTTTAAAATGTAATTTTGATTAAGATTTATTATAAAAAAAAAATATTATTTTGAATAAATTATGTGTAAATAGTATTTTAAATAAATATTACGGTGATTTTTTTTTTTTTACGTTGAAATGGACTTGTCCGAAACGGTGCAGATGGCGAAATGGCGATGGCAATTTGTCCGTATTCGGTATCAAATCGAATGCACGCGTGGCACGTCTTCATATTATAATGTTATAGGTCTGAAAAATATTGTAAGTAGGTAAGTACTCATAAAACGGGAGTGGTCATTTGAAACGGCAATATTTATTTTCTTCTCTACGTTACCGCATATACAAAATGTGTATACGTTTAATACAATCGCATTAATAATTTTCTTTTCGTTTTTGTCATTAGTTGTATTCGCCAGTTCTTTTTAGGTGCTCGCCAAGGTATCAGCCGTAATAATACGCAATTTTTAATCAGACACAACATAACGCATGAATCCGTTCATCGTGACTAATTTCCGACCTAATTCCACACGTTAGACACTATACTATTATACTGTCGGTTGCTGAACTGAAGGTAAATCCGGTCTTGGTTATTATTTCCGGAGAAATAATCTAATTTCTAAAAAAAAATAAGTCTAATATATATATATATTTTTTTTTGATCAACATCAGATTAGGCGTGTGATGTAATTATATTGAAAATTTCGAACACATTTTTATTCAAAAACTTAGCTTATGCACGCAAATGTAAATAGATTTTTACGATTTATAATTGTCGATTTAGAGTGGGTCAGTGGCGTGTCCAACGGATAGGCCTGCAGGTAGGTCCGGGTCTACGCTGAAATTCGAACTTAAATAATAATTGACATTTTCTGAACAGAATTTATAGCTGTAAACAAAAATATATTTGTTCTGATATATGTTTTATACAGTGTTTAGAAGATGTACATGAAAATGAAATCGTTTTGCAATTAAATTAATATTTACAATATAAATAAAATGTGTTTTTTAAAAATACGTATACCAACATAAATTAGTCACCCGTATACGAGAGGAATAAAAAAAAAATGATAAAATTTATCATAAAAATATTTCATTGATGAAATCATTTAGTATATTATAGCGATTTTTATCGCTACAGTATATTTTTCTTAATTAGCTCTCGCAGCCCAAGTACGTTTTCTTTTTCTAGAGTTCAAATCGGGCTTATTAATTGGTAGTATCCTAAATTTATATCCTAGACACGCCTATACGGAGAGGATAGGAGCATATTACTTCAGACTCTCTTGTCGTCCAAATTGGAAGTCAACGAAGTTTAGTGAAAGTACAAGTTAACTCTATAATACAATATACAATCATATATTACGTATTATATGATATATGTTCAAATTTAAAATTTCATTTCATTTTTTAATTAATACATAAAACATACTGTTTGTTGCGTTATATAAGCAATCTCAGTCTTAATTATGACAATAATTAACGTTTATGTATTATAGGGTCGGAATGAGATCACGCCCAGATCCACCCCCTGCGGCGGCGATAATATTGCAATTCTTTGCCGCGTATAGGTTATATATTATTTTTCAGTCACAGCGAGTTTATAATATTATATTCGCCGGGTTTAAGACGATAAAATAATAACACTACGCGATACTCATAAATTGCTGCACTGCAGTTTCCGATCTATATAATCTTGTTTGTTTTTTTTTTTTTTTTTAAATATATTTCAGCAATACTATATAATATAGTTATAGACGCGTATGACTCGTAAATTATATTAGTTGTTATATATTCTATAATAAAATATGCGCATCAATGCATCATCTATGTATTTTCAGATGCTATAATATAATACTCTATATTATAAAGAAAATCTTCATATATAAAAAAAAATTAGAATGAACCATTATTAACGTTAAACAATATTTGGTTTGTTTTAATTTGAATATTAGCTGGTTTATATATATATATATATATATATATATATATCGATAAGGCAAGAATACTCTGCGTTGTCGTCCACACAAACTCTACACGGTTTCTAATCCCTTTGTGTCAACGTATCTGTGCGAAAATACATTTTCCACTTATTGTACACAAAAATTAAATGTAGAAACAGATTGAACGTAGAAAGTGATTCAAGACTTAACTTACCAATATTGGAGCCCGATATCGTCCGTTCAAAACAACACCGACCGTCTCATTGAAGTAAACCACGATAATTGTACGTAGTTAATTTAATTTCTTTTTGTACACATTAAATACTTATATATTGTCATAATTTTGCAGTTCTTAATAAAATAAACGTATACATTTTTAATAAGCAAAAAAAAAAAAGGTTATTAAGTCAGGCGGTACGTAAAAAATTTTCAAACCCTGTAAGTGGTACGCGAATAAAAAAAAGTTTGAGAACCGCTGCTCTATCACATATGGTGTGATTGCTTCGGGAATAACTGATTACCATAAAATGTGTATCAAAAATCAATACGACTCTCCGGATTACAATACACGTATATACGAATAATTATATATCTATCTTTACGTATATAACACATTGTGTCGGAGAGAATGAAATCGACAAAGAAAAAAAAACTGGAATCGGATACGTAGAAGACGATGCCTCCGAGACCTTATAACATTTTAATGAAAATTAATTCCAGTTTCTCGTAGGAAAATTCCTGAATAATAACACTCATAAAGATTATGGCCGCACGGGTTTAGAAATAAGCACCGGTTACATCACAACATTTTATTATATCCAATATAAACATCGATCAAATTCATTTTCGCCCGAGGTTCGTACGTTATATTATACTTTGTGTATAGATATTGATGGCCCAGAATTATATTGTATAGTTGAAATTATTACAAGCACTTAAAATACGAGAAAACACGAGAGTCGCGGGACTTTCTGATTGTTCCGAGTAACAAATACGACTTTTGGATGGACGCAATCAATACCGGGCCTCGTACGAATCGTTAATATTAATTATTATACACGTGTAGATTATTATTGAGGAATAATCGTTTTTATTAATTTGATATTATGTTTTTTTTTTTTATAACGTTTTTCAATTAAATATAATTGTGCGGTTAAAAATTATATTTAATAGAAAATATTCAGTGCAGGTATTAATATTTTACGATTTTTTTTTTTTTAGCACGGTTATTAAGTATTTAACGTAATATTGGCATAATATTATTAAAAAAAAAAAAGTAATTTAACAACAAGTTAAATTTCAACACGAGAATTTGAATTTCAAGAAAATTTAGGTCTTATGATTTATTTGGCGAATCCGTTCAGTGTACCTACTCGTTGGTTCAAAAACAGTACGCACTGGATAAAAGAGCACTGACACGTGACTGCAATAATATTTAACCAATTTATAGTAAAATACGCTAAACTATACATTTCATTTTAGATACATAAATATATGGAATACATTTTACAATATTATAATTTATAAATATTTATGTACTTACACAGTTATTTTAAACGGTTATATTCTTTTCAAAAAAATCGATTTGCATTAATTAAATAACAAAGAAATTTCACCCGAGTATTTAGCCAGAAAAAAAAAATGAATCGCGTATTGAACATATTTCAAGGAATACATATTATAGACTATTATTGTACGCCTGTGTATATCTAAAATAATTGTATTTCAACGTTATTATAAAATTATTTCACAGTTTCGAGTCCACCGCGGAGCATATTCAGTCACATGGCTTTAAGAGATAGCCTGTCTACTCTTAGTATATTTCATTATATTACTGAGAACAGATAAAAACGTGATTCAATAACATACGAATTTAAATAATAAATTTTTATTTTGTATTTTTTAACATTTTTTTTTTTGCTTTTTATATATTTTAGGGCATTTTTACATTTAAAGGCCATTTTTGCTTAATAATTTTAGGTCACTTTTTTTACTATTTTTCAATAATCGACAGAAAATTTACTAGTTTACTGTTATTATTTTACGTAATACTTTTTTTCACTTATAATTTAACGTTTGTGTATAAATTTTACTTTTCAAAATGTACATTATACCGTAAAAAGTAATTTAAACAATTTTAAAGTGTTTTTTTGTATGTTTTTAGATTATAAATAAAAAATGTTGAGAACACTTTTGTAGGTTTTTTAAGACATTATTTTGTGTTTTTTTTTTGTTTTGGGCAATTTTACAGGTTTTTTTTTAGGACATCAACATCCGGGCCGTAATTATTACTGTCATTATATCATTTGCATAATAGTGCGGACGGTAAAAGGTTTTAGTAAGAGCTCCCACTAAAACATATCGATATAATATATGGATTTAATCGTAAGCGAACTGTATATGATCAGTAAAACTTAAAATAAAAATCCAATAAATCACTAAATCCTAGTTTTAACAGGCCGAGGTTTGAAGTCGATATTAGACACGCATATGTATATTTACTATACACAGATATAGACGAAGAGTAAAAGAAATTCTTAAATTTCACCGCATATATATATAATATAAAGAAATGATTGTGTATACGTATACAAGGTGGTTTTGTCGTCTTTGAACCATCCTATGTAATAAACTCGTAACTGTAAACACAAAATTTTTTAAAATAATTTTAAAAAAAATTGAAAATTTCATAAAAAATTCTTTAGTGGATACTAGTTTCGGGGGTAAATTTCAAACTGACCCGGTCAAAGCGCGTGTTGTTTTGTATGGATTTTAATTTTTTTTTCTTTTCTACACATAACTCTTCTTCTTGTACTCGTATATATAATATAATATATATACATATTATTATTATAATAACAGTAAAAATATATATATTTACTGCAGACTGCGTGAGCGTGTAGAAGAAAGAGCGAACCGGACGAATATTAATATGTAGGACTAGTACATATATATATATATAGGTACCTATAATAAAATTAAAAAATATATATATACACACGAGTACAACCTATATTATTTAAATATATTCCATTGTCATGTCAGGTTATTCTTCGAAACCGCACGATTTAGGTTATTATTAATATTTTATATCGTGAATCGTGTAGAAAAAAAAATGTTTAAAACATAGTTACCGTATAGGCTACCGTAATATTATGGGTTTAAGAGAGGATAAAGAAGTTTCAACGATAATCACAAACCGCACGCGCGCCAGCTATAGACGTTTAATAATAATAATCGGTTTAAAATTCACGAAAAATGCCGTGTCTGCCTTTCGTCTGAAACGTAAATCTTATAGTAGAAAGTATTATATAATATATTACTTATACTCATATTACATGTTACATATTATATGCACTACAAATGTAGGAAATATGCATGCATTTATTTATGCATTTATTGTCATTAAAATATGCGAAATATGCGGAGATGCAAAAAAAAATTCATGTCAATTAAATCGAAACACGATAAAAAAAATATTAGTAACAACTCTTTTCTTCGACATACGCATTGTATTTGGGAAAAAACGCTAAAACACGCGCGGAATAATTCGAAACGTTTAAAACATATATAAAATCAAATTTTGTACACCGACTCATTAGGCTGTGATCGAAATTTGTATCTCACCCAGCTACTTTCTTAACTATATATATATATATATATATATACAAATATGCAAATGCGTTTAATACCGCGGGCCTTATAATAATAACCAGTATAGACTGATAAATAATTTTTTTTTCTTTTAAACTCGATCCTGAAGACCATTTAAAATAGTGAGTGCGTGAGATTATGACGACGGGGGGAAAAAATAAAAATATAATGTAATGACGGATTTGTCGTACACGCGCGTGGCCGACGGGCGAGACTTTATAGTAACATTATATAATAACACTTGTAATCGGAAAACCTGTTCTGATCTGAGAACGAATTCTTCGGTAATCGCGTTTTATAACGATAAAAAAATATTATATACCTACGAGAGTATTACGCCTATATAATATACGCGCATTTTTATAATTACGGAACGGATTTCTGTTTAAATAAAATATATTTTTATGCGGTCGGGAATTTGTCCGGAGAGAATAATAAACGCGAAATATCGAACGAATCCAACGGAAATGATCGTTTCTTGAACATTTTTAAATATCCTATAAATTATAATACATTATGGTAGTTAAATATTTGTCAATATTTCACCGATAAACGCGTAATAATACGACCTATATACTTATATATTATTGTACGGTTTCGTATTCGTTTGGAATTTTACCGATGCGATGTGAATGTACGATACGGTTTTCGTAGCCTGGACTCTGACGAAAGAAATACGCAAACGTTTTGGGAGCTTTCGAAATGTGGTGTTACTGGCGCGTATTGAGAATATCGTGGATTTATCGTGTATCGAACAGTTATGTCTTGGAACGTGTAGGGAAAGAAACGGAAATCTTAAGAACTACAAAAGTACGTAGGTTACGATATTCTGGACACGTTATGAGAGGTGAAAAATATAAGACACTCAAAAGAATTGTTCAAGACGAGATCGAGGGAAAGATAGGGCGTGGATAACGTGATTATAAAACTTAAAAGAATGGACCGGTTTAACAACGGTTGAACTGTTTCGGGCCACACAAGACAGAGACGGTTGTTGGAGCATGTAATAACAGCCAACGTCCGTTGAGGATATGGCACTTGGAAGAACAAAAAGGTATACACATGACAGTAATTTTCGACGGTTATTGAACGCGCGATTAATGCCAACAACTTTTCGATATACACTATGTAAAATTCTTTAATTTTACGCACTGATATTATACAAGTACAAACATTGAAACGTTCGACATTTATTTTCCATTGATTGTCAGGGATTTCGGACTGGATATAAATAAAATACATCGTCGTGTAGTGACTTCAATATAGGTACGTCCGCCTTCCGAATTCTGTATTTTTCGTTTCGAGTCCATCCGTGGTTAGTATTACACTACTAGTGTCTTTGTTTAAT